>CM047584.1:16441939-16453450 GCA_026184515.1 Peronosclerospora sorghi
CTTGGAGGTACGCCAAATCTAAGAGGGGGAGGGACCCGCTCAAATTTCGAGCGAGTCAATGCGCAAGTTGCAACTTCAACTTGTGAACAAAACGATGGCCCTTCTACTGAAAGTACAGTAGAAGCGGAAGCAGCTTCAAATGGAACTGAAGCTGCATATGATGAATATGTGTCTGCATCAATGTCTGCAGACAATGAGTACAAAGCACCTACTGCTGATAAAGCAGTAGATGAATTCGTATTACAGATCCAAGCTGTAATACGCTATATAAAAGATGCACTTGCCTCTGCTTTTGATAAGCAGAAGCAAAATGCTGACAAGCAAGGAAGGAAGAACAAAAACTCCTTTCTTAAAGATGAATTAGTATTATTAAGTACTAATAATTTGCCTAAACATGCAATAAGCAACTTTCCTACACGGAAGTTGCTTCCTAAGTACATTGGACCTTTCAAGGTCCAAGAGATTCGGGGGAATGCCTATACATTATACATTCCCACAGCAATGCGGCTTCACCCAACATTCTATGTTGGACGGCTTAATCCGTATCACTCGTCTTCGTCTTACGACGAGACACAGAACCACGGAAGATGCCGTGCTTCTCCAAGTCTCCCAAGAGAGACTTGTAATCGGCTTCCAGCCGTTGGTGAGCAGAGCGGAGAGTCATTACCTCCGCCTTCGACTGCTCAAGATCAGCCGTGCGCCCCGATCGATCTCTCCCTTATAGTGGGAAAGCTCAATGTACAGAAGATCATTCTTCTGCTGGAGGGCAGTGTGCGCTCCGAGGATGTCGCGGACATCCTCGCGAAGAGACCTATATGTCTTCACACAGTGAGACATATCGCTGCTCAAGGAGGAATAACCCTCCTCGAGCTTGCGGAGTTAAGAACCATGCTCCGCGACAACAACAGCGAGGGAATTCGCAACCTCCACCGCCGCTGATTGATAATCAGGGGAATAAGCGATATATACTCGAGCGCTTGATCTCGAAGCGCTCGGTGCCTTCGAAAAAGGGGCAGCGTACCGAGTACTTGGTACGCTGGCTGGCTGGGATATCCCCAAGAGTTCGACTCTTGGGAGCCGATTGAGGTTCTGAGGGCCGACACCCCAGACCTTTTGACTGAGTTTGAGAAGAAGTCTCAAACTCATAATGCGAAGTAGCATCAACAGTAGGTGTTGATGCATTCAGGGTATCAATTAAACCCTGAATTTCGGCGGGTACGGAAAAGCCACCGCACCCCCGCAACTCCTCCTCTGACAGACGAGGAGCGCCCTGCGTACACCGCGGACAAACGAGGTGAGAAGGGACACCGCACTTTAACCCTTCTTTGATGCAAGCAAAATGGATGTATTCCATTTTGCCTGTTCGTGAGTGCTTTAAAAAGCGCTCGCGCATTTCGTGAACTTTATTCAAGTAATCATCTGGGCTTTTGTTGTAGTTGTCAAAAAAATCATTCCAACTCTGAGTCAGGGCGTCTTTATCGTCCCTGTTCTTCCTTGACCTTTTCCGGCTCGAATAATATCGAACCTGGAAAAAGAGGTCAATAAAGTACAGACGTCTATCGTCTGTACTTCGATCGAATCGACGTGACTGGATGTCTTCGCAGTCATCCAGCACGTTGATATCGAACAACGCATACTGGCAGTCCCGTTTACGGTGACCGCCACTGTTGGGGGCAATAGCCCAGCCAGGGGTCCAAAACCCCACTTTGTACGGAACATGTGGTTCCGTACGATGATACGCTTTAGAAGCGGCAGGCGCCGCTTCTGTTCGGGATCTTTTAGCAGGCGGAGCACCGCCTGCTTCAACACCACACGACGGGGTTAAATCACCCCGACGTGGAGAAGTACTTGGTCCAGGTGGGGCTCTGCGTTCCCGCAACCACCTGTGATGATCATTCTCGCTGTCATAGCAGACAGCGACACCAGAGTCGTCATAGCTGTTAGGCGATGAGCACTTAGCGAGTTTCGACTCGCTAGATCCTTTAGTGGAGACAGCTGTATCCCCATCACTTTGTTCGGAGTCAGAACTTCCAAACATGGCCCTCTTGGCAACATGCCATTCGGAAGTTGCCATCGTGCGAGATGTTGCATTAGCAACATCTCCCTGTTTCTTGCCAGATGACGCCTTAGCAGCATCTGTGGTCGAAGACGGTACGTCTTCCGACCTTTGCGTAGTTGACGCTGCTAATGCAGCGTCACTGTTGTCACTCAACACCTCAGAACCTAGTGCTGAGGCGATGGAAGAAGCTCCTTCGATGTTTTCAGCAGCGCTCTTTAGAGCGCCGCCGCGTGCTTTGACCATCGAGTCGATGGTCAATCAGTTGGTAAATGAGAACGACCAACAAGTGCCACCTATGATTGGCCAAAATAAGAATTATTATTGGCCAACCACCTTAAGTGGGGGTGATTGAATGGGGTGCCATTACATAATTGATATTCAAGTTAGAATATCACAGTTTAATTTCAGACGCGTTGTCTGAAATTTAAATAAGAGATTATAAGTTGTTATAATCTAAGAAGGAAAAGTCGATTCGTATAAATACCGAATCTTGCAGGTTAACTAATAGTACAGTTAGTTAAAGGCTTGATATTATTATATTAATTAGTTAGTTACTATACTATTAGCCTCTAAACCACCCATTAAATAAACACTCTTAATTTTGCGTTCTTAGGCCTAAGTGAATATTCATATATTTACTTTTAGTATAGGATTAGTTGTTACCAACTAATCCTGACCTAATTGTATTGCGCGCTTCCTCGCAAGATACAGTGTAAGCCTGTAACAGGATCAGTCCTTTTACACCGATCATCTCGCAATGTACCGTCGACGCAGCGTACAGCTCCGCTTCTATTGTGGACAATAAAACGCACGTCTGCCTTTTTCAGAACCAGTGCACCAATTATCCTTCCATCGTTATCACTCCACCACTCGTGGACTTCCTGTCGTCCTTGGACCCCCCGAAATCCGCGTCCGAGTATCCGGTGACTTTAACTCTATACTTTTCATCGCTCTTCTGATCTTGGCATATCTCCATACTCAATTTTAATCTTCTCGAACCCTTCAGAAAACGTAGAATACGCTTCGCCGTCGCCCAATCCAATTTCGTCGGCGCATGCGCCCTGCTCGTGGTCTTGTGCACCGCGTATGCGATGTCCGGCCTGTAGCAACGCGACACCCACAGCAAACTGCCGATCAACGATTGAAAGTTTTTTTATCGACGGTTCATTTCCGCGCACGTCAAACTTCAACAATTCATGCTCCTTGAGTGCTTAGTCCTCGTACTCATCCGCTAGCGGTGTTTTCACCACATTCGCATTTTCCAAACCGTAAGTCTTGAGCAAATCCGCGATCATGACTTCTTGATCTAGCAGATACCCTTTTTCGTCATCATACGAAACTCACATGCCCAAGAACTTCGTGGCATGTCCGAGATTTTTAATTTCCAATTCTTTCAATCCATCAAAAAAGTCATCAATCTGTTGCTGTGACGTTGCCGTCACCAGCAAATCGTCGACGTATACACCTACTACCACTGTTTCGTCATCGACCCTCTTGTTGTATAAGCAACTGTCAGTAAAACTTTGCGAGAAACCACAATCAGCCAACTTCGCGTGCAGCAGGCGATTCCACTGCCTTCCGGCCTGTTTCAGCCCGTAAAGCGACTTTCTTAACTTCAAAACCAATTGATTCGATATTCCGACATTCAATTACTTCAATTTATCTGCACCAATTTCCATACCACTCGGCACGTAAAGGTAAATATCGTGTTCATCCTCCAACGCTTTGACATAAGCGTTGGGGATGTCCCCGTGCATGGCTTGCACTTTCCACTTTCTCGACAGCGCGAAAATAAACCTCACCGTCGTCATATCCATCACTGCGGCGAAAGTAAATTCGTAATCCACGCCGTACCGTTGTTCGTTTCCGCAATCGACGAGCCTTGCCTTGTAGCGCTCCAGCGCACCATTGGCATCTGTTTTAGTATTATAGACCCACTTCGTATGAAGGGGTCTAACATTGTCCGGCTTCTTCATCACAATACATACTTCATTCGCTTCTAAGGCACGGATCTCTTCATCCATGGCCTTCATCCACTTGTCGGCATCAGATCTGCCGACCTCATCGCGAAAATGTTTGGGATAGACGTCTGATATCAGACTCACTTCACCCTTTTTCTTCCAATTCATCGTTGTCCTCGCTTTTCTTTTCCTTCTGCGCCTTCAACCTTGCGTGTTGACGCGTCAGGTGCCGCTCACGGGTCCAACGCGACTTTCTTCCTTTCTTCAGATTTTTCGCATGAACTTGTACTTGCCCGTCGTTATTATCCGGCGCTTGCACTGCTCCCGATACATGTACGTCGCCTCCTGATGCTTGAACTGCTCCTTCTGACACCCGAGCTGCTCCTTCTGAGCCTCGGCTTGTTTCTTGATCCTGCAAATCTTCAGTCGTTTCCAACAGATTTTTAAGTTTCTGGTTATGCTCGTCGGTTAGTGTCTCCACTTCTTCACGTGTTGAGTAACTGTCACCTTCTGCTCTTTTTTCAGGAGAACATTGTACCCTTTTGTCTCCTCGCTGCAACCTAATAATACCGCAACCTGCGCACGCGGTGCCAGCGCGTTCGACCCCGGGTTGCAAAATACTGTGTATGGTAAGCCGAACGTAACTATTTCACCCAAATTGGGTTTAATTCCAGTCAATAGTTACAGCGGCGACATCTTCCGCGGATTCGCGCTTGTGGGGGTGCTGTTCAGCACATAGGCTGCGTATTCCGCCGCATCCCCCCAGAACGACAATGATAATCCACTTCCAAACAGCATGCACCGGGCCACGTTCATTACCGTTCGATGCATGCGCTCTGCCTTCCCGTTGCTGGCTTGATTTCCAGCCTCTGCCACTTGACGTGCAATTCCAGTACTTTGGCAAAAATGGTCCACATTCTTGAATTCCGCGCCGCCATCAGTCCTTAGCACGTGAATCCTGCAATTGAACTTGCTTTCAAGAAACGCCAAGAAGTGCTCAAATTTTTTGGCGGTGACGTCCTTGGTTTTTGCCAAGAAAATCCGAACGTAATTACTCTTGTAATCGATGTAATTCACAAGGTATCGGTTTCCCAACCGATTCCTTGGCGTGATCGGACCCTTAAGGTCCGAACAGATCACGCCGCCGATCTGATCGATCGGCGCATTCCTGACGCTATGTCTCTTGGACTGCGCGTTCTTAGTCTGCTTACCCTGCGCACACGTGACACAGTGGCGCCGGGTGTAATCCGTGATCCGGATCCCATAGCGGGGATCCTTCGACAACGAGACTATGGTCTCGAAATTTAAATATCCCATCCGAGAGTGAAAGTGCATCAGATTTCCACTCTGGACATCTTGCGTGGCCTGATAGTCAGCATCACTCGCTGACGCCACAGACATAATCAATTCTTTCCTGGACTTCCTTGGTCTGTCCACCTGTCCTTGTACCGTCAATAAGTTGTTTTCAACGTCAACTCCGACGACACCAACACCGGAATCACGCTTCACTAGCGTCTTTTTTTCCGTTTTTATACGACAGGACCAGTCCACCGATCTCGAAAAGGCCATACGAGAAGATATTCTTTGAAATTCCTTCCGCGTAATACACGTTTCTCACTTTAATTCGCGTACTAGTGTTTCCGCAAACAAAGTTGATAAATAGAGTGCCCTTTCGGGTGGCATTCACCCGCTTTCCATCCACTTGGAAACACTCGCGGACGGCCCTTTTCACGTCAACCATACACGTTAGGTCTGACGTTAGATGCATACTCGCACCACTGTCTAGTACCCATGTGTCTGGTACCACATCACCAGCCGAATCGTCAATCATTAATGCAAAATCTTCTTTTTCATTTTTGTTCTTGCGGCAATATCGTTTGATATGCCCTTCCTCGCCACACGAGTAGCACACTCGTTTCTTGACGTAATGTTTTGGCTTTTCAGCCACCATATTCACTGCATCGCCCTGCGCGTGCTTCGTCGGTCGTTCACTGTACTCAACCGCTTGTGCAAACTGGCACAACTCCTCTGCGTGTGTCAGATAATCTTCGCGCGCACTGTTATACTTGGAGAAGAGGATCTTCCTGATCTCCGGCGCCGCGTGAAATACAATGTTGTTTAGGACCAAATTATCGCTATTTGGTCCCATCGCTTCTGCGACCGAGGTCAGATACAAGAAATGTTCTGGCCACGTTCTGCCAGGCATCTTCCTGCCCATGAATAGTTTCATGCCTTGTGCAGGCGTTATCTGCACGTTATACACGGCCAATAATTGATCCATGATGTACCACAATTCCGGCTTTTTACGCCACCACGCGTCGACCTGGCGGTTATAATACGCCTCCGCTGAGCCCGCCAAAAAATTGCCCAGCAGGTCGACTTTCACATCCTCGGTCCATCGGAATCCACAAGAGGCTTCGGCAAGGCTAATCTGGCGGAAAAACTTTCTCCCTCAAGCCTGAAAGCCGGATCCCAGACCCTTGTACACTTCCTTTACATCGAAAGGCTTTATCTGCAGTGTTCTTTGCTTAGAGGAGGGTGTTCGCACCACCCCGTACCCTTGGAACGGCTCCTGATCGTGCCAACCGTTCACTTGTGGTCGATTCACGTTATAAACACCTGCCTGCGGTACTCCTGCGCCCGCGGCGCCAACCGGTGTAAACGCGTCCCTTCCGGCGCGACTTATCCCCAGGAAACTCATTCTTCCTTGTCGCCCAGTAGTGTACTCTTTCTTCTCTTCATCGCTATCATCGAGGGAGGCAATGCTCATCCTTATGTCCCCCTTCGACTTAGGCGGCGACGACACTTGCTGCTTGGGCGCGCTGTTAGCTACCTCAAGTTTTTCCAAGCGCGTCATAAGCGTTCCAAACATCTGCATGACGTCTGAAGCCTTGACTTCTTCTTATGATTCGTTACGGCCCCCTTTTGGGCTCATATAACCTGTTGAGAATCGGACATATTCGCATGCTGTACTCCAAATCACGCGTTCCAGCACTGCCAGCGTGTACTTGCGTGAGTAATTCCGAGCGTAAGAAGATGCGATAGAGGCGATAACGTAATACAAAAGATTTAATCACAACCACAACAAATCCACTCGTAATTGCAATAATATCTCCACGTAATCCGTAACAGTGCACGTAACGATTCCACTATTCCACGCGTCACAACAACAAGCGAAAGTTTCCAAACGTAAGAATTTGTACTCCCCTCCTGCTGAACGCAGTACTGAGAACAAGTCAAAATCCAAAGTAATTTATTAGTGTTAAGTTAAGTACTTAAACTAATAATATGCATATATGCAGTTTGCTAGGTTTTTGCTAAAAGACACAAACTAAATAAAAGTCCTCGACGACGCTGAGTGCCGCGCGAATTGCGCGCACTTTCAACACTTCTCGTCTCCATCATCACCTCCACCTTTTTCTCATATCAGCCCGTGGTTGAATCGATACGTCATATATGAGCTTAGGATTCGCTGGTACGCGCAGTTGTGTAACATCACTCAAATTTCTCTGATGGCTGTGTACGGCAGCGAGACGGACATGGTTTAGCACGTTGCTCTCTGCAACACCTGTCACAAATAATGTCAATGACGCTACAGTCGTGAAATTGTTGCAACGTGTACAATTCTGGGTCCTCTATAGTGCAGCGCTGCGTACACAATTAACAAGGAATGTGTTACATCGAAAGATTTGTGACGTCGCGCTTTTTATTGCGTTGAAACTCAACTGCTAGAACAGTAACTCGATGATGACGATGAAACTTATGCATAGAGGTCTTCGTATTCTACTCCACGCTATTGCTGAGCAAGAAACTTGCAATTGCTTTTCGCAACATGTAAGAAATGCAATAATGTTGAGGATTGAGGATAAGAATGCAGACGATAAATCATCAAATAGACTCAACGAAGTCCCTGCTGTCTGCCTTAGGATCGCGCAGCAGGCCGGATCCTGACAGTAGACGTACTGAACGACCAAACAGGAGGATCGGCTCCAAATCCAATTTGTTCAGCGGGGATTCCTCCGTTGAAGCGCGAGCAGATCGGATAGTTGGCGTTTGTCGTCGTAATAGTCGCTCGCGAGACGGTTCCTCTGTCATTGTAGTTGCTATTTACACGAACGAATCAACTCAGCCGTTGGATTCACACTCACTGCTCCGTCCACGATAATTCCGCGCTTAACAGGGCCGCATGTACCACAAGACTCAAACAGCCTACCGGAGTTTATCATTAAAAAATCACCGCTAACAACAACCGTACCCGAGCCTTGACCGAAGGTTATACGACGTGCGACGTTTCTAGCCCCTCCACCTGTAATCGTCGTAATACCTGTGCCAGCATTCACGTGAATAGCCCCTTGAACTGAATCTCTAAACTAGACATTCACGAACGCACAATTGTGCAACTCACAAAACACTCCGCCTCCACCAGCAATAATCACATTGCTGAGTGTTCCGCCGGCTTGTACGACGAACACAGCGTTCGCTCGGGTCATTCGAGCACCAGATCGGAACGCCACATTGCTGCGTTTGTAGGTTTTCATGCCACCGTCGAATGGCGTCGTTGGACCCACTATTACTGGACTATCGATCGGTACTGTTCCCATAGAAGAAGGCCACGCGCTAGTCTATCGCTCTTCATCCTCTGCCGATACCTCACCGGGGGTATAACTATTCGCAGAAACGTTCATCTCTTCTCCAATCAGTTTACGAACATCTTGAGTGCTCGTCTCCTCAGATAATGCTTTTACAGCGTCATAATGATAATATAAATGTCCATTCGTTACTTATCATAACGCTAAGATTCAGACATGTACCTGGAGTTACGAGCGCAAAGGCAGCGGGAGACAATGAATAATAATAATTAAAAATGAGATTGATTTCAGTTCTGTCTTGTAAACTGGAGTTTTCTTATCTCCGAATTTTTTCTTCACCACATGGCGGAATAGAACTGTCGCAAATTTATGTACAGCGTAAAAGGGGGGAATGGGGGGGGGGGTGCACGTAGCAAATGGGGGGGGTGCACCTAGTCGGTCCCTTTTTTTATCAGTGAATTGTGGGTTCGTCGTTTCCGTTGTTAGCCTTCATAGTTGTTGACTTGATTAATTGCTACTGCCATGTCTCCTGTACAAGATAGTTGCTGATTAGCCACTTCGATAGCGGTCGTCTTTTATCACAATAAGCGTTTGCTCTAACCCCTCTTCCGCTATCAGTGTGGACGACATTGAAGAGTTGGGCGACTCTGAACCTGGCGTCTCGAGACCGATGATGGTACCTCCCATCTAAGTCCGTCATCGAGTGCTAATCCGCCCGCTTTTTAGGCTGCGGATCTAGATCATATTGACGATGAAGCTGTAGCAAGCTGGCCACAGTTGAACGCCCTCCGTAAGCTTCACGAAAGGTTACAAGCCGAGTATGTTGCTCTAGTACGGACTTGTGCTGAACCGACAGTTCACATAGTATTAATTACTACGATTACAATAAGTGTGTACTTGAGGACACAAAACAAGGAAAAGTACTGCAAGCCCGAAATGAGCTAACTCGCGGGCAAGCGTCAGCGAGCTAGTATGATAACTCAGGCCATCGATGGCGAGAGTGACCCGAATTTAGATCCACTCTAGATCCTCTATCAGGTCGCTTGGATCCGTTATGAAAAAGCGAACGAGAGACCAATCTGTGATCCTGGCAACGCACGCCAGGAGTGGTATGATCGGGTTGTGAAACAAATCCAACGATCAGAGCATTCGAGATGTGCTGAGGAAGCAGATCGACCTGCTGTCCTGAATGCTGATCTCAGTGAACGTAACATACGATTCTTGGACACAAGATCGTGATGGGCGGATCGATGCGTTTTTGACCGGGCAAAAGCTCTGGTTTCCAAAGATGTCACTGGATATGCAACTACCTATAAAATTCAGGGATCTACACCTTTGCCCGTCCAAAATGAAAAGTTTTGCAACCAAAGTGAAATAGGTAGCGAAGTAAAAAGTATATTTAGCAACTTTTGCAACCAAAGTGGAATAGGTAGCGAAATTAAAAATATATTTCACAACTTTTGCAACCAAAGTGAAAAGCCTTGCAACCAATGTGAAATGGAACAATTAAATAAAAACAAAGAGGAGAAATAAGCCTCAATTTTATCAGTTGATGAAATTGAGGCTTATTTCTATCCTCCTAAAAGCAGCGGCACAGTTTCCTCAGCACTTACCGGTGCTAGCACTCGTGCCAGTAGTTGTTCAACTGCGCCGTCGTTCGACGTGACTCGTGGAAGGTGGAAAGAGAGGAACAACCAGTGGATTCATCATGTGTGTGCGTGTGGATGCATGTCACTACCTAGGAGGGCATGCAGATCATTCTACGTCAACTTGCGGCGGATGTGTGCACAAACGTCGTGTGGATCAATTTGAGAGATGTAGGTCTAGAGAGAGCGCGTCGTGTGCCGTGCGTCGTCTTGTGTGTCCGTCGCTGACTCAAAGACGTTGTTCCCTACGTCCTGATGATGGCAGGAAACGATTTGGTGCCTGGCATTACGGGTCACAAGGTTCAAATCTTAGAATCGTCGTTGAAACAGCAATTGCTACGTAATACGAGCCAGCTGCCCCTTCGTCGAAGCTTCCATACGAGCAAGGTTCTTGTATACGACCTGGAAGGCACTTTTGATAAATGAAGGCACGACCGTCGCTAATGCATCGATGCATTTCCCACTGAACGACAACATGTGCACACACTCCATGCAACGAAGTAGCAGCAGCGGACCATTTGCAAACGAAAATCCCTGCGGTTGCGTCTCGTGGTCCAAGACAAAGCGTCACGATGCCGTCGGCCTGCAAAACTTGCACATCCATGTCCGGCGTGTACTGCAGCAGATTTCGAATATCCGTTGCGACGAGAAGCAAGCGCTCGAGTAAGACACTCTCAAGCCCCTGGGGGTGCGCCCGGACGCCCGAGATACCGTAAGATAACGCTGCTAGGAGACCGTGCATGACGTGGACACTGACAGTCCGATTTTCTTACTCGGCGGCCGCTGCAGCAGCCGCTTGAAGCTCTTTCTTGGATGTTGACTTGGGCTTCAACGTACCGACACAACTCCCATTCGTATGGACCGTGCCAGCAATCTGAGCGACAATGCCATTTTTTGGATTTTCATTTAAGAAATTCACGTAGATGCCAGCGACACACAGCTTTTCTGAGCCGTGTACATGAAGTAAGACGGCAATTCAAATACTTTGTGCTCTTCTTCAACGCTCTCATCCAACGTCGTATGAAACTGCACCACTCCATGCGGCAAACTTTCAGACCTACTTTGGGGGCCCTGCCGTACGGGGGGGGACACGATAATTTTTAGAGATAACGTCTAATATGCCCCTGTTTTCGCCCAAAAATTCTAAAACACCCCTCTTCTTAAAAAAATCCTAAAATGCCCCTGTTTTTGCGGTGCCCTCCAATCGCTAATTTAAGGCGACTATTTAATGAAATAATCGCCATATAGTAGACAAT
>CM047584.1:16463450-16474347 GCA_026184515.1 Peronosclerospora sorghi
TGGCAAAGTCTTCAATCCGCATCCTAATGCGTAGATGTCCATATCAATGGTCTGCAGATCAGCATACAAAAATAGACTCAGCGCTATCTATTAACCCAGCACCTCCTGATCACACCTGTGAATACACCTTCGTAGTATACAAGGAGCATACATCCGACAAGACAATTAAACAGTACTACCTCGAGTAAGCGTATCAGAACGATAGAAACCTGGACCGCTGGAACTAAGGCAGCCCAAACTTCGTTACAAACGCTGAATTTTCCAGACTCATATAGTGGCAACCATCAGGATTAGATACCGTAAGGAGGAGTGCACTGCAAACCATAACCATATCATCCTCCACCACGTAGCTTTGTACTGCACCCACAAATATCATGAACTGTTGGTTCTTTTGTAGAGTCGCTAGGGCCCAATCGTATTGTACGGTTTGGGATGTGTGCGATAATTCTTACGTCGTAGCGAATGCAATGATTAAAGTCGATAAACATTAGTCACTTGCGTTACCCCCATACAAATTGAGCCCAGTTTCCAATGAAAGATTTCTTAACAAAGACACTTGTTATCACACATTAAAAGACAAGAATTTCATCGAAGTCGCAACTCGGATCGTTGAACAATCAATTTTTTGCGTCAAATACATTGGGACGATTCGTCTTCCTGAATTTGCTGCACTAGCTGGAGTGCAAATCTTGACGAGTTACGTGGAGCTGGCTGCTCGCGGCTTGAATCTAGAGCACATGCCGACTTTGACTTAAGCTGCAAAGGAATGATAATGTATACCATAACGTATCTTGGAGTTATAAGCCAATATTTCTGCCACACGTGTAAGAATTTAGACGAAGTTGAATATTTGCATATATGACCCTCATGCCTAAAGGATGGCATGATGCTCCCCTATATAAATAACTGGTATTGACTACTGATATTTTGCGGTGAAAACTGAGAGTACGTTTCCTCAACTTAAGGTTTTGGTGGTCAACCGACTTATTAATATTTATTTTTGTGGCGACAAATCAGATTTGTCAGGGGCGGACAAAAACTATTTGTTTTCCCCGTTTATCCGGGTTTTGGAAGTCATCCAATGTGAAATGGAACAATTAAATAAAAACAAAGAAGAGAAATAAGCCTCAATTTTATCAACGTGGTGACTTTGATTAAAAATTAGAGATAACGTCTAATATGCCCCTGTTTTCGCCCAAAAATTCTAAAATACCCCTCTTCTTAAAAAAATCCTAAAATGCCCCTGTTTTTGCGGTGCTTTCCAATCGCTGAATTTAAGCCGACTATTTAATGAAACATTAGATTACCAATCATCTCTATGTTTGAATGTCGGTATTACAGGGGCATATTAGACGTTATCTCATGTTAGAAAATATATAAGAAGTGCTACATGCACTAAAATGTAATTTACTTGCGACGAGTGAGAATAGGTAAATGAACCTTGATTGCACTGACAGCTCTGAATGCTCATTTGGTAGCATCAAACCACAAGAAGTCCCGCTGAATAAAAAAATTAGTTCCTTTGCAAGCATTAGATCTTCGATCAAAGACCCATATCATTACTGTAACAGGACTGATCCTGTTAACAGGCTTACACTGTGTTGTGCGAGGAAGCGCGCAATACAAAAGGGGTAGGATTAGTTGATGACAACTAATCCTATACTAAAAGTAAATATATAAATATTTACTTATGGGTTAGAACGCAAAATTAAGAGTGTTTATTTAATGGGTGGTTAGCGGCTAATAGTATAGTAATTACCTAACTAATATAATAATATCAAGTATTCAACTAACTGTACCATTAGTTAACCTGCAATATTCGGTATTTATACCGAATCGACTTTTCCTTCGTAGATTATAATAACTTATAATCTCTTATTTAAATTTCAGACAACGCGTCTGAAATTTAACTGTGATATTCTAACTTGAATATCAATTATGTAATGACACCCCATTACATCATCCCCACTTAAGGTGGTTGGCCAAAAATAATTCTTATTTTGGCCAATCATGGGTGGCACTTGTTGGTCGTTCTCATTTACCAACTGATTGACCATCGACTCGATGGTCAAAGCACGCGGCGGCGCTCTAAAGAGCGCTGCTGAATACATCGAAGCAGCTTCTTCCTCCGCCTCAGCACTAGGTGCTGAGGTGTTGGGTGACAACAGTGACGCTGCGTTAGCAGCGTCAACTCCGCAAAGGTCGGAAGACGTACCCTCTTCGACCACAGATGCTGCTAAGGCGGTATCTGACAAGAAACAGGGAGGTGTTGCTAATGCAACATCTCACACGATGACAACCCCCGAATGGTGTGTTGCCAGGAAGGGTTCTTCCATGTTCGGAGACAGTTCTGACTCCGAACAAAGCGATCGGGGCACAGCTGTCCCCGCGAAAGGATCTAGCGAGTCGAAACTCGCTAGGTGCTCATCGCCACACAGCGATGATAACTCTGGTGTCGCTGTCAGCTATGACAGCGATAATGATTATCACAGGTGGTTGCGGGAACGCAGATCCCCACCTGGACCAAGTACTTCTCCACGTCGGGGTGATTTAACCCCGGCGCGTGGTGTTGAAGCAGGTGGTTCTCCGCCTGCCAAAAGAGCTCGAACAGAAGCGGCGCCTGCCGCTTCTGAAGCGTATCATCGTACGGAACCACATGTTCCGTACAAAGTGGGGTTTTGGACCCCTGGATGGGCTATTTCCCCCAACAGTGGCGGTCACCGTAAGCGGGACTACCAATATGCGTTGTTCGATATCAACGTGCTGGATGACTGCGAAGACATCCAGTCACGTCGATTCGATCGAAGTACAGACGATAGACTTCTGTACTTTATTGACCTCTTTTTCCAGGTTCGATATTATTCGAGCCGGAAAGGGTCAAGGAGGAACAGGACGATAAAGACGCCCTGACTCATAGAGTTGGACCGCTTTTGTTGAAAACTACAACAAAAGCCCAGATGATTACGTGAATAAAGTTCACGTAATGCGCGAGCGCTTTTTAAAGCACTCGCGAACAGGCAAAATGGAATACATCCATTTTGCTTGCATCAAAGAAAGGTTGAACTGTGGTGTCCCTTCTCAACTCGTTTTCCCGTGGTTTCCGCAGGGCGCTCCTCGTCTGTCAGAGGAGGAGTTGAGGGGGTACGGTGGTTTTCCGTACCCGCCGAAATTCAGGGCTTAATCGATGCCCTCAATGCATCAACACCTAGTGTTGACGCTACTTCGCATTATGAGTTTGAGACTCCTTCTCAAACTCAGTTAAAAGGTCTGGGGCGTCGGCCCTCAGAATCTCAATCGGCTCCCAAGAGTCGAACGCTTGGGGGTAACCCAGCCAGCGTACTAAGTACTCGGTACGCTGCCCCTCATTGTCTGCAGCCATTGCTGCAGACACATATTCATCATATGCAGCTTCAGTTTCATTTGAAGCTGCTTCCGCTTCTACTGTACTTTCAGTAGAAGGGCCATCGTTTTGTTCACAAGTTGCAGTTGCAACTTGCGCATTGACTCGCTAAAAATTTGAGCGGGTCCCTCCCCCACTTAGATTTGGCGTACCGCCAAGTAAAGCTGGGGTTCGTGGATGCCTTAAGGCATTCACGTAGAACGGTGTATGCTTAGTTGAAGCATGCACCGAATTGTTAATCGCGAATTCAGTGAGTGGAAGATAGTCACTCCACTGTTCAAAGGCATGTGCGTATGATCGCAACATGTCTCCGAGAACACGGTTAACCCGTTCCGTCTGCCCATCCGTTTCCGGATGGTCCGCAGTTGACATCTTCAACTGGTTTCCCAACAATGAGAAGGTTTCTTGCCAGAAACGTCCTGTAAATCTCGGATCTTGATCCGAGACAATGTCTTCCTGTGGTGAAGTGGAAATAAATTTTATGTTTATGGCATATAAGAGATGGTCGGCGGTAGTTATAAAATTCACTGTATAAATTTTTACTATGCCAACAACCTACATGCTAGCACGATGTTGCCTTTTATGCTGGTGACCTCTTCAAACACTGAAAATTAGCAACAAAGATTGTGTTGGGTCTTCATTATACGAACAATGTGAGCATTCAGTGTGGAATGGTGCTGATAGCACGATGCTTCCGGTTATTATTCACCGCTGGTATCAAATGGTGCGTCTTGCTCCTACATTATGTTTCAACATAGTCGTTTGGGTTATAGCCTCATGGCAGTTAAACCATCGAAAACTCATGCACCCTCAGCTCCATTAACGGTCCAACATAATGTTCCGCATCTATAAACACTAAGGCGCATGAGATAGCACGTTAACCAGACCACAAAGACCAATCATCAGCACCACAAAAGACATCCAAGACCCAGGAATAACCTACCAGCATAACGGCGGATTCGTTTGGCGGTAAAGCCAACGAAAAGTCATGCGCCCTTGGTCCCATACTCAACAACAGAGGGGCGCTAAGGCACATGATATAACAAGGCAAGCAAAATATGAAGACGAACTGTCAGCAGGGCATAAGGGAGTCAAGACATAGGCGAAACTTACTAGTACAACAGCGGGTCCATTCATTGTGGTGAAGCTAACGAAAAGTCATGTGCCCTTGGTATCATATTCAACAACAAAGGGGCGTTAGGGCACATGATATAACAAGACAAACAAAGTGTGAAGACGAACTGTCAGCAGTACATAAGGGAGTCAATACATAGGCGCAACTTACTAGTACAACGGTGGGACCGTTCATGGCGGTGAAGCCAACGAAAAGTTATGCGCCCTCGGCTACTCCAGTTGACCAGCTTGGGTATTCTCGATTGTTTTCAAGTGGTCAAGAATTTTATTGTGGTAAAGATATTTTCAGCCAATCAGAGGGACTTGCTACGGCCAACTCGCGACGGCTAACTCGCTCACGGCTAATTTGTTTGTGATTGGTATGAATGTGGAAAAATAAGTGGATTTTTTTTACCAATCAGGAGTGACCCGCGACGGCCAACTCGCGACGGCCAACTCGAGTTGAGTGAAATTGGTGTATGAAGTTGTATTGAAGTCAGCGCTGAAGTAACCAAGAAGTAGTAAGTAAAGAAAGGTGACTGACTTCAATGTAGGACTTAGTAACTTTTAATAGAATCAAATTTCCCCTGAACTACAAAGATCTCTGGCGGCCCTCTAAAACCTTCTCTACTGTTCCTGTACAAAAAACAAGTTTAATAAAAAGCAACCGTTGCGTGAACGCGAAGAAAGTGGAGAAGCAGCCTTTAAAGCTAGAAAGTGTTGGGGGCAGCCTGGAACTGCTTTTGGGAAGTGTGTTCCTAGTGTGTTTGATTGATTTGTTGGTTCGGGCGGTAGTATTAATCACCCGGGAAGTAAAGCAAGGAGGACCAGGATTTTTACCTCTTTGTGTTGTTGATTAAGTGGATTTATTACAATTTTCAACTCCTTCACGACATTCCGGCATTCCGTGCAAACGGAATACCGTACCAACGAATATCCGCGCTGTTTTAGCGGCGGTTACGTTCGCTGATACTGCAGTAAGATGTACCATCTTACTGAAACGGTCTACAAGGACCACTATTCCGGTCTTCCGACTATTGTCGGGTGGAAGACCGAATACGAAGTCCATTGAAATGGACTTCCAACACTCTGTCGGAACCGGCAGAGATTGCAGCGTAGCCTGTGCAGACTGCGCAGGCTTAACGCGCGGGAAAATCTCGCAAGCGCGTACGTATTTTCATACCCACTTGTACTGGTTTCGCCAGTAAAAGTCACGTGCGAGAGAAGCGTATGTCTTCTCTCGAACTTGATGCCCCGAAATCGGTGCATCATGATACTCAAACATAATTTGATGTTTGAGATCATCGTCGTTTGGAACGACGATGCGACTTTCATCTTTTTGGTCTGTGCTGTAAAGCAGCAGACCATCGTGCAGTCGATATAGATGCACGCAAGCGCGGAGGAACTCTGGGAGTTCGTCGCGTTTCTCACTTGATTGATTATGTAAGTAATTAATCAACAGACGTGTCTCCTCGTCTGTTTTGTACGCCTCGCGTACTTGTCGTATAATTGACGACGACAAAGCAGTGCAACGGATCGCGTTTGCACTGGCACCTTAGGTTACGGACGGTTTCATCTCGTAATCGGGCCTTCGTGATAGCGCATCCGCTATCACGTTCAACTTTCCGGGTTTGTATTCAACCGTAAAGTTGTATTCAGCAAAGAATGACAGCCATCGAGCCATTCTTTGAGAAATGTGTGGTGAATTCACGGCCGGGCGTAGCGACGCATGGTCCGTGTAAACGACAAACGTTCTATCTCCCAAGAGATAGATCCGAAACTGGGCCAGTGCATACTTCATGGCGAGGAGTTCCTTGTCATGCACTGGATAGTTGCGCTCGGCTGGGCGCAACTGACGCGATTGATAGCAGATTACGCGATCACGATCATCGTGATCACGCTGCATCAAAGCACAGCCGATAGCGAAATCGCTCGCGTCGCAAACGACGTGGAACGGACGCTCGTTATCGTCTATAGCCAAGACAGGCGCTTCAGTCAAGATTTGCTTGACTGCATCAAAAGCATCTTGGCATTGGGTATCCCAATGCCATTCGACATCTTTCTTAAGTAATTGAGAAAGAGGTCATATTAACCCAGCATAGTTGCACGAATACTTGTGCAAATATGTTGCCACCCAAGGAACTTTCGAAGTTCCTTAACGTTGTTTGGCGTAGGCCATTCAACGATCACCCTGATCTTTTCTGGATCAGAGCGTACCCCGTTCTTGCCCACAAAACATCCAAGAACGGGTATCTCAGGTGCATCAAAGGTGCACTTCTTTAGATTTGCATAGAGCTTATGCTTACGCATAAGCTCTAACACTCGACGTAGATGTTCCCTATGGACATCTACATCGCTTTTATCGTGTTCACCCTTACTATGGATGAACACGTCATCGAAATAACTCGGTGCGAATTCTCACACCGGGCGTAATAGATGCGTTACGCATCTGTTAAATGTAGCAGGGGCATTTCGAAGCCCCTGTGGCATAACAAGCCACTACGAAAGCATTCCGCTTGGGGTGCTTACCGCCGTGAGAGGGATATCCTTCTCACGCATTAGGATTTGATAAAATCCATCTCTTAGATCGAGAGCACTAAAGATGGTGCTCCCGCACATGCCATCAATGATGACATCTTTTCGCGGTATTGGCGTCTGCGCCGGTACCGTCGCTGCGTTCAGCTTGTTGTAAGCGTGAACGATTCTCCACCCACCTGTGGACTTCTTCACACAAAAGGTGGGGGTAGAGTGCGGTGAGGTAGACTCCCGCACTTGGCCTGATCTATGACGAGCTTCGAAAAACTCGTCGATCGCTTTTACTTGATCACGCGGCAATGGCCATTGCCGCGTAACACAATACTTCGTTCCTGGCACGAGGTCAATCTCATGACGAGGTTCCTTATCCTTAGGGATCTCGCTAGGTTCTTCTTCTGGGAATACGTCAGCGTATTCTCGAAGTACCTCATAAAATGGGGAGTTCGCTTTAAGCGACTCCCAGCTCTGCGCTTCAAAGCGCTGAACTTTGGTTTGATCATTGGGAACCTCTTTCCCAATGTTGTCCACTTGTAATGTGGATATTCGTTCACGAATATCCACTACATCTTCTGTTGCAACGATAATACAGATCTGTTTGATCTGACCATCGTGCAAGTTTCTCATAAACTTCTTCCAGCTTAGCGCTGGAAGAGCCATCACCTCCGAACCTTCTTTCGTAGGGTGTTCCATCAACAGAGACTGGTAGCTAATCCGGTCTCCGTTTGCGTCAAGACGTTGATCGTCTCGACGGAACTGCCCATGCAATCAGAAGCACTCGTCTGATTGACTGCTACACGGTGATTACGATTCACCGTGTGCGAATACTCATCCTCATGGTGGCCACTGCCTACCATGGAATTTTGGCGATCAGATGTGCTCGTCTGATCGGCCGCCTTTTCTGCGACACGGTAGTCTTTATCACCCGTGTGCATGGCTAACGCAACGTGGTGGGCACTGGCCACCACGGAGTTGTGCTCACGATTGCACTTGATCGTGAGTTCACTCTCATCAACACGGAATTCTTTCGTCGTGTTGGAACCTTCGGTCGCACAGTGGGTGTTTCCCACTGTGGATACTATTTCATTCTCACGGTGGGTGTTTTCCACCGTGGATATCACTTCATTCTCACGGTGGGTGTTTCCCACCTTGGATATCACTTCATTCTCACGGTGGTCTTTATCACCCATGGAATGTTTCTCTCCAACACGCAACGACTCTTCTGTTGCGTGTGGTAGTCCCTCTGGACTCTCACCAGCGTAGGTACCTTCCGCTGATCGTGTCGGAACAGACCTGGTGGTGCCATCGCTATCCACCAGACTGTCCGACGCTGCGGTTGTATCTTCTGATACAGCCGGATTACACACAGGGTGATCGGATCCTGTGGGTCCGCCGCAGTCGATCGATAGGTTAACCAAGTCGATCGAAGGTTTAAACTTGGACATCCATGGTATTCCAAGTATCACATCGAACTTGTCATCTAAATCGAGGACGATGAATTTATCCTTGAATGACAGTTCATTCAACTCGAAGCGTGTTTTAATCACACGCTTTGGAATATTCACGGTTGCATCTGTTGCTAACCGGAATGACAACATACTTCGTGGGGTTTCTACCTCCACGAAGCTCAACAGCGTTAGACTTTGAGATCTAACGAAATTGTTTGACGCTCCTGTGTCAAACAAAGCTCGCATGGGGACATCGCTCCCGTGCGGTTTAACCTCCAGGGTGATAAGAGGCTTACCATCACCCTGCACCTTTTGACAGGACATAGTCCCGTCTGGGGCTATTACCCTTACATGCCCTATGTCGGCATGTGGGATATCATTCCCAGTAGGGCTCCCCGCCCCTACTGGTGATTTACGTTTTTTGCACCAACAGGTTGATGTCCCTGTTGGTGTCGCCGTGCAGCGGACGGTTCCGTCCGCTGACTGCGTGGCACTGGACGCGGTGCCATACACTCATGGGCAAAATGCCCCACTTTCGCGCATCGATTGCAGCGAATATTCTTCTTAAATTTCGGTTGCTTCGTGTTCGAAGCAACCGCAACCGATAGGTCCATCGGCTATGGACCTCCACCGCCCATGCTCTGGCGAGGGTGGCTGTTTCTTGAGACGAAGTGTGAGCTTCGTCTGCCTGACTGCTGATTGTTGACATGCCGTTGCGGCATGTCAAAAGCGAAGGGGTGTTGATCCCTTCGGCCGTACCCAGCATGCGATGACGCTGATCGCATGCTGAACTCCTCACGGATGCTCATATCAATGGCATCCCTCAGAGTATCTGGCGGGTGCCGATAGAGACTATGTTTCACGGGACCATCATTGAGTCCCTTCATGAAACCAGTGACCTCCATAGCAGGGGGCACCGGCTCATACACAATATTTGACAGCAAATATTGCGTCTTCTGAGCGTAAGCTTGGAGGTCAAGCTTACCTTGCCGGAGTTCCATAAGCTCCTTCCGACTACTTAGCTCCATTTCTGGAGCTTCAAAGTTGAGCTTTAGCTCAGCTTTTAATTCCTGATAAGTCAGGAACGCAAAGTCATCAGTGGCTCTGTGGTGAAGTGTACCACAAATTTGTTCACTTTTGGTCAAGGCAGTTGGTCGAATTTCGGATTGGTTTAAACAAGGGGGGCTTTTTAGCCTATCAAATTCAAGGAGTATCAAGAACGCTGGTCTTGGGTGAGTCACCTGACATTGGGTATTTTACATAATTTTTTGTGGGTACATTAGGGACCATAGGGAGGTAGTATTATTGGTTAGTTGTGGATTTGCCTAAAAAAGTAGAAGTCTTTTGGTTGCACGATTTTTCTAAGTAGAAGTCCTTTTGTCTTTGTCTATACCAAGGGGTCGCCGTTTTTCTTTTTACGTACATTAGTCGCCTCCGCCCACCGCGGAGTGTTTGGGGGCAGAGGGTTGAATTATCCCCTCTCGACTATTATACCCGGTCTGGACGCGCCGCACGCGCACTTTGTCCACCGGAAGTCCCTCGACGGGAGTACGATTTGGCGATCTCGACACTTTAAGTCAAGTACGTTTGGAACGTGCTATTCACTGGATTGGTCTTTACGTGGAGATATCGTTTGTGGAGTTCACGGGCATATTGGGTCTTCACGTGGACATATTGGCTCATTTTAACATTGGTTGAAGTTTAGACCGGTTTTGGTCTTCTCTCATATTGGTCAGGGGCTAGACCGGTTGATTGGTCTACCCTCTATTATTTCGTATTGGTCAGGTCTAGATCGTTTGGACGATCGACCTATTGGAATCTATCTTTCGGAAGTGTTTCTGGTCTGTACGTACTTGGGGTGAAGAGTTCCGCCCTAGGTACACTTAGCCAGCACGGTCTCATATTCAAGACCGAATCAAATCGATCTGAGATCCCGATCCACCGAGTGTGTAACTAGCCCACTCCAATTGGTACACAAGGTGAGATGGTCTTAAGTGAATCGGACCAAGTGTCTCTGGATGATGACCGGTCGTCTGCCAGCAGCGGACGATCGGACCAGATTTCGAATGGAGGTCCGCGGGGTACCCCCCCGTAAGTTGGAAGGCTGGGCACGATGGTGGTGGTCAGGTTGTCGATACAAATGTATTCAATTTCGAACTTGACTTCACCACAGCTCTGCGACTCATCGCCCATGCCCTGGCTCTGCCGCCCAGACCTGTTGTGGCGAAGTACGCCTGTTGACGTTCGTCAACAATATTTTGCGCAGAGATGGCATCTTCCACCTCTGCGAACCATCTACGAAGGGGCTCTCCCCCTTCGCCGGTAAAGGGCGGTACTCTCGCCTCTACACTTCAACGCTATGCGTTGCAGGTGCAGGTGCGGTCCGCGCTGCCTCTTGCGCGGG
>CM047584.1:16474747-16510861 GCA_026184515.1 Peronosclerospora sorghi
GTAGTGGTAATCAAGGTACAAAGGTGACCAAACACACTGTCACTAAATCTCCCGCCAGAGAATCTTAGCTCTGTAAGATGACAATTCTCTTTCAATAAACGTCACATTATATCCCAAGAAGTGGTTTGCGTGTCTAAACGGTGCACGTTCAGTCTTCGGAGGTGTCGCAGTGCCAATAGTATATCTGCATTGTCGTTGCAGATGTCGTCAACGGACAAGTTAAGTACTTCTATGCAATCGATAAATAGCTTTAGATTTTCCATCATTTCACCCACATTTCCTACATGCTGCTGATCCCGCCGCCTTAACATCATGTGGAATTTATCCTCCCAAAACATGTTTCGATAGATACGTTCCTTTAAATCTTTCGCGGAGTGACAACGGGTCAGTCGAGCTTTCCACGTGTGCTGTGTCTCTCGGTCTAGCAAAAAATTTTCGCCTGCCAGTGGATCGTAATCATCCGGTGGTCCTTGCCATTCAGACTTAACATCAGCTTCCCACGCTAATTCCATCTCGCGTAGACGGAACACGGACATATGACGGAAGAGTTGGGCGCGAATTACCGCGGGCAGGTATTCGATGTATGCAAGAAGCTCCTGAACAGGCGTGTTATGTGCCACGACCACCACTGTTAGCTCCACCAGTGACTTCATCCTTCGTCTTTATTAATGCTCGACCTCGATGAACACAGGAAGAAAAGGAGCGGAAAAGGTAACAGAAGAATGATGTTGACCCGAGAACTGAAACATGCCACCGTGTGAAAATAAATTTGTCCATGAGAAATTTGTGGAGACGAAAATTTGGTCTCAGCAAATTTAACCTCGCGGATAAATTTGTTTTGACCTGGGTGGACAAACTACTTTTGTCAAATCGATTTATCCGGGTTTTGGTAGTCATCCATTGGTTGCAAGGCTTTTCACTTTGGTTGCAAAAGTTGTGAAATATATTTTTAACTTCGCTACCTATTTCACTTTGGTTGCAAAAATTGTCATTTTGGACGGGCAAAGGTGTAGAAACGGAACGTGACCAGTCCAAGTTAGTTCCCGATCTGGTTGGTCCAATGTGTGTAGACCATTGTGATCTACGGGACACTAAAAAAAGCCGAGATACGTAGATTCGAATGTAGGTATTTCGGCTTTTTTATATGTTATTCCCGACATCTTTGATCAGGCCATTGCTACAAACTAAGTGGCACGTCTGAAAGAAGATCATGCTCGAACCGATCGATCTGTTTTAGTCGCAGCTCACTCAAGCACAGCGTGATCGACAAGAACTAAGGGCTACGGTGCCAACAAGCTTTTGCTCGTGATCGCTCTCAAATTGGAAGGTCCACAGACGCAGGAATATACCTGGATCTTCAAGTAAGGGCCTATCTGACCAGGGTAGAACATCCTTTCACAAGCATAAAGGGCAGATTACAAGTTTCTTATAAGATGCAGGTACCCCCGGAGGGGTATAAAGTTGGTTTGCTTTCATCCCATCATCCCATAGCCTGTGATCGGTAAACCCTTCTCCTTTAATCGGCGGCTGTGGGCTGCTTCCGGCCCCCGTTCAGTCTTAACCTTGATCTCCTCTTGATCATCTTCGAAGTAATCGGGTGTATTTCGTCGGAGTAGAGAGTTCTGGCACTCGCACCACTATGGTTGGGCGTTATTCCGACTCTCGAAGGAGTCCCACCTTTGTCTTCTTCTTGTTATTTGCTTGCCTCACCTTGTGAACCCGTCGGCCTTTCCTAGGCATGTTTTACGCTCTTGCAGATAGCGTGGAGGAGATCTCATTAACGTTAAGTGAAGGACGCGTGTGCGCTAGGGTTTTGGGTTGCTAAGGGGTGGATCAGATTGTGACGGCGCGCGTCGGCCAAACACTTTCTACCGGTGCGTAACAGCACCAACTTCAATGTTTTACACGTCGGGTCCTTAAAAAGAGGGAAGATTCGATTCTATATGCGTAAGAGAAGATAAGAAAAGAAGCAACATGTCCGATAGAAAGCAAATTGTCCTAGCAAGGGGACATCTACTCTACCTAAATAGGATCACCTGATCAGCCACTAACCATACCTATAGCAGAAATACAGCCGTTTTAGTGCCTCCTTCCACGTTAGATAACTTTGTACAATCATCTGACCGACTAGATCTAGCCCCGGGTGACGTGAGAGCAGACCCGTTGAAGTTGTGGTTGTGACGTCCCCGCTAACTGCATAGGAGAGGAGGAGGACCTACCTGTTGCTCACTACCTCGTCTTCATCAAATGTTGCCAATCCATTCTTTTTACAGCTCTTGACCTTGCACGATCCCGTGCTCGTTGCCATCCCTCATGCTTTGGAACTGCATTCTCCTTTCCCCTACCTCCAGTTCTAGTTCTTACACCTGGCTTCGAACCTCCGTTGTCGCAAAGTCTTGGCTGATCACTATGTACTTTTCTTCCACACACCTCGTGCTCGTACGCTTGAGCGCAGGCCGCTAATATATCATCTGTACGTCCGCACTATGAAATAGAATCGTCTTTCGTTCCTTGACAGAAAAGAGTTCGGTGAATTATTGCAGTTCCTGCAAGAGTGGCGCTTTTCAGCTGGGAACTTCAATAGTCTGGTCATCGTGTGACGTAACCTAATATTAAGAGTACTGTAATCGCTTTGCAGAGGTCTAGTATCCGTACAGCTGCGCGAAAAGTCGTCAAGGCTCTGGCTGGGAGGATATCGCTCTCTCGTCAGGATGATGATGGCGTCATCCTAGAAAGCTTTGGGATGCCCCTTGTTCACGAATGCAAGAATTTATACATGTACTGGTGGTATCCAGCAAGTGCGCGATAGTGAGTCCGCCTCTTCGCGTCGTGTTTTTGCGACGCGAAGAATTCGTTTAAGGAGCCCATCCGTCGTTCTCTGTTGCGATGTTGGGGTGCGCCTGACTTGATGAGTACTCTACCGTCCGTTGTGGGCACAGTGGATCTGACAATACACAAGCCCACCACTGCTCCTTGCCTGAGCAAAACTGTCTTATTCGGGCAGTCACGCAGCACGCGATTGGCCGAAAACAAGTTTCAACGTGGCAGAGACTTAACCGCAAAGATCACAATGGCAGAGACCTTGTGGCAGCAATCGAGAGGTCATATATCATGTCACTTATGCAAGCTGCGCTGCTCAGGCGAGGGTCTGCGTCCACGTGCTCTGCCGTCACTGACGACTGCATATTGAGTGCACGATGGATAGCCGCAGTCTCATGCAAGCCGCCGAGCTAGCGTAACTTCTGACATTAGGCAACGTGTGCGGGCGAGTTTATATTTAAACCAAGTACCAGTTTCAGTGGAAATGATTTGTAATTTTTTAACGTCGGGCTGGTCGTGATGTCGCCGCAGACACCGAAACGGTCCTCACAATTGTGATGTCCATGTAGCGCCAGCAAAAAAGGGCTAGGTGCTTTCTGGCAATAGGGGGGGATGCGCTTTTAACGGACGGCTCACCACGACACGCCGAAGGACGAACGCACCTTACCGTATCTCCCCAAGCGTCCGACGCCGGTCGTTGTGTTTGTCGACCTGGATAAGGCACGTGCAACCGTGTACATTACGTTTTGGTCCCCCCCACACACACACATTTTAGGATGCGGGTTCCTATCCACATACTCCATATGAATGCAGTTGCGGAGCCCGACCCAAAATTAGACTAAAAACAGCCAAAAAAGAGTAGGACACATCAGGTGTCGCTTCAAAAAGAGTAAACGTTCGATTGGAAGCGCCATTGTGTGCGCCAGTCTGCCCTCGTCCCAGGCACATAAGTCGATTTGTAGTCCGGTGGCGTGCCGACGCAGCGCAGAAGCGACGGCCGCGAGACCACCTCATTCGGCAATTCTTACGCACGACTCGGATTCGTCTGTCTGGCCCGCACTCGCTCGCTATATAGACACTGCCCCCCCACTGTCTCCTTTGCTATATCATTTCCCATTTAGCCGGTCAGTCTCACTCGAGTCGACCGACAGATCACGCTCGTCGGGAGCTGATACTTCACTCTGATCGTCTTCTCGCTCCAGCGGTATTCGCCGAGGAGGAGACGCCTCGTACACACAGGGCACGACGATTCGTCCGCAGCACGGTACCCCCGACGACGAGCGTCGAGAGCGCTGGGGCGCGCGCCTTGCTCGGCTCGGATTACTACTAGTTCACTGCATCCTGCGACCTTTTCTCGTCTCGTCGACGCCGTCGTCGTCAGTATCCGTCGACGCGCGGCCTATGCCGAGACTCGAGGCGCAAGAGTCACGTAATTTGTCGCCTACAAAGTCACTGCTTACGACCGTGTGTCAGCATCTCAGCATGGACCTGTCGGGTCGTAAAGGCGTCGAGAGCGAGTGTGTGAGTCCCACGGACAGCAGTAGCGAGCCATCACCTCATGGAGCCGTTACGAACCGCCAGAGTCTGTGCGAAACCAAACAGGCGGCCTCGCCACCCGGTCCACTATATATAAACCCTTTGAAACAGGACCACCCGCAGAAAAAGGCAGAAACAAACCCGAACGTTGACTTCGTCGCGAGTCTCACACAGACGCTGTTGCGGGACTCCACGGGCTCCATCGCGATCACCACGCGGCAGCAAGGCGCGCTCGATCTTCGGCGACATACGTTTAGCACCATGTCCGCCGACAGCCGCGCGAACATGCGGCGGCGCAGCTACGACATGACTGCACCATTTGGCAGCACGTTTCCGCCGTCGTCTCCGCCCCACCAGTCGTTGCTGCAATCGTTCAATCCTCATCTCCATCATTTGCGCATGTATGGGAAACATGTGGGCCCTGCGAAACGCCTCGGGCAGGGTCAGGAAGAAGGCCCGCCCTTGCTGACTTTTATCGTACCCAACCATGGCACTGTGTGGACACGAGGGAAACCTGTGGATGTCAAGTGGGAAGTCGTGGACACAAAGGTGGAAAAGGTCCGCATTGAGTTGCTCGAGGAGGGACGAACTGCCACGACACTTATCGCGTTGGAAGCCCCGAACACTGGCTTCTTCACGTATGCCAAGGTGCCGTGGGGCATGGAATCGGGCTCCAAGTATTTTTTACGCGTGTCGGCGGCCGAGGCGAGTACGGATCGGTATCGCACGAGCAGTTTCTTTCAAATCAGTTCGTCGCCATGACAACTCTTTCGCTCGTGGAGTGAAGAAGTTAGGAGGATGTTTTGTATGTGAAGTCTATCTAATGTTATTTGCCAACGTAGTATGCAGTGAGGTTGCAGATACGTTTATGCTCCATCTTGCTTTGTTGTACGTGCTGCGAGCAGATAGATAAAGGAGCGATTCCGACGCTTACATGCCTTCACATGACCTTCCTCTGCCTCCAGGGAATGTGCCAAACCATGAAAGATGATAATACTGGTATTATGCATGGGTACCACTATTATTATCTTTGCTTTGGCAGATTCCCTGTGGGCATAGGATGGTACAGTTTAATTCCTTTTGGCAAGAAGAATCTATGGTTTTTCGTACTTAAAAAACCCACTTAGTAGAAGACGTGTCCGATCATACAACGTCCGTCGACCCGAATATTCAACCACGCGTGATGGCCTACAGTCCCTGACGCAAGATGGTACGTACATCTCGTATCAGGGTCACGCGAGAGAAAATTTTGCACGTGCTGTCCCAGCCAACATCTTTCGTCGATCGACTTGTAATTTGATGTCCAGCGCAATGAAATTTTAGTCTCTGTTCAGTTAAAATGCAGGTCATATATGATCAAGAAGTCTCGATGAATGTTTGATGAACGATGACTGTACCTTTTCCATATGGTACAGTAGTGATAACAGTACGATGTTCATGTCTTGTACGATAGCTTTGGCATTTTTTTGTATTCGAAACGTAGAGGATGGAACTATTGGAAAATTATGTAATACGGTTTGATGACTTCCGACTATCCGTGCGTCGGCTCATGGTTTGATCTCATACTCTTAGCATGCGCTTAAGTCCAGACCGAATCTGGTCGAGAAGCAGGCATGAACGTCTAGCAGTGTCCATGACGTCATTACTGTGTTTCTAAATTTTACGAACCAGGGGTATGTTGTCAAGGTGCTGTTATGGACATCTCCGTATCGTCCGTATCATCTGCTGATGCTTCTATGCATAGCGCTTTATGATTCCTGGCGAAAGAAGCGCGTGCAACAAACGACACGGATCATCCACTAAAACAAGCATTAGTAAATTTGAAATCTCTATAGGGTTCGGAGAGTCGGATCTTGTGTTGGTCGTAGTCTAAAATAGCTTATACTGTATTAGCTATTATGAATTTCCTTAGAGACTGAGGTAAGCTGGACGCCGAAATAGCTGTCGGGTTCACGATAGAAGTTTTGAGGGTGTTTTCCAGACGCTGGACACAAGTATACAAAAATTCAAGATATACGCGATCACAGCCCGAAAATTCTTTATGGCTATATTAAAAGATTTAGACATAAATCCTCCACTTATTATATTCAAGTCCTTAATCACGTTTTAATATACTTTTACTTCTGGGAAATTATAGGTGTAGGGGGCGGTCTAAACACCTCCAAGTGAAAGACTAACCACCTCCAAGTGAAGCTCCAAGTGAGTTTTAAGGCAGAAAGTACATATTTCGGCCATAATGACGTGTTTTTGTCCACTTGTGGTCAGCGCTAGACCGACGCCGTGGGACATGCGGAATCTAAACTCACTGGCCCTATAATCAAAAAAGGCTAAATTATGGCGCAGCAACACTGCACCTGGTTTGGGAACAGTATTAGTTTTGCAGGCCCGAAATGATAGTGCGGTCGATGTATTACTTGTAGCGTGTGGCCATGGAGTAGGAGGACTTATGGAAAGTGCCACACGTGAGTAGGAGAGTATGAGAGCGTGCGTACATGGAATCCATCAAGTAGTCGCTTGTGTTCTCCTGAGTTTGGTGGGGGAAGCAGATCCTGCAAAAATAAACTGGCGATGCAATGGCATTCGGGAAAGACAATCAAGAATGAAGGCATGCCGATACACTGATCTCTACGTATTATGTTTGAGATCCTGTTTCCTCTTCATCTCACGGAACTGCATTTGCGACGTTAAGAAGGCACATTTCTACATACCCTTTGCTGGACCCAAGACAGTGAGTTTGTTTATTCGGTTTGCTTTTGACATTTGCCTCAAGCTCTTTTGTTCTTGCTCTATAAATCAAGGCAATGATGTAGGAAGATATGATCTGGATCATTCGCCTCCTTTTTCACTAAAACTCGTTCCATTAACGCAATGCTCCGTTCATGGCTACAGCAGGTCGGATGTGACTGGATGCGGTAATGGTATCATTAACATCTTATGGACGTCTCGATGAAGCTCTTCCTTATATCTGTACAAATAAAACAGCAGTCAGACCTCGCAATACAAACAATCAACCCCGAAACGATCGTACCAAAAGCGTCCTCCCCGACGTGTGCACTATAGTAATACCCTAGCACACGCCTATAAACTGAGTAGCAGAACTTTTCGTACATTTTTTGATCGCGAGCGAGTTGGACACTCGCACAAACAGATACACAAAGTAGCATTTGTAGAGTCCTAACGACACGTTTTCCAAGTAGTCCATTAGTTTTTCGACAACCCAAGCCGTCGAAATTCGGGGGCAACGGTCACTGCTGTCACATTTCCGTGCCAGTTTGTCCCTTGACCTTCCGCTTTGCCCATGACTATAGAGAAAACCACACAACGCAAAAGAAAACAAGACCACACAGCCAAAGTGAACGTACACTGGCTGCGCCATAATTTGGCCTTTTTTTATTGTAGGGCCAGTGAGTTAAGACTCCCGCATGTCCCACGGCGTCGGTCTAGCGCTGGCCGCCAGTGAACAAAAACACGTCATTTAGGCCGAAATATGTGCTTTCTGCCTTAAAACTTACTTGGAGCTTCACTTGGAGGTGGTTAGTCTTGCACTTGGAGGTGTTTAGCCCGTCCCAGGTGTACCTCACCTTTTTTGTTACGCGTGCCCCGCTTTTGTTTAATGTACCTCTCTCTCCGGAATTTGATTATTTTAACCTCGATTTGCTAGAAGACCGCATATACTGCTACACTCACTGTTGGGACTGGCTAAACAGCCTCATGTCAAAGACTAAATAGCCTCAAGTCTCCTCAAGTGGTCAGGTGTCCATAAAAGGATAAAGTACTTCCTTTTTAGGAAGTTTGTGGGCGCTTCTTGCGCATCCTCTGGTCATCAATGGGTAGCGCACCGTATCGACCAATATTATTCTATGCAATAAATGCAGTGGTACTGTGGGAACGCGTGCAATTCCCGCGTCCGACGCGTCACAAGATCGCCAGGAATTGCGAGTAAAAATTCCGGCGCAAAAAACTGGTAGAAACCCTGCGTTACTTTAACAATTCACCTCGTGAGAAATCCCGTATGTTTGTGGTAGTAAGATTGGTCTGAGCTTGGTTGGTAGCTACTTTTGATTTCATCCTGACCGTTTGTTTATTTTCAACCAAAGATATGACGCCCGGTGCAATGGAAGTGCCGGATTTCACAGGATCTGAAGATTGTGATACTACTGAGATTGAAGTCGAATGTGAAATACAGGAAAATGGCCCAACAACCGCTGACGAGGACGTTGACGTTCAGGCAGATATAGATATTGAGTGCATCGCAGCAGAGTGGGAGTCGAGATTGCATGCGAAGATCAGTGCGAAGACGAGGAAGAAGAGCAGGGATCATGCGATGACGATGAGGCCTTTCCTGGACACAATCATCCATCGGCTATAGGAATCGAAAGTGACGGCACTGCACTTGATCTATCCGCCCATCTTCATCAGGAAAAGTTCAGCTGTACCATTATTGCTGAGGCATACGATGCTCTTCGTGACGAAGTGCATGCCCACGGCGTTTCCATTAAAATCAGAGATAGGAAGAGTGTGGATAAGCCAGAAGGGACCCGAACTGCAACGGGTAGAGAGTTCAAGAAAAAAATACTATGTTATTTGTGCTTGTGGAGGCAAATCACTAAATGAAAAACCCCAGGCAGTATTTACGGTAACATCCACGGCAGAACCCAAGAAAAGAACAAGAGAGACCCGCTGGAAAGTGAAGCAATGTCAATGGGAAGTTCAAATCGCCAAAGTGGATAGGAAGTACCGTTTCACCGTAACGGGTCAGAATAATCATCCGGCGACTGAAGACGTGCGAATCTACCCCACAGCGCGCCGTGGGACTAGAGAAAAAGAGATATTCATCTACAATCTCATCCGGGCACGCACGAGCACCGTAACTATACTTGAAAATATTGAAGAGAAATTTGGCAGTTCGAGTAAGATGATAAAGAAGGACATCAAAAACCGACGACAGAACTATCGCGAAAGGCAAAAGAAAGGGCTGCCGGAAATGGAAGCATTGGTGCGGGATATGATGGCTGACGATGCGACCTTCAAAGTAAAGCAGGCCGATGAAGGGCATATCACACACCTGATAATCATTCCCAGCAGCGTTCCACAGCTCCTCTGGTGGAGAAAAAGAATCCCTCTCGTTCAAATCGACGAGACCTACCGTACAAACGCGTAAGGGAATGGAATGCTTCATATCATCAGCTCGACCAATACAAACATTACCTATACTGTAACAGGGTTACATTCTGGTTACATTTAGTATGTGGTGTACGTGAGTACACTACGGTTGGGGTCAGTATTGACCGGTCCGAAGGGTTTTGGATCATTGTTATTTTAACCAATCAGGGCAGGAGCCCTTGGTGGAGGCGTGGCAGCCAGCCACGTGTTAGTACACAGGTGGTGTACACTACATTTTAGCTAGGTACGAATTTAGTTAAGTTCTACTTAGTATTACATATAGTTTACATTAGTTTAAATTAATTTAGGCTAATTACATATTAAATATACATTCAGTTTACATTTCACTCAACGACTACTGGACGCTCGACCTCGACCGGTCGCGCGCGTAGTGAGTGCAGTAGCCCAAGGGAAGTTCTTCCCTTAGCTACCCCCTTATTAATGGAGCCTTGTGCTAAGGCGTTAGCTTGTGCTAACTGGTAAACCAAAGTGGAATCTTGGCCCCGAGTAAGAGAGCTCTCTCTTACTAAGCCCTTTTATAAGGGCTTATCGGCTAAGTAGCGGCGAACGCTGCTTAAAGGAAAGTCTTCCTCTGTGAGCTAGCCGCACCGTGCGTGTACGGCCCGGATGCATCTGGTAGGACTTGTAGTCAATCCAACACCTGTGTTGGTAGGCTACGGCATCTTCTGCAAAGGATGAATCAGGACGATTGGGATAGGTTAACCATCTTCCAGCAGGAAGCATTTAACAGACTGTTATCCTTACTGGGTGACGAAGGCATGCAGCTCCTAGTGGAGCAGGGCCTTGAGGCCGTAAAGGCGAGGGTCAATGCCCTCATCGCCCATGAGGCCTGTTTAGGTGGAGGTCGTTCCACGGGGGTGCGTCCCCCATTGTCCTTTAAGATAAAGGAATTCACCGGTGAAAAAGGTGATAACCTTTATGTGTGGTTACGAGAGGTCGAAACGGCCTTCGCCACAGCGAATGTGATCGCTGATCACCTGCAAGTGGGACTTGCACTGACCCATCTTACGGGCAAAGCTCGTACATGGGCGTTTACGTGTCCGTTTGCGGTCACGGACGTGTTCCCAACCTGGGAAGTCCTTAAGAAAAATCTTATGGATATTTATGCCACGCCTGATCTGGTTTTCCAGAATCAGCTGGAGTTTTTAAGGTGCCGTCAGGGAACTAGGGACTTGGAGACATATGTCCAAGAACTGAAGACCCTGTTGGCAGGGATGTACGCGAAAGCGTATTAGGACGATGTGTCCATCCCCGTCTTCATGGGAGGCCTGAGAGAAGAGCCAGCACGTTCGGAACTGCTCCGATGCCGACCCCAATCCCTGGGGGAGGCGTTTAAGATGGCGTTTAACGCCAAGAAGAACTTTCGTTCCTCTAAGGTGGGTCCCGAACCCATGGAACTGAGTCAGGTCGAAGCGGAAGAGAAACATCCCGCTAGGAGTCACTCCGACTCCCTTTCGCAGGGCTTCGAAGCGGAGCACCTTGCGATGCTGCAGCGGCATGGGACGCTAAGATGCTTCCTGTGTGGAAGCAAGGATCATCTACGGAACAGATGTCCGCGGAACCCCCAGCAAGATATTCGCTTAAAGGGGCCGAGGGTAGGGAAGAAGCCCTCGCCCTAGCCGTCGGGAAACGACGGCTCCCAGTACGTGCGGGGCGCCCTACTGGGGGATCCCTCAGTGCTGTTAAGCCCCGGGGTAGGGGACGACAGCACAATGCCCCGAGGGAAACGGTGATTTCTAGCACCGAGTTGGTGTACCAGCCAGGGCTGCTGGTTGTCCTTGCGGACGTGAAGGCTTTGATAAGACTTGGAGAGTCTTGATAGACTCTGGAGCGTCTGACAATTATGTCAGACGAGCTTCTGTTGTGAAGAGTCGGCTGTATGCCGAGGCCCTAGAGGCACGTTCTCGTGACGTTGTCACGGTCCGTCTTGCGACGGGCGTACAGGTTTCTGTACCCAAGGTCTCGATTGACCTTAAGCTGACGTTTGCAGACTTCGACAGCTTAGAACGTTGCCTAGTCCTGGATTTGGACTCGAGGTATGACCTCATTCTGGGCATGAAGTGGCTGGAACGCCACGAGCCATGGATAGACTGGAAGGCTAAGTCCATTGGATCAACGCACCCGCTGTCGGGTGAAGCATTGGCGAGTCATGAACCCACCTTTGCTCGATCGCTAAAGCGATTCTGGACCATGCCCGGTCTGAACAAAAAAGTTACATGCGGCTTGGAAGCGCCTCGCGCATAACCACAGGGGTCTCTACCCCTACCACTGGTGAGATGCTAGAGATTGGGATGTCTGAGATGATCAGTCTCAATGAGGTCAAGGAAGTGTTCCTTGACGAGGGGGATTCGGCGGTTAATCCCCACGCCGAGATAGGCGAGACTGGTGAGTCGCCAGTGATAGAGTTGAATTCCTCTGAGGTTAAGCGCGAGGCGCTTAGAGAAGAGACCCGAAGTTCGTCTCTTCTACAGGTCGGAACTGATTCCGACCACGCCGTGTTCGGCGAACAAGTTGCGACTCCAGTGGTAGGGGTAGAGACCCCTGTGGTTAAGCGCGAGGCGCTTCCAAGCGAAGAGACCCGTAGTTCGTCTCTTTCGCACGTCGGAAATGATTACGACCACGCCTTATTAAGTGAGACCGGCGAGTCACCGGTGGTAAAGGTAGAGACCTATGTGGATAAGCGCGATGCGCTTCCAACAGATGGGGCAATTGACTCCCCCCCATCTGGGTCCCGGGATGAGTCCCGAGGCTAGTAGTCAGCAGTCCTATAGGATGCTGAATAGCGTGACAGGTGTTGTCACGGAAGGCGTAAGCCTGGAACGGTTGCCTGGGGTAGGCTAACTGTTGTCGTTGGAGGAGATGTCCTTCAACGAGTTTGAGACTGCTGTGAAAGCAGGTGAAATCGACGAGGTTGTCGTATTGCGTCCGGAAGAGGAGCTGAACTCCTCATCCACGATGGACGAGTCAGTTTTGGTGCAAACTAAACAGGCATTGAATGCCCGAAGCGGCCTCAAGATCGTCGCGGATTCTGAGGACCCTTACCATTCCTTACTTAAGTAATTCGGAGATGTCATTAGTGACAACCCGCCGATGGGGTTACCACCGGATCGGGGAGTCCGACATGAAATTGATTTGGTTCCTGGAACCAAGTACTGCGTCACTAGGCAGTGGCCTCTCCCCAAGGAGCAATGCGACGTTATCGACGCATTCTTTAAGGGGAAAGAAGAGGCAGGGATGGTACGGGAGAGCAAATCTCCCCATTCTTCTACCACTTTTTGTGTTCGTAAACCGAACGGAAAGTGGCGCATTGTGCATGCGTATAACAAGCTGAATGCAGCTACAGTACCCATGCAGACTCCGATTCCTCGGAAGGATGCCCTCCAGAACAATATGGCGGGATGTACGGTGAACAGTGCCTTAGATCTGGTGGTGGACGGGTATTATCAGGTGCTCATGAGAGCGTCCGATATTCCGCTTACAGCGGTCAGCACGCCTAGTGGCATGATTTGGGAGTATCTTGTTATGCCACAGGGGCTTTCAATCGCTTGGTGACTCAACTCTTCCGCCCTCATAGAAAGTACGCTCATACGTACTTCGACGATATATTCGTTCATAGTCATGCGGAAGGCGTCTCATCTGATGTTCAGACGCACCTTATACACCTTCGAGCTGTGCTCGAATGTATGCTAGAGCATAAACTCTATGCAACGCATCCAAATGTATTTTTGGTGCTGAGGAAATTCCTTTCCTCGGATGCTGCATCGGTAAGGATGGAGTGCGGGCGGATCCCGCGAAGGTGAAAGCCATTGTGGAGTGGCCTTCGCCTGTAAATCTTAGAGATTTACGGAAGTGTCTTGGATTAGCCAATTATCTCCACAAGTACAGCGAGAACTACGCCGAAATGGCGAAGCCATTGGCGGACCTTCTTAAGAAGGATGTTGATTGGTGTTGGGAAACCAAACACCAAAACGATTGTGAAGCGGTTAAGGGGAGCTTGTTAAAAGCCCCTGTTCTTGCGCTCCCAGACTCTGGGAAATCTTTTAGCGTCGTCTGCGACGCCTCCGATTTCGCAATCGGATGTGTTTTGTTACAAGCAGACGACGCGGGACGGGAAAGCGTGGTTGCGTTTGAGTCGAGGCAGGTTAAAGCTGCAGAACGGAATTATCCCGTTCATGATAAGGAGCTACTTTCTATGAAGTATGCCCTTGTCAAATTTAGGGTTCACCTACCCGGCTCAAAGCCGTTTGTGGTTTATACTGACCGCGCGTCCTTGCGGACAGCGACAAAGTCACCTCATCTCTCCCAACGGATGGACCGTTGGCTCTCCTTCTTTGCGGAGTACAATTTTGAGGTAAAGTATTGCAGACGCGTTGTCGCGTCGTCCCGATTACGAGCTTGCTCACGCGACATTCGTCACCTCTTCTGTGGTGGATCTCATACGCCAGGCGTATTAGAAAGACCCACAGTGTACGGCGCTTATCAGCGCGTTGGGTGGAAAGGGACTTCGATCGTCTGAGCCAACCCTGTCAAGTCGAGCTAAAGCTCGTTTACACCGTTACAGGTACTGTGACGGTTTGCTATATTATAGCACGAGCGCGGAGGACACTCCACGGGTGGTTGTTCCTCATGATGAGGAACTAAAATATAGAGTCCTCTTTGATGAACATGACGCCCCTACCGGGGATCATTTAGGTCTGGATAAGACCTACAGCGTTTTAAGCGCTTTGTATTGGTGGCCCAACATGTATAAGTTGGTCGGTGCGTATATAAGAACCTGTGAGACGTGTCAGAGGGTTAAACCCTCTGCAAGTTCAGCTGCGCCTTTGGCGAGCCTGTCCGTTCCAACGGAGTGTTGGAAATCTATTAGTATGGAATTTATCTTCGGTTTTCCGAAGGATAAGGCCGGGAACACCGGCATATTGGTCTTTGTAGACAGTTTGAGCAAGATGGCTTACCTGGCGGTGGTGCCAGAGTCCATAGATGGACAAGGAACAGCAAAAGTGTTCCTAGACCGTGTCTTTCGACAGAATGGTCCACCCGATTCCGTTGTGTCGGATCGGGATCCCCGTTTTACGGGACAATTCTGCGGAGCGTTGTTTAAGGTGCTAAGCACCAAGCTCCTCATGTCCACTGCGGATCATCCGCAGACGGACGGTCAGACGGAACGCGTTAATCGCGTTGTGGAGGATATTCTCCGGAGTTTATGTCCGGATTCTCCAAAGAGTTGGAGTGAGATGCTCCCGATGGTTGAATTTGCTATAAACAATTCGGTCCATGCATCTACGGGGTTTACCCCGTTTTACGTGAACGGATTAGTGAATCCGAGGGTTCCGGTGACGCCACGTGTGTGTGGCCCAGGGATTGATGGAAGACGATTCCCTGATGTCAGACCTGTGTCTGTGCGAAAGCACATCGATAAGTTCTTATAGACGCGCCTTAGTGTCTTACGACACGTCTGCGATTCCATGGCGGAAAGCCAAGACAAGCAGAAGGAGCAGGCTGACCGAAAGGGGCAGCGTAACGAAAAGGTGTACAAAGTTGGATAAAGTGTTTTATTAAACGCTAAAAATCTTCCTACACATGCAGTTTCCAACTTGTTGCGGAATAAACTGCGCCCCAGGTTTGTGGGGCCTTAAAGGTACTAGCCCGAAATGGCTTGTCGTATACCTTGTACATCACGAAGGCGATTCGTACGCATCCAACCTTCTATGTGGGTATGCTTAAGCACCAGAACCCGGAGGCGGGTCCCCTCTTGGAGGAGGGTGGGAAGTTGGATAGCCGAAAGGCACGACAGGTCGAAACATCTCCATCAGGGTTGAAATACGACCCTGAAGCTCCGCAACGAGAGACTCGATGGAAGCAATCCGCCCCTCGATGCGTTCATTCGCACTCCCCTCGTTGCGGGGTCCCTCCTGGACATCTTGGATGCGACGGCTGTGTCGATCGCAGCGCTCGTGGAGCTCACGTCGCAATAGCGCGACCCCTCCTCCAGTCCTCGATACGGAGGGTACTCCACATTACCATGTGGAACACCTGATGGCACGACGCCATCACCGGGGTGAGACCCAGTACCTGGTGAAGTGGAAAGGTTATCCACATTCCCAGAGCTCGTGGTAGTCCGATACTCCCCTGCGGAAGGATTGCCGTGACGTCGTTGACGCTTTCGAGCGGGATAATCCCACTGAGAGTCAACGATCAAAGGGGCCGAAGAAGCCCCTTCGCTCCCAATAGCTGGGAGTTTGCCGGAGGCAGATGCAGAGCTTGCATTGCTCTCCGGCACCACATCGAGAGCAGGGCGCGTGTATTAAGAGGCAGGTAATTGCTCCTGCGTTTTTGCCTGGGCATATGCCAAGCGTAACGCCCTCTATACCCGAACGTCCGGTTCGGAAAAGCTATTGTACAGCTCATCAAAGAAGGGGAGGCGCTTCTCCCCTTCCGCCAAAGCGCGGAATGCCCGTTCGGCGTCCTCGACACTTTCGTCCCGTAGGAGAACGTAGGGAATCTCGCGGAGGATCTCTACCATGGCACCGCGTGCCTGTTTTCCGAGGCGTGCTCGGTAGGACTTGACAGTGAACTGCTTAGGCGTTAGCAGTTTGGCCCGGAGTTGTTTCCGGCGCAAGATTTCACGCGGCAGTACAGCCGCAGGACCAGGGGTAAAGGAGGCTAAACCCCTCTTCACCTCGTTCTTAGCCATCCTTTGAGGGTCACGAGGTCCCTTCCGTGCCGATACGGCATGTCGGGATTCATGAACCGTGTCCGGTTCATTGGTGATGGTCGCCTTCGGCGACCCGGATGCATCATCCGTAGTGGGTAGAGGTGGAGCACGAGTTAGCGTTTTCCCCACGTTTGGGGAATGGATCGGATGACCGACACCGCCGTTCGGCGCTGTCGGAGTGGTCAGCCTTTGGGAAGATATCCCCAAGGGCATCCACCTCCGAGTTGGCATCCATCTCCGAGTTATCGGAATAGTTTCCATCTCCGGCACCACTAATGGTGCTCATGGGTAGCCAGAGGTTCTGGCAGTTGGAGTTCTCCGAATAAATTTGATTTATTGTGTAAGCAATAGTCTTGATGGGGGAGGATGTAACAGGGTTACATTCTGATTACATTTAGTATGTGGTGTTCGTGAGTACACTACGGTTGGGGTCAGTATTGACTGTTCCAAAGGATTTTGGACCATTGATTATTTTAACCAATCAGGGCAGGAGCCCTTGGTGGAGGCGTGGCAGCCAGCCACGTGTTAGTACACAGGTGGTGTACACAACATTTTAGCTAGGTACGAATTTAGTTAAGTTCTACTTAGTATTACATATAGTTTACATTAGTTTAAATTAATTTAGGCTAATTACATATTAAATATACATTCAGTTTACATTTCACTCAACAACTACTGGACGCTCGACCTCGACCGGTCGCGCGCGTAGTGAGTGCAGTATCCCAAGGGAAGTTCTTCCCTTAGCTACCCCCTTATTAATGGAGCCTTGTGCTAAGGCGTTAGCTTGTGCTAACTGGTAAACCAAAGTGGAATCTTGGCCCCGAGTAAGAGAGTTCTCTCTTACTAAGCCCTTTTATAAGGGCGTATCGTATAAGTAGCGGCCAACGCCGCTTAAAGGAAAGTCTTCCTCTGTGCGCTAGCCGCACCGTGCGTGTACGCACCGACTATATATACCCTTGGATACTGTTTAATGGAAACTGCGCAAGAAGCAGACCTGAGATGGTTTTATCAACATTTGTAAAAGCAGGTATTATCATTGATCCGGGAGTTATCGTGTCGGACGCGGACAAAGCACTGATGAATTCATGCAAGGCCAAATTTTCCAACGCCCATCACCGTTTAAATTTCTGGCATATCCAGCAAAATATCAAGGCTCAACCTCTACCAAATTTTCCCTACGAGAAAGTGCGGTTGACAGCGAATGAACAATGGACCTATAAAACATTCCTGAAGAAGTAGCAAACCTGGTACTGAACACCAGAAAAAAGAAACTCTTCAACGCCGGATTGGAATCCATTAAAACGCACATCCCGACAGCGTGTACGGAATATATCGAAAACAGGTGGGTTGTCCACACCAAGAGAAGTTTGTCGCCGCGTGTCTGATCGTTGTCGAACATTTCGGCCAAATTTCTTCTTCCTAGGTAGAATCTACACACGCCGCTTTTAAGAGAGCGCTTGGAACATCTCAACTCTCGTACTTTTCAGTCTATTCTGTGATGAAAGGATTTGCCAACGGCAAATGGAGGAGATTAGTTTACTGCGAGAACGGGACAAGAATTTTAAATCTGTGACACCCGAGAAAGTCTTCAAAGGGTTGTACGGCATAATTTCAAACTACGCACTTGGCTTGATGCGACCTGAGTTACGAGCTGCGAAAGAGGATCTTCCGAAAAAGATGAATACACCGGCAATCTTGTATGAACAGTTGGAATTTGATGGTCAATGCATGACCAACTTCATCCTTATTTGCCTTCACGAACGCTTGGATCTCATGACGAGTGTTGACGACGATGTGCACGGACAGTTCGATCCAGCAACAATAAACGCTCGTTTATTTCTAAGAAAAAAGTTTAACCCCCAAAGCACACGCAAGACTACCCCCATACTTCCACCAAGAAAAAGACAGAAGAACGCGCCCTCCGGATTGAATAACGGTGCAGAAGATGCATAGAAAAAGGAAGGAAATGGGAAAGTCCAATGCGGTTATTGTAAATTCTATGGCCATAATATAAGAAGCTGTCAGAAAAGATTGCTGATGCAAACCAGAACACACAAGAGAAAGCCTCCAACCAACCGCATGAGAAGCAGCAACAGGTATTTCTCATGCATGCGCAGTCCCGACTTGTTGTACTTAGAGCGATAATCCGATCATGGAGATGAAATCGCCTGTAGCCCCACACGGAGGTTATTCATCATTTTCTATAGAGCTAGACAGAGTCGACGCCTCTATCCGTCAATGCTACTCGCAAGAATATTCCACAAACTATTATCCCCATCAGTCTCCAAGTTCTACCTCACCCACGCGCACCCGTATCCTCACCATCCGCGATCGACCGTTCCTTCTCCAATTAACTGTCTTCCCCATCCGTATCCAAGTTATAACGCCTCACCCTCTAACGCGCACCCAGAAACTCATCAACCCCGGTTCACGCAAAGTCCCGCCTCATACTACTAAGGATCCCACGCATACTACCGCACACAATCCCCAAGTTCCGGTCAACTCTACTACCCGCACTGAAGTTAATTGAAATCTTACCTATTCCCTTGAGTCGGATTTTCTGTTTTTGTCTTTACTGCCGGTATTATTATTTTGTTATTCAGTATTGTCTGTTTTTGTCTATGCTGTCCATCTTGTTTTTGTAAGCGTATATTCAGTCTTCTCTTTGCGGTGACTCTCAATAGCTCTGCTTCTCATGATTATTATCTGCCAGTGCCGGGCACAGCATTTATCGCCGGAAGGCCAAGAAGAAACTTCAGGAAGTCCGGTAAGAAACGAGCACAAATTCCGAAAATGGAGGTAATGTTGCCTTTTATGTACTTGAGGCTAGACTTGAGGCTATTAGCCTTGACATGAGGCTTTTTAGCCACTCCCTACACTGTTATAGAGAGACGCTCTATTCCAACCAAATACAAAAGTTCTCCTTATGCCATCTTCATTCATCATTGTGCCGATTTCCCCTCCATTTCGGCGATCCATTGCCTCTTCTATGGGCAAGTCCTCTGGTTGTGCCCTTCTTCTTACACCTGCGCCTCCGTTGACCCCAACTTCCAGACCCATATCCCAAGGATTCCACTCAAAACCCCGACGGATCCCGCCTGGTGGAGTTTTGTAAGGATCTTCCTCCCCTGCTACCACGCGGTCAACCACGAGTCCATATAATGTCAGAATCAACAACAACAAGGGCACCATCTGAATCCAAAAGCACCACAGTATCCTGCAGGATTCGTCATTGGTGGACGCTCGTGTTCGCATATCTTTCCTGAATACTCGTGAGGACTTCCTCCACCATTGGTGGACGCTCGTGTTCGCATGTCTTTCCTGAATACTCGTGAGGACTTCCTCCACCAGAAATTAATTTATTATAATGATAATAAATTAATTTTGTATATTGAAATATCCCCATGTAGTTGTAAATAAAAATTTAATTTCATCTGAATTTCCAATAATTAATTTTTTTTCATTTCTTTGTATTATATTGTTTTATTAATTTAAAAATATTCCTCTGGTGATCTCCAGTGCGGTCGGTGGAACAACGAAAGGTGGGTCAAAGCCCCGCGTTCGTTGAAACGGAATTAATGCCTTTACACTAGAGAGTCCAGAAATGCTTGCAGTATTGATCCTCCAGCAACCATATCTACCTTCATTGCAAACTTTTTAATGTAGATATCACAGTTCGTGGCCCGACGCTTCGGGAAACTCTTCCTCAGCACGCATAGAATTTCACGAGCGCTATTTCCTGCCCTGATGAGATTCCGTACTAACTGCATCTGTCCGGCATCAAAGGTCTTTGCTGTAGCAGATGCGGATAGGTTTTCCGCCGGTTCGTGGTTGTGGATACCATCACGGACATCTAATTTCCAATTGCCATTCGGCTTCTGACTCACCAGAACGAAAAAAGGGCACACCGTCCGAGCAGTGGTTGTGTTTCGTATTTGGTTCTCCTTTGGCTTGTTCTTCACTCCGCGAACGCAAAGTAGGCCGTGGTTCTTCTCAGCTGCACAGGTTTTGTTTCCGAAAGTTCGTTATCTTCCCTTCTTAACTCGGAATCCCTTCGACTCAGCAAACGCTTGGATATCCTCAAGCGCATTCTCTGCCGTCACGTACTCTGCAGTATAGGTTCTTCCAGGCTTGGTCAAATTCATCGGCGGCCATGGAGAGAACTATATGTGGAAGTGGTGTAGAAACTTTTGGCTCGACCTCAAGTTTGTTTTACGCATGTCATGATCGTCAGGATGGATCAAGGCAATGAAAGGGAGGTACGCGTAACAATAGGTCAGGCAAATTGAGGCTGAAATAATCAATCCCGGAAAGGGAGGTATATATAACATAAGTCAGGCACGCCTAACAAAAAGATGAGGTACACCTTACTTTAAGCTTTACGCTAAGAGCTTCAACTTGCTCCCTTGCTCCCTGTGCACCCACGTAGAGCGCACTTAATCTAAAAATCAACTCCCTGACTGTCCGGAACAAACGGCCGGTACAGTTACACGGTGAAATTGACCTTGTCCCCAACTCGAGCCAATTTCCTACAAGTTATGAGCCAAATGACCTGTGGGCACGTAAGTTTTGTTTGTAAGTTTTCTGATAGAAGTTCCAATTGCGTGAAGTGCGTGGAACGGCCTCCTGTTGGACTGGAGAAATATTGTTTTTGTTTGGTTACGTTTTTTCTTTTCTTGTAGTTGCTACTATTACACTCTCATGGACAGAGGGAAAGTTTTCGACCAGGAGGGTGCACTCAAGGCGCTCTCCTTGAAATGGGGAAACGGAGAAAAACGCTGGACCAAATGGAGAAAGAACGGTCACAAAGGTCTGGGCAAAGTGTGTCGTAGATTTCGACGAGGGGTTCTCCGATTAGAGGTCCTAAAATTTATTCCAATAAATCATAAAATTTTTTGCTCCGTTCGGTCAGCATAGTTGCTTGAATGGTCTGAATGTGAATGAATCAATGAATTGAGAGAGGTGGTGTAACTCGTGTGAGAGTTTCTTGGCAACCTGGAGCACAGGAAAGTGAAAACCAAGCGGCTGGAAAAGTGAGAAATCCGGACTTACAGATGCGCCTGTACAAGATTTCGAAGTTGACAACTCAGAAATTCTCAGAAGCGGTATTTATCGTGGTTTTTGGCTCTGTATTTGGTGTTTGGACATATTTGTTATGAAGGCGAAAGAAGTTGCTGAAAGTTCTTCTGGAATCACGTGGACCGAAAGTTTGAAGGTGAACAAACTCGGTGAATGTCTTGAAGAAGTAGCTTCTCGTTATTTTCGATCGAATATTAAAGTTGGGTGATAAGTGTCGCAGACGCTGCACTATGTAATAGACCAATGTGGCGAGCGTATCGTGTGGATATATCGCATCAACAATCTTCGCAACTATTTGCAGCAGTAAAGGATCCAAGGAGATCATGGAATGATCACCTCCTTTATCTGACGGTCAAAATGGCTCAAAGGAAACACTAATTGTGGAAAATTTGGTTAAGTATGCTTTTCCGGCGTTCAAGTACGCGATGGTGACATGATACGATCCTATGAGGACGGATACATGTTAAATGCCCAGGAACTAGTAGCATGGGCCCAAGAAGTGAAAAAAAACACGTGAAGGGTAGGAAGGTGCCGATATTGAGTGTGAACTTCGTCTGTGACAAAAGAGTGATTGTTAGTCACAATTGTGGTGAAAAGGGCCATATCCGAAAGGAAATTCCCGAAACGATTCGCGAAACGGGAGAAACAAGAAAACAAGGGATCACAAGGAAGTTCGGAAAAGGAATGTGGTTTGTCAACGAATAAAGAGGTCACAAGCAAAACTGAAGCTCAAAATCGTGTGAATCTACTTCAATCAATCAATGTATGGATTTTGACAGTTGCCCTAGTCGTCATCTAGTCGGAATAAAAGGCCTTGAACGGCGAGCACAAGACTGACACTGCTTGATGGCAAATGTTCGCAAGTTGCGAAAATTGGATAGGTCTGATTAAGAAATGCGGATGATCCTGGAGCGATTATTGTGATTCAAGAAGTATATTGCACGCCCAAAATCTGCAAGAAACCGAATTTTTGCTTGGAAGATTGAGGCAAAAGGGATGCAATTTCGTACATAGGCATGACAGAATGGAAGTAAGATTTATGGAGGATATTCTCTTTGATGTAAGGATGACTGGATTTGTTTTGGTAACAAAATTGGTCCGAAAACTGACACAAGCCTGGTTACGAACTTATCGGAAGTTATCATGAACCCAACGATGGCAGAAGACGAAACTGACATTCAAGAAGGAAATTTATATCACATTCATCTTCGCCTAGGACAGCTGGCATAATATATAATCGAAAGGTTAACGAGGGGTCCACGTTCAGGCATCAAGATAACGAACACGGCACTTCTGAATTGTTTGACGTGCGCGGAAGGCAAGGGGACCTCAACCAAAAAACGATTCCGGTATGACGAACCTATTGATCGGATCGGTGGTAGTGGCTTGAAAGCAGGGATGTGCGGTATTGATACCGGTATTACATAATACCGGCATATACCGATATTGAATACCGGTATTTTCCCATACCGATACCGCTACCGTCCTTACTAAAGTTGGTACTGATCCAGGGTATACCATACCGTCCCACGTAAAGTCGGTATGAAGTGTCGGTATACCCTACCCTGCCACACAATGTCGTTATCAATTGCGGGTATACCCTACCGCTCTACACAAAGTCGATATCATTTGTGTGGCTACCGTACCGCTCAATACAAATTTGGTATCAATTGTCGGTATACCATACCGCGCTACACAAAGTCGGTATCATTTGTTGATATACCCTACCGCCCAATACAGAGTCGGTATCATTTTTCGGTCTCGTTAGAGAGTGGTATGACGTGGCCCCACTAGTAGCCTCCATCTGATTGACGACAACAGAAGAAGCTACCTGAACTCTAATATATATTGCGAGCATCTCAAGTAGTGGTTGATAGTATACTATTATAAGGACGCAAAGTAATGCTACAAAACTACTCCTCCAATGTTGTTGGTGTCCAGTGCCCATCCTCACCTATCACGAGTACCACGTTAAAAAACTCTGTTAATAGAGACTCAAGCTTTAGCACCTTCCTCCAATACCGATGCTGCAAGCATTATACCACGGCTTTTTGTTGCCACTGCTCTCCTTCTGCATGCTGCTATGGCAGTTTGCCTGATGTTGCCACAACTGCTACTGTACTGTACCCCCTGTCACAGATCTTTATAATAACTACCTCTCACGTACTCTAATAGCTGTACTCCAAACTCGATGTTGGTACCGGTATTAGATACCGCTTTTGCTCAAAGTCGGTATCTGTACTGGTATTGGATACCGCTTCTTGGAAAAGTCGGTATTGATATCGGTATTAAATACCACTGCTGCCAAAAGTCGGTATTGCTTACCGGTATTAGGTACCGCTCTCTCGTTGTCTCGGTATCATACCGGTTGTATCATACCGTGTGGCCTAAACTCGGTAATGGTACCAGTACTGGGGTACCCTTGAGGCAAAAGTCGGTAGCAATACCCTAATACCGATACCGTTGATTTGAAAATCGGTATCATATACCTAATACCATACCCCCTCCATCTATTTTCGGTATTCACCTAGAAATACCATACCGAATCTTAAAATCGATACCGCACACCCCTGCTTGAAAGGCCCTATAAAACCCCGTGATCGACATGGAAATAGGTATCTGTGATCTTTGTGCAGCATTTCTCGTCTTACATGCGCGTATTCTCGGCAAAAACGAAGGGACGGGCTGTTAAGAAGTTTGAACATTTTCTAGTATGGTTCGAGAGGGGATTCAATTACCAAATACATGTTTTACGTACCGATCACGGGACTGAATAGAAGAGTGTGGATTTTTTTTGCAAAAGAACTGGTATAAGATGCAAAGTGACGGAATCAGGGTGTTTAGCTTTAAACGGGAAAGCAGAGCAAATGAACGTGACAATTTTTAACATGCTTTGGTGTATGTTTTTTCGGTTCTGGCGTACCGTTGACAAATTGGTCAGAAGCGGCCGAGTACGCTGCATTTATACTCAGCCGGCCCCAACGCGACGAATCTGGGGAGAACGTCTCTATATAAGGTCTGACCAAGACTAAACCGAAAGTTAGCGATGTCGTGGTTTTTGGGTCTCCTTGTATGGTTTGGAGAGATCCTGGAGGAAATATATGAAGAAGAAATCTGAAAGAGGATAGATAATTGGGAAGAGTGATGAATTTTTTTTAACTTTTGTTGTTGAAGGATTGGGTGGTGACGACTACTCGACATACCTATCAGATAGAAACTATGGATAACAAAGCGAGCGAGCAACTTACGAAAGCTCTCGCAGAAGAAGACATACCGGATGACTTGTTGAAAGGAGAAGAAGTGGAACGTGTGGAATGAGCAGAAATGAAACGGAAACAGTTTCAAGGAAGGCGCAAGAACCAGTGTAAAACACGTCGACGCAAACCAGCAGAAAGTCGGAAAGACGCACGTGATGTGGGAAGTTGACACGAGTTGGGGGCGCGTGCGGACAACTGGTTAAAGCTCAAGCCTGTCAGTGCTTGGTGTCGTAGGCGCGTGTGGGAAGGTCACCCTGAGTGTTAGTTCAGGGTGCCGGGGCCGAGATCTTTGTAGAGAAAGGAAAAATAAAAAGCGTATTATTTTAATTAAAGGTTTAGTCCTAAACTTTAATTATAATTCAATGCATATAAACGACTTTAAACCACTGCGATTTTGTCCAATGAAAAAAATTCTCATGGACGGCCAACTCACGCCGGACAACTCAGTACCGGTAAAAACCATACCAATCAAGTACTACCGATACCGTCCAGTTTTTCCAACAACTTTAAACCACTGCAATTTCGTCCAATGAAATATTCTCATGGACGGCCAACTCACGCCGGCCAACTCAGTACCGGCCAAATACCGTACCAATTAAGTACTACCGGTACCGACTAGTTTTTCAAAACTCCTTCCGAAAACGCTGTAGCTTAAATTAAATTAACTTGTTCGCGTAATTCTACAATTCTTGGTGTATTCAACACCTTCATTAGGAGATCATCCACCATAACTTCACTTGCAACGTGAGTAGGCTTCACGGCTCCCTTTTGCACGTAATCCTCCACAAACTTCAATTTCACAACTACGTGCTTGGAACTAGATGCGCTGCTTTCACTTTCCAGTTGTTTGATCCCATCTTGGTTGTCAATGCGTAAAACCATATGCGTGCTTGTCTTAAAACAAACCTCTCCAAACAGTTCTTGTAGCATTAGCAATTTCTTTCCACGTGCCGCAGCTGCCCCAAATTCGTCTTCGGCAGTGGAAAGTGCAACTGAACTCTGCTTATTGCAGCTCCATCCAACCACAACACCATTCACATACGTGATCACAACGCTGACACTTTTTTGATCACATGTATCTGCTCCAAAATCAGCGTCAGTGTACGCCACAATGCGTAGCGACAACTTCAAACCTTCATCGTGCTTCAGCGATAACTTCATATCCTTGGAGCTCTTTAGTTAGCGTAGTATACCCTTCGTCATCTTGTAATCTGCACATGTAGGCACGTGAGTGTGTCTCGTCACTTGATGGACTGTGAAAGCTATATCAGGCCTACTGCACCTCGACACCCACAACATATATCCCACAATTGACTGAATCACCTTCACAGTCAGTAAGCTTCCATCAGTTTTTTCAGCCAGTAGTTCACTTGAGTCTTCGCAATAATTTTCATGGGCGATCGTTTTTCGTACAGCATTTGCATGCTCTAAACCATACTTTATTAGCGTTTCCTCAATCATATTTTCTTGATCGATCGTATAGCCTTGCCTGGGGTCACCCATAACTCTCATTCCAAGAAATTTTTCGACAGTACCAAGATCCTACAGTTATAATGTGTCCATGTCACGAAAAAATTCATCTACCACTTGCTGCGACGTTCCAGTAACCAGCAAGTCATCCAAGTATACACCGACAACCGTCACATGATTGTCTTTGGTTTTTACTTCCCAGGTCCCCATTGCTTCCAGGAATCTGGGTTCTTCTGCCTCTGCCTTAGCCCACATGTCTGAGTCCGACCTCTGATGTGCCTGCGCGTATGACTTCGGGTCAGGAGCCGGGATATATGCTCTACCTGTGTTACTCACTTCGGATACTGCATACGTGACTAAAACGCTTCGGTCATCAGGCTTTTCTACACCCTCGCCTTGCGTAATTTTTTCCTGCGCTCCTTCCAGCGGAAATTTCCTTCTCGGTTTCTTCTTCTGCTTGGCGCCTGTGTATGTTGCACCCTTGTCTCGCGTACTCTTTTTCTGCGCTTCTTCCATCGAAAAATTTCCTCTCGGTTTCTTCTTCCGCTTAGCAGCTCTTTATGTTGCACCCTTGTCTCGCGTATTCCTTTTCTGCGATTTTATCCCTGATATTCGGATCTGTGAACCACTTGACATCGTGACCGCATCTTCTAACTTCTTTTCCTGATTAGCATCCATACTTGTCGCTTTTCTGCCGGAATCGTTTTTATGCTGGGGCTTCCTCACCCGCTTACTCTTGTCACAGGTCAGGCAGTTCAGCCGCTTATGGTCCAAAAGCTGGATTTCTGACCTGGGGTCCCTGGACATCCTTCAAATGGTGTCGAAGGACAGGTGAACTAGTCGTAGGTGGAAATGGTACACGCTTCCTTCCTGGGTGCCAACATCATCTCCTTCTTCAGAAACATTCATCACGGTGTCTTTAAATCCCGAGATCATACTTCGATTTTTTTTACACCAAATTTGCTTCAAAAGAAAAAAACGAACCACAGACGTCAAAATGGAACAATACATCCCCATTCAACGTAAGGGACATGTTCTTTCCATCGTCGGCTAATATACACCCCTTTTGCATTAGACACCCAAGAGAAACAATGTTTCTCTCCAACTTCGGAGCGAAATAAACCTCCGTGAGCGTGATGGTCGAAGATGGGTCGTGCGTGCTCTTCAGACATACTCTTCCAACCTTCGTGACCATCAGGGAACCTCCGTATGGGAGTGTTAAATACTCGTCAGTTCGACAGTCCTTTGCTTCATCTAAGAACCCTTTATCAACACTAAGTGCCGGCTGGCTCCACTGTCGACTATCCATTTTTGCCGGTCGACAACCTATTTTGAGCGACGGTTCCAGCAAAGTCTTTGTTCGCCTCCGTGGCGGTCAGCAAATATTGCTCTCCATTTCCGCTGGGAGTCTTTTTCCCGCCTCCTTGCCCTTCTTTGTGGCTTCTATTTGGGCAATCGTAACGCTTGTGTCCTTCATCACCGCATCCACAGCTTGCTAACTTGCGCCTTCCTTCATTTACGGCGTTTACTGAGATTCTTGATGCACGTTTATCTTTGAAGCTGTCTTCTTCAATCTCTTGCTCCCATGCCATCAGTTCCTGGCCGTGCTGAATGTAATCCACCCTGTTCGGGTCATACCGAACCATCATAGCAAGTTTCAGACTTGGTGCAGCGTACTTCACAAGGTTTTCGACTATCACTCGCTCACTTGAACTACTCTCACGAGCTAGTGTGACCAAGTACAGGAAATATTCGTTCCAAGTGCGCCTGGGATCCTTTTCCGCTGCGAACAGTGACGCGGCGTTTTGGTGCGATATATTCACCTTAAACGCTCGCCACATTTATTCCAGAACGTAATTTAAATTCGGGGAGCACTGCCACTAAGTACCAATATTTGCTCAGAAATACTGGCCGGCTGCTCCGTACAGATATTCTCCAAGCTTATTAGCCCTCAGACGTTTGGTCCATGTAAAGACAGATGTCAGTTCAGCAATTTACAGAGCTTCTATAAAGAGAAACGTCCATTGCTGGAATCCAGACCCAAGTCCATGGTAAAACTCTGTTCCTGTAAACTTCTGAATGGTCAACTTTGGTATCTTTGCACCTTGTAGATATGAAGCTTGATTTACGAACCCATTTCCAGGTGGTGGATTAATTTCATCCACACCACCATAAACAGCTGGTCCGCCTTGGCGTGCATGCTCCGCTCCCGCATGCTGCATGCCTGGGCGCTCAATGCCTTCTCCACCGGCCAAGTCATTCATGGTCATCTGACGACCAAAGGACCAAACTTTTTTTAGGCTTTCCATGAAGGGACCCTCTCCCCTTACAACCGGTATACCCTTCCTCGAGACAGCTTATGTAATGGACGCTTGAATGCGCTCTTCTTCCATCAACTCAAGCCTCTTTTTCATCTGACTCATCTGATCAAGCAGTGCCTTTAAAACATCTGCTTGATCACCCTTTTCTTCTTCCATGTTAACGGGATGAGAAAATATAAATCACACAAAAAATACCAAATCGACAGCGATAACCCCTCGATAAGCAGGGGACTTCTATTTGAATCTCTATGAGAAACGAATTCCAATCGAAATAAACTTAGAGCGTAACTTCCAATAAATATAACTTAGGCGTAATCTCCAACCAATTATAATTGTAAAATCTCGAAGCCCCCGTGTCCCGTTGGGATCATAACCTGTGGTAAGTTGACACGAGTTGGGGGCGCGTAAGTACAACTTGTTAATGCTCGAGCCGGTCAGTGCTTGGTGTCGTAGGAGCGTGTAGGAAGGGTGCCCTAAAGGTTAGTCCTAAACTTTAATTATAATTCCATGCATATAAATGACTTTAAACCACTGCGATTTTGTCCAATGAAAAATGCCCATGGACGGCCAACTCACGCCGGCCAACTCAGTACCGACCAAAAAGCATACCAATCAAGAACTACCGGTACCGTCCAGTTTTACAACAACTTTAAACCACTGCAATTTCGTCCAATGAAAAATGCTCATAGACGGCTAACTCACGCCGCCAACTCACACCGGCCAACTCAGTACCGGCCAAATACCGTATCAATTAAGTACTACCGGTACCGACCAGTTTTCCAACACGTGAAACATCGAAGTTTGCTGAGCACATGAAAGACTTGAAGAAAAAAGGAAGAAGCGGAAGTCACATTTGAAAGGAGAGTCGAGTGCATCGAAAGTGTGTGATTTTTAGAATGCAGAGTCAAAATAAAGGAGGTGTTTTAGCAGCTTATGCATTGATAAACTTAAGTAATATGTGATGGGATAGAAGTAAGCCAAAGATCAACAAAGTTTCAAGGAGAAAGCGTAAATATTCTCACATGTGGAAATAGGTAGAGGAATCCGAGTTAAAGGAATGGAAGAACTTGATAGTTAAATGTGATGGAAACCGTGCTATATCTACGAAATGGGTATACAAGACAAAGTTGAGAGCGGTTGGTTCAAATGAGCAATATAAGGCGCGTTTGGTGGCCCTTGGTGACAAGCAGGTGTATGGAAGGGATTTTGTCTTTACGTTTTCTACTGTTATGGATCTCAGTAACGTTAAGGTTATTTTATCCATGGCGCAAGTGTGGAATGTTTAGCACGGCATGGAGATGTGCCGAGGGCTTACCCGAAAGTACACCCAAAAACAAATTTCAAGATATATCTTAGGATACCCCACTGTATTGAAGTGTCTAGCAAAATGTTAAAACGCTTTGAGGTGAACCCACAGAAGACTTGGCGTTATGACTCACGAAAAACTTGTTTGGTTTGAAACAAGCAGGTTGCATGTGGTATGAACTGTTACAAAAACACATTTTTGGATCTGGATCGTGCAATGCATGACTGATACATGTAATTTTTCCGAAGAAGAAGGTGATGAAATCATGCGTGTACGTCGATGGTTTACTAGTGACTAGTACAACAGTGCAAATAGTGGATGATTTTTTCGAACAGATGAGAATTATGGAGCTAAACGATTTAGTACCTGTGGAGAAATTTTTAGGTGCAGAGATCAAGAGAGCAGATACACGCTGGGTCAAGAAAGGACGATAAATGAGTTGCTGGAGAAGTACAGCATGGAGATTGCGAATTTGGTAAAATTACCGATTGGAGAACAAAACGGCGATCCTGAAGATGACGAAATTTTGCCAGTGAAGGCGGCAGCTGGAAAACCGACTGTGAAGATGCTTCAATCTATCATGGGGAGTTTGTTCGGGATTTCAAGGTGCATCCGGCCGGAAATTTTGTTTGCGGTCCATCGAGTGATTAGGCGCATGCACACACCACGGTTTAGTGACAACAAGTTGGCGAATAAGATCATAATATATACTCATCGGTTCGAAGGCGTTGAAGCCACATTTGAAGTATCAAAGAGAAAATCTGGAGTTCTGCATATTGTTGGTTATACAGACGCTGGTTTCGTGGAAACAAGGATGACAGGAAAAGTGTCAGCGGATGGGTGGTTTTTCTTAAAGGAATGGTTGTTGGATGTACATGCAAGAAACATGGTGCTTTTGCTTTGTCAACTTCCGAATCGGAATTAGTAGCCGCAGTCGACGGAAAGGAAGTTCTAGGAATCAAGGAATTATTGGAAGAGATTGGCTTTGATGTGGAACGGCCTATAATAATACGCACGGACAACCAAGACGATATCTGGAAACTGGAAAATAAAAAAGTGGCACTAAGTCGAAACACGTTGACATCAAGCCCAAGTTTCTCATGGACTAAGTGAAGAATGAGGCAGTGAAACCACTGAACGTGGCTAATGATGAAATATTAGCAGGCGTACTGACCAAGTTACTGTGTGCAGCCAAAGTTTTGCGGCTTAAGAGCGATATTGGTGTCACGTAAAGCCTCGGGTGTTCGCGGAAGGAGTGTGAACTTTTGAAGGTGTTTTCAAGACGCTGGACACAAGTATACAAAATTCTATATATACGCGATCACAGTGGCCAAAGATCGTTTATGGCTAAATTAAAGGATTTAGACATGATTTTTGCACTTGTTACATTTAAGTCATTGATTACATTTTAATATACTTTTACCTGTAGCTTAAACCTAAGAACTGCAAACGTGCTCCCTATGCTCCCCACGCGGATCACGTAGGGAGAAAGTCTTCTAAGAATCAACTCCCAAACTTTCAGGTACAAACGGACGGTACGGTATGTTCCGTCCAGTCCATCCAGCGAATTCGTTGCCCGGTGTTCTGTTAAAAATAGTCTGTATACTTAACTATTATAATTAGATAGGACTATTTTTTTTAGTTAGCAGTCTGTATTTCTAACCTTTTAGGTGCTAAAATACGGTATCCGTATTCGGTTCTGAGTACTGCCTATTCTTTCACAGATAAGTTGTGTACGTAACAAAACAGCTGTTGGAGGTACAGTACACCTTCAACAGCTCATGCATATTCATGTTAGGCTAGCTAATCACTTCTCAATAATCTTTGCATTAGATAACTATCTAGTTGCATTCACTTCGTCGGACGCTTAATAATATCCCAACGGGTGTCACTCTCGCAACCTAGCTGTAATTGGTTGTCGATATATTGACTTGAGATGATTTGGTATTATTACCTATATTATACTACGTTTACAACTCGAGTTTCCTACGTTACTACACTACGATGGACGCTAACACCTTTCAACAGGTTATGATCCGAAAGGGTCATGACGTATCAAGCGACGACGGATCCCTTGAAGAGAAGCCGACCCCCATGAGAGCCGAAGGGATGCAGATTCTGGAGATGTTATAGAAATTATGCGACCGCATGGACAAGCTTGACGCTTCCAGGGTCCAACTGGAGCCTAACAACTTCGTATTCAACAATTCGATGCGCCTAGGGACACGCATGCGCATGGGGTCCCTCGAAAGCACTCCTGAGAAGAAACCAGAGGTGCACCATAATATACGCCATAATAACTACGGTATGGGTGCAACGATGCCAAATTGTCCTCCTGTGTACAAGACTCCTTCGGCAAAGGAGTGTAAGCTCTACATCAAGGTTTTTGATGGCACCGCGCTGTATCGTGGCCTCGGAGCTGGTTTTAAAGACTGGGGTACAAGATTTATTCGAAAAATATCTATTGCTGCATCTGGATGCGGATACCCCTGGAGCGAAGATATCAAGGTCGATTTTCTCGGTCACTACCTGATTGGTACTGCCGAGAAGTATTATAACAGACGGGTCGACACATGGTGGACCGAAACTATCCGAGGCTGTCGTCAACAGTGAGCCGCTCGAACCGCACGATGTGGTCCATTATGCCTCACCGGAATTGAAGACAGTACTAATGGCTAAATACGACCACACACGGACCGATTATCTTCGACACGCCGAAGAGTTAACTCACTTTGCGCAAGCTGTCGAAGGCGAATCAAGAGCCGTCAAGTCGTACAACCATGATGCAGTCAATTTGGTTGAAGACAAGAAAAAAGTTATCAAGCGTCATGGCTGTGGTAAAGTAGGTCATATTAGACCGAAATGCCCTACTAAGCCTGACAAAAAAGTCAATTTCTCGCTCGCTGTTTCGATTTTTGCACCGAATCGGTTGCAAACACTTGGATACTCGATTCCGGTGCTAGTATGCACTTGGTTAGTCAGCGCAAGTATCTGCGAGATGCCGAACCAGTTGACGGCTCGTTTTTCCAGGATGATGGAAAACAGCTGGAAATTACATTTAAAGGATGGATCTTATTGAAAGTCCATGCCAGCGGTAAACCAAAGACTGTTTGAGTGGATAACGTTTATTACGTGGATAATCTCGCAAAAAACATCTTGTCGTATGGTCTTTTGGAGGAGAAAGGGTGCGAGATGGCCTATGTTAAAGGCAACCGTGTGTTATTACACAAGTCCACCCAATCTCAAATTTTCGACATCAAAAAGACCAACAAGGTCTTAACGGTGCACTTCTTAGTCATAATTGACAATGAGACTCATTTTCCGGCCGTCATGGCTATCATCAGCGTAAATGACATCGATTTGGCCCGGCAATCAGATGTCCAGAAAGGGTCATTAATGCACTTTCATGCACGAATCGGAAATATGAATTACGATGCCATAGAGAATTTGCCCAAGGATGGGTCAAGTGGGACTGTATTGACAGACCACAAAAGGTTGAATTGTTTGACCTGTGGTCAGGGAAAGCAAACGAAAAATCCGAGGTCTGTCAAGGACAGTGGCACCAACTCACCAATGGATCGTATCGGTGGTGTCATATGTTCCGACCTAAAAGGTCCAATCACCCCGAAAGAACGCCTAGGAAATAGATATATGATCAACTTTGTTGATCATAAGTCTAACTATGTGCGCAATTTTCTTGCAAAAACGAAAGATGTTGTGGCCAAAAGGTTTGAACACTTAATAGCTTTTTTTGAAAGGCAGTTTAACTAAAAAGTTCGGCGTACCGATGGAGGGTACGAGTTCAAAAATCTAGATGGTTTCTGCATGCAGATTGGTGTTGAACGGCAAATCGGTGAGACCAACAACCAGTCTAGCAACGGCAAAGTAGAACGCATGCACCGAACAGTCATGAACATGGCAAGGTGCATTCTATTCGCAAGTGGTCTACCTCTCATGTTTTGGGGCGATGCGGCTGCGTATATATTGAATTGCAGCCCAAGCAACTCAAATTCTCGCCGTCAGTTACCTTTGGAGGTGCTGACAACTAAGCAATAAAACCTAGGAGAGATCGTTGCTTTCGGCTCGATCTGCACTGTGTATAGAAATCCTGGAAAGGATTCACTAGCACATCGTGCCCAGGTTGCGGTTGTGGTTGGGAAAAGTGAGGAGTTCAAGGGTTTAAGGTTTACCTTAACGGTGAACGCAAGGTTGTTGTGACTCAACAAATCAAAAAACGTTGAAACCTTGACCCCCGACCAAAACCGTACACTTCAACAGAGTATGGTGGAAGATCGTCAATCAGGAAGGGATGCGACCACTGCTCCAACCCCCAAGAAGATGAATCCCCGAAAAAAAGAAGGGTTGGCAACGCGAGCGCTGCGTTACACGAAGTGTTTCCAAGTCTAAGTGCAAGGATTCATCTACTATAGATCAAGATACGACTGAAATTCCAAGTGCAGTCGAGGGTGATGGGTCGGTAAATTTCATCACCGAAATGGACCCTAAAGACTTCAATGAAGGAATGAAGTCCTCCAACAAAGCCAAGTGGACGACTGCCGTTCAGGAAGAGCTTAACGCTCTGAAACGTAATGAAGTTTGGAGTGTAGTCGACAAACCACAAGATTGCCGGCCTCTTCACACCAAATGGGTGTTCAAGACGAAACTGGATCAAGATGGTGAAATCAAACGGTTTTAAGGCTAGACTCGTTGCATGTGGCAACGAGCAACGTTTTGGTATTGATCATACCTTAACGTTTGCCGCCGCTATCGATATGAATACGGTCAAGTTGGTTCTGGCATTGGAGACCAAGTGGCAGGTGCCTGAAAGGCACGGGGATATTCCAAACGCCTATGTTAAGGCTGAGGAAAATGAACATGATATTTTTCTCTTCATCCCCCAAGGTATGGATCTAAAAACCGGTGCATGCACTCAAAATGACCAATTCAAAAAAGTATTCTAGATCAGGAGACTCTTTAAGGCCTGAAACAGGCAGTACGACTACGGAATAAACTGATCCACGAAAATTACTGGATCTGGATTTTACGCAGTGCTTGACGGACATGTGTTTATACTTCAAGTACTTGGATGGTGAAACCGTTATAGTAGGCATCTATGTTGATGACCTACTAGTAACTGGTACAAAAGAGGAGCTCGTGGAGTAATTCTTTGAAGACATGAAATGCCTCGAGATCAAGAATCTCGGCATGGTATCAAAATTCCTCGGAATTTGAGTGGTTTTTGACATCAACTCCGGATACAAGTTGGATCAAGAGGTGACCATCGATGCGATCATTAAGGAATTCAAGATGCAATATGCAAACGCAGTTCGAACCCCGATTGACACTGACTTTGAAGATATTTCGCTTCAACCAAGTGAACCCCTCAATAGTAATGGTTCAACGACTATCAAGGATTTACAGTATTTGGTCGGCAGCTTGCTTTGGATAGCTCGCTGCACCAGATCCGACATTGTATATCATAAGGCGACTCGACGTACTCATGCCCCCACCACCACTGACTGGCAGCTTGCCAAGAGATTTTGCGTTACCTCAAAGGTACCAAATATCTTAAGTTTTGTATGGGGCGTGGTGAGGTGGCGAGCAACGAGTTGACCATCAAGGCGTATAGCGACGCGGATTATGGAGGTTCCAAGAGCTATAGGAAGTCAACCTCAGGTGGACTCATATTTTTGGATGGCGTTTTGGTGGCTTGGCTTTGCAAGAAACAAGATGCCGTCTCATTATCGACTATGGAAGCGCAATTTTATGCGGCTTCGACAAACGTGGTGATGATTTTGGGTTTCAAGGAACTCATAGAGGAAGTTCAAGCGAAGATGCAGCTACCCATGCATTTTTGTATGGACAACCAAGCGGCTATCAAGATTTTCAAGGGCGAACAAACTAGCTCCAAAATGAAGCATGTCGACATTCGAGTCAAGTTTATTATCTCAAAGTTAAAGGTTGGACTCATCGAAGCTACCTGCGTTTCGAATCAAGATATGCTTGCTGATGGACTTACCAAGGCACTACCAGCATCAAGATTCGAAGAGCTACGCGCCGCGCTCTGCCTTCAACATATGTGATTTTTTGAAATACACATTGAGAAGGAGTGTTAAAATAGTCTGTATACTTATGTGGTGGAGTCAAGTTCGAAATCGAAAACATTAGCATCGATAACCTGACTACCACCATCGCGCCCAGCCTTCCAACTTTCGGAGGGGGTACTCCGCGGACCACCACTCGAGATCTGGTCCGATCGTCCGCTGCAAGCAGACGACCGGTCGTCATCAGAACCCACTTCGTCCGATTGTTTAGTGTCCATCTCACCTTGTGTACCCGATGGAATGGGCTAGTTACACACTCGGTGGATCGGGATCGCAGATTGGATCGAAGCGGTCTTGAATATAGAAGACCGATCTGGGTAGG
>CM047584.1:16510871-16571695 GCA_026184515.1 Peronosclerospora sorghi
CGAAACTTGACCAGAAGTGTGCCAAATTTTGAGCACGCTTCTCCACACTTAATTATTATAATTAGGTAGGACTATATGTTTTTAGTTAGCAATCTGTATCTCTAACCTTTTAGGTGCTATAAATACGGTATCCGTACTCGATTCTGTGTACTGCCTATTCTTGCACAGATAAGTTGTGTACGTAACAAAACAGCTGTTGGAGGTATAGTACACCTTCAACAGCTCATGCATATTCATGTTAGGCTAGCTAATCACTTCTCAATAATCTTTGCATTAGATAACTATCTAGTTGCATTCACTTCGTCGGACGCTTAATAATATCTCAACTGGTGTCACTCTCGCAACCTAGCTGTAATTGGTTGTCGATATATTGACTTGAGACGATTTGGTACTATTACCTATATTATACTACGTTTACGACTCGAGTTTCCTACGTTACTACATTACGATGGACGCTAATACCTTTCAACAGTTTCCATATTATAGTTTCTAGACTGATAGATGGGGTGCACACGGGGAGCAAATTACATACGCCACCAGCCAACGAACACTTCTGCCGTTTTCTATAAACTTGGGTCTTCCGCCCGCGGAAATGCAACAGTATGTATCTCCTATCATGCGCCAGAGGTGACGGAGGATTTATATGAACGCTTTCGGGTTAGATGTGAAACAAGCGGTTGGTTGTAGTATTTAGCTCAAAAGCATGTGGTGGGCCATATTCGGAATCACAAGTGAAAGGAAACCCTGATCCCCTTGAGGTGAAATTGTGGCCACATCAAGGGGATAAGGGTTTCTTTTATCACACAGATAATGACTGTTGCCGAATATGAGATGCATTAAGCAGTCCTTCGCGTTCAAAGATTACAACTGAGATATTTTTTGGATAGTTTTTTTTAGAAGAATGACGCAACAATTTTATTATCTTTCGTAGGAAATTGACACGAGTTAGGGAGACGGTCAATTTCACCGTGTGACGCCATCTGAATTTTCATCGATTTCACTCTCGAGATCCGAAGATCCTGTACAGCATGGCTGGAAATTCAATCATAATTCATGTGTACCAGTACCTCTACTGCGAAGTCAAGTATTAAGGTATTGTGATCTCAATTAAAGGAAAAAAGCTGCAATCTCATCAGGAATCATTGACTACCTTAGACGTTATGGAATGTCCACTACATCCACCTTTGGTTGGTTGGCTCTCATGGAACAAGTTACCATGGACGTTAGCACGGTAATAGACATTAAAAAAAGCCTCCTGGGTCTGACACTTAGGTCCTAACGCCTGTGATAAAGAGACCATGGTTTAGTCCGCTCAGAGAACCCTTTATCGCGTTACTAAATCTAGCTTTTTGGGCCTCGGGGTCACAAATCATGTGTTAGTACGATCCGGAAAGAATTTACGCCGGTGGCGCTATGTGCTGGAATGCTTTCAGGTGGTTCCAACAGCATGTCGCTTCCTTAGGTAATAATAATATAAGGAGTAAAAGCTCAGGCTACAGCGTCACTCTCCACTCTGAAAGCATTCATAATATTGCACTGTAAGGCGCTTCTTTGTTCCTTGATGCTTAACAATCCATCAAGATTCTACACCAATGGTTCTTCATTCCGCCCGAATGTCAGTGGCGGTAAAATGATAGATTCTCTTGGTTGTTTTCGATAGGGGTGTCAATGGGTCGGGTCGGGTCGACGGGGTTTCCTGGTCTGACCCGGTCATTTCTGGATCGGGGAATTGTGGCCCGACCCGACCCAAAAAAAATCCTTGACCCGGCCCGACCCGACCCATTTGTCATCTATTCCTGGCCCGGCCCGACTCGACCCGTTTGTTATCCATTCTTGGCCCAAGACCAATAGCCGGTGATTTTATGGAGATATTTGAATCCTGAATAAAACTTTATTCGTAAAAGTGGAGGTGAAACGGCCGGATAAAAAACCAGTGGGAAACCGTACCGCCTATCTACTACTCTTCACTATCGTCATCTTCCTCTACTATCTATGGAACTCTAGCGGCTCGGAGCCAATCTTGGCTGCATACGAGGGCTCGCACCATCTCAGGCTTGAGGCAGCTTCGCCATGGCGTCAATACTCGACGACCGGTGCTAAATACCTGTAGTAAGACGTGTTAGGAATCATCCAAAACTCCAAAATTGTTTGAAAAGCCAATTGGTACTCACTGATTCAGACGCTACCGAAGAGACAGGTATCGTACGGATATCACGCGTCATCCGTGAGAGATTGGGATACTTGGATTGCGCAGTGTTCCACCAGTCTAGGATGTGAAAGTTCTTTTCATCCGCAGGCTTTACCTTGACTCGAGGTTCATTCAAGTACTCCTCGATCTCACTCTTCAGTGTAACTCGAGACTCATGTGCACGGGAAAAGCGTTCATAGTCATCCAGCTCTGGTTCTGCGTCGCTCGAACTTGATTCTTCTCTGTTGGCATAGTGCTCATCGTAAAGATCCTTCAAGATTTGGAAGATCAGGCTTTCAATACACTACACATTGCATGTAAACAAATACCGTGATATTACGTTTTGGAAATGAGTTCCACTTGCGCTTCTGCCAGCCTTGGATTGAAGGCATTTAACCTGAAGGTGATTCTGAAGATCATGTGTCGAGGGTCGAAGACGGCAGCAATGGCTAGAATGGTACTGACATTGGTCCAGTACTTGGAGAACTTCTCACGCATTGGCGAAATTTTGTTCACCACAAACGCAAGGTCGTTCTCCTTGTCTTCATCGCTGTCTTTTGTTGGAGCCTTAGCACCCTCAACGTGTGTATGAATCTTTGCAACCTCGTCGAAGTAAAGATTTGATGTCGGGTTGGATGAGCCATAGAATGCCAACGTTGCTATCAAATGAAGGAACACTAGTCAGAGAAGGATAAAATCAGTACTCAGTACCAAAATAAAAAGATATAAACCTCATAGAAGATATTGAGGAAGTCCGAAAGCTTCTGAATGCTCTTCCAGTCACGGTCCGATAAGTGGCTCTTGTAGGCGCTGTTGCGCTGCTGAATTCTTGTGAACGTTTTCTGATACGGCAGGGCCGATGAAAGCATGAAGTATGTCGAATTTCATCTTGTCTCGACACCAAGCGACAGCCACTCGCTGATATGAATCTTGAGCTCGATGCAGATCTCCTCAAACTTTTGCCGCCGGCCTGGAGACTCTCGAATGTATTTGATGCTGTCCCGAACTTGAAAAATTGTCAAATACGCAATTTGGAATTTTTACGCATCAGTGTTTGAGAGATACTGACATTGATCATTTCTTACTTGATGAAATCTAGCCCATCTTTGACAATCAGGTTCAGAATATACGCACAACAGCGCACATGGAAGGTCCCGCCCTTGAGAAAGAGGTTTTTCTTGTCAAGATCGTCAACGAGATTCCTGACCAGGGAATCGTTTGTTGTACAATTGCCCACCGTCACCATGCAAAGCTGTTCATATCAAGAGTTTTATTAGTATTTCACCACTCAGTAAGAAGCGGGAAAGCACACTTACCTTCTGCTCAAGGTTCCAAGTCGCAAACATCTTCTTGATCACCTCGGTGAGATGATGAGCTGTGTGGGGCGCAGGGACCATATTTAACTGAAGAATGCGCTTCTGCAGCTTCCAGTCTTTGTCGATCCAGTGGCCCGTAAGTACCATGTACTCCAAACCGGTTGGCGCATTCCATAGATCCGTCGTGAGGAAAACACGGCCAGGAGCTTCTTGAAGCATGGCCATGATCTTGACCTTCTCGGCTTCGTAGATGCGGATGCAGTCGTTGCGAACAGTGTTTCGGGTAGCCATCTTGAACTGAGGTTGGAGATTCTGGACGAAGGTCTTGAAAGACGGGTGTTCAATGATACGAAACGGCCTTTCGGAGAGGATAACTATGTTGACCAGGTCCTCCCGGCTCCGTCCTGATCAAATCGCCAGTTTCTGGGGGTAGCTGTGCTGCTCTGCGTCTTTTTCTCCAGCACCAGGCGTTGCTGTCCCTTCTCAAGCTTGTTGAATTTCTTGCAGCGGCCGATGTGGCGCGTAAGCGACGACGTCCCGCCTGAAGTCTTCATTGAAGCTTTGCAGTACTTGCAGATGGCGTCTACCCCATCTGAATAGAACTCAGGTCTTATCATATTCATCAACAAAAACTCGGCTTGCAGTAGAGTTTAACGCACTCTGATTCCCCGGATTAGGAACAAAATCATAATGGTCCCAAGCTGCTGACAGAAACTTGCGCTTCTTTGTTGCTGCGGCACCAAGCTCGTGGTCGCTGCTTGGCTCTGACTTGGCGAAAATTGAGATTAGTAGCGGAGAAGTTGAAGTTTATGAGCTACAGTCGTAGAAGTACAAAACTTTCAGTGGCAAAGCCTCTTTTGCCAATGGTAGAATGGAGCAAGGGCAAACCAGCCATCTACTGATGGTTTTTGGGATGGGATGGGACCTTGGTGGTACATTCTCTCACCTGCTAAGTTTAGTTTTGAATGCAGTTTTGTTTTGTTTTGGGGTGGTGGTGTGTTGAGGTAGGTGTGGAGGCACTCAGTGACCGAAGTTTTTCAAGTTATGTTAATTGATTTCAGGATTTTTCGGCCATTTTGGGTTTTGGGTCGGGTCATGGGTCGGAGGCACTGACCCGTGGCCCGACCCGGAAAGTCTTGGGTCGCAACATGGTGACCCGACCCGACCCGACCCATTGGGTCGGAAATGCTGACCCAAACTTGACCCAGAACGACCCAAAACCCGTCACCCTCCGGGTCGGCCTGACCCATTGACACCCCTAGTTTTCGAGGTGTTAAAAATAGTCTACATACTAATTACTGAAATTAGGTAGGACTATTTTTTTAGTTAGTAATTTGTATTCCTTACTTTTTAGTTGCTAAAAATACGGTATCCGTACATGTGCCTATTTTTGCACTAATAAGTAATGTAGGTAATAACACAATAGCTGTTGGAGGTTTACTATAGCTTCAACACCTTATCCATCTTCATGTTAGGCTAGCTAATCACTTCTCAATACACATTCCATTGAACAAGTCCCTGGTTCAGTCAACTATGTCTACACACTAAGATCTCTCTATAGGTGTCATTCTCACGGCCTAGCTATAATTGGCTGAAGAGATAATGACTTGAGACTATTTCGGTATATTAGTGTTATTATCAAGCATCCATGACTTGGAGTTTTCTACACTACTGATGTACGGAAACACCTTTCAACACGAGGCCTATCTCAATCAAGGCCTCCTGTACTTCTGCTTGGGGCGTTATACTCGCTGCCAAAGTCCCCCAGGTTTCCTCCTCGTATGGAAATGTGTTAAGACTAATAGAATTGCTATGTGTAAGATTGATATTGGAATCATATTACCATGGAATATAAGGAAATTTGGGTTGAGATACATGACGAAAATGGTGTATTAGAAAGAAAAAAAACTGAGCTAAGCCCTAAGATGTACTTATGTATCAGATGATCAACGAGGAGGCGGGAATGTTCATTGTAATTCATGCGGACTGGATTCTCCATGGCTCTCTCATATCCGTCCAAGGACTTACCCAAATGGGTGGTTTGCATTCAATTGTCCATCCCAGGATATCATCTTTCTTTCTTTTCGATCTTTTGATGACAATGGGAAGGATTAGAGCATCAACAAGATACCAATCCCCGTGGATATATAGCTGCAGTTTCTTCCCTATTTCGCCTTGTTGGATGCTTAGGGAAGTCGTACTACATAGGATAGGGATCGTAAAGGCGTGTTTTAGCTGTAATCGAGAGAATTTGAGGAATGACTCCCAAATATCATGGGTCTGCTGTTTCACGAAAGAGTTTAGCTTTCAAAATGTCGCGACACCTTTTGTGTTTTAGGAATAACATTTCTGGCATTCTGTCTGACAAGAATTCCCAAGGCGTAAATCAAATCAGGTGTCACCAATGATCAACTCCGGGTCCCATCCATAAGGTGAGAAACCTGCCTGGACGCCGGGAAAAATCGATATTTGCGGACGAGGAAAGGGAGCATGGGAAGTCAATCCGTGGCCGGAAAGATGTGGAGTCACCAGTCTTTGCTGTTAGAAGGGCACCCAAGGAGCAAGGGCTTATCCGCGGGTACCAGTCGACATTGAAACGAAAGGTGCTCGGCACTGTTGTAGTCGTCCACGAGCTAGATCTGAAGTCGGAATAGAAGAGTGTACAGAGACAGCACCAGTAGTATCGGCATGCCCTTCTTCCCTGCCTCCTCCTCGTCTAGTTCCTCTCCTTCTCCACTTGCGGGGTTGTCTTTGTTTTAGGTCTCCTCAAAAGGGAACCTTCCGACCGGTTAACTACGTTCAAAATTTGCTAGCTAGGGGAGGTTCTAGGTCAATAATCAGCCCGAATGAAGTAGAATATTTGGATATAATATTTTGGAAACATCGGGCAGCGGCTCGAGAGAGAGACAAAGCTGCCCAAGTTGCTCTCTAAGAAAACCTTTATCTTCCTCTTCCCCCAGTTCTTGTTGAAGTTATTGTTGAAGTTGTTGGACAGGATATTACCTATTGGAGGTTATCAAGCATTTCAATGCGATCACGCGACATTGCGACGTTTACGGTAAGGGCACGCACCCTGATTACGCCCAGGGTACGTGCTTCGCCTATCCTCTGACGCAATGGGTAAAGGTGGTATAAGTTAGATATTACAAACTGCATACTTTACATACTGTAGGCTTAGTGTAGCATAGCGAACTAAGGACCTAATTCATTCACTTCCGATTATTCCATCAACCACTCAAGTGTTCAATTTATTTATCTCTATCAGGTTATGAGCGCAACGACGATGAACTCTGCCCAAGATTCCAAGACTTCTATCGACAAGTTTCGTGGCGACAACTACGCGACTTGGAGCCGCTACATGCGTGGAATGTTTTTAACCAAGTCTGATTGGGATGTCGTAAACCGAGAGACGTCGCCTAAGTTTGTGGATCCTCGGTCCAAGGACGAGTATGTGAAGAACAACAACGTCGCATTCGGACTAATGCTACTCCACATGAACGCGGAGTATAATCATGTGGTCGACGACTGCGAGGAAGCGTGGGTTTCGTGGGACCACTTACGTACGTTGTACCAAGGGTCTCAGAAGGCTGTTCGCATCTATTTGAAGCGCCAACTCTTCAGCATGTTAATGGAGGAAGGCGACAACGTGTTTCAGCACTGCAACGAAGTCCTCAACATCAATGCTAAGCTCAACAGCATCGGCGACAAGATGGAGGACGAAGACGTGGTGATCTGCTTGTTACGCAGTCTCCCCAAGAGTTACGAGAACGTCGTTCTCAACTTGTAGATGAGCAGCTCAGAGATGAGGACGAAAGACGTGATCAAGGTTTTAACAAACGAGCACGTGAAACGGCAAGGTGACAAGACGGGGGTGAAGAGTGAACCGAACGCAAGAGCGTTCAACACCGACCGAGAACCTCGTGAATTCACGTACTGTGGAAAGCTGGGGCACACGGTGGAGCGGTGCTGGACCAAGCAAAAGGATGAGAATCGCAAGTCACTGTGCAACGGACAGCGTGGACGCGTGAACCATGTGCAGCGCTGGAGTGACTATGATGACGATGACGATCAAGTAGCGTTTGCGGTATCAATGGAGTGTGGCAATGTCTCCTCGAGTGTGAAGGCGCAAGGGATGTGAGCGGTCGACAGTGGCGTAACGCACCACACCTGCAATGACAATCGCAAGTTCGTGGACCTTGTAGAGCGAGATGAAGGCGAACTAACGGTGGCCGACGGCAACCCGGTCGAGATCAAGGGTATGGGGACCATCTTGGAACGAGTGCTCCTGCCCAACGGAGACGAGCGCGACATCGAGATCAAGAATGCGCTGTACGTGCCAAAGATGAACAAGAATCTGCTTTCAGTTCGGCAGATCAACAAGAGTGGCAAATTTCGAGTTCTGTTCGACGGTTCTAGAATGCGCATTTCACGGAAGGACTCGAAGCAAGTGGTCGCAGCGGCGGATCTTGTGGGAGGTCTATACTGGCTGCGGGTTCCAAGAAGCGCGGCAAATGTAGTGGTATCGGCCAAAAGCGTTGACTTACATGCACGCATGGGTCATGCTCCAACGGATGTTTTGAGCAAGATGATTAACAGCGGCATGGTGAAAGATGCGAAGACCCTTTTGACAACAAAGGACTCGAGCATGTGCCGCGGATTTCAACTGGGCAAGATGGTGCAGAAGCCGTTTCGAAGCAACCCCGACAAGCGCCAGTATGACGTCTTCGAGCTGCTCCACTTTGACATCTGCGGACCAATGGAACAAGACTCACTCGGTGGCAGAAAGTATCCACTGCTTATCGTGGATGAAGCAAGTGGAAGCATGCAAGGTTTATGTCTGCGAACCAAATCGCAGAGCGAAGGGCGTCTCAGGACTTTCATCAAGAAGATCCAAGCCCAGTTCAACAAACAAGTCAAGTATGTACGGCATGATGGAGCCAAGGAGTTCGCGACCAACTCGCTGAAGCAGTTCTACGAAGACCAAGGCATTTAGCAGCAGATCAAAGTGCCGTATGCACACCAAGCCAACGGAACGGCGGAACGCGCGGTTCGGAGCATTGTCAGCATTGGTCGCAGCATGCTACATCATGAAGGAATGGACAATCGTTTCTTGGCGGAAGCGGCGATGAGCGCTATCTACATCAAGTACCGACTGCCATCGCCCAAGATCCCCATCAAAACGACGTTCGAGATTGTGTACAAGGCTAAGCCAAGAGAGAAACACATGCGTGTGTTCGGTTGTCTGGTATATGACCCAGAAGGAGAAACGACTGAAGTGGGATGCCAAGTCTCGTGCCGGCATGCTCATGGGGTACGAGGAGCTGTCGAAGGCATATCGCGTGTATGACATCGAGGCGGGGCAGGTGGTTCTTACTCGCGATGTCAACTTCGATGAGACCAAGATGGGGTCTACTGTTCTGAACAGGATCGACAACATGGACGATGTCTTAGACGACCTGGATGACCTTGACATTGGTGAGAATGAAGGGACTACAAGCGAATTCAAGCAAACCGGCAAGCGAAAGAATCTTTCTGTCAGGACTACGCCCGAACCGCCCCACCGATCGCAAACCAGGACAACTTTAGAAGAAACTAGCGGTCCGGAAGATGTGTACGAACACCGTGCGAAGCGCCGATCAGCTACACGTGAAGAAGTCGCGGTCGTTCATGACGACAATGATGCCGACTCGACTCCTCCGACATTCTGGAAAGCAAGTGTCAACGCTGCAGAAGCTGATGATCTGGCGGAACCGAAGACGTATCAAGAAGCGGTGGAAGGTCCCGACCAAGTGCACTGGCGCAAGGCCATCAACGCCGAACTCAATTCGATGCGTCTGCGAGGTGTTTTTCAAGCTGCCAAACTTCCTGATGGACACCAAGCGATCAGAACCAAGTGGGTGTTCAAGATCAAGCGAAAAGCTGACGGATCCATCAAGAAATACAAGGCGCGTTTGGTGGCAAAATGATTCAAGCAGAGATATGGCATTGACTACACGGAAACGTTTGTGCCTGTGGTCAAGTACACCACGCTTCGGATGATCGTCGCAGTAACAAGTCACCTGGGGTGGAAAGTCGACCAGCTGGATGTTGTGACTGCTTTTCTGTATGGCGAAATGGAAGAGCTGGTACACCTGACTGTCCCTGAAGGTGTGAAATTGGATGATGGATTCGACTGTCTGGAGCTAAAGAAGGCAATCTACGGTCCCAAGCAAGCGTCTCGTGTGCGGAACGAGACGTTCGACCAGTTCGTGCGCTCCATCGACTTCCAAGTGTCTGCGTGCGACCCGTGTCTTTACCTAAAGAAGAAGGCTGGGCACTGCGTGCTATTGTTGGTATATGTCGACGACGTACTGGTGACCGCGAGCTCGACTGAATTGATATCCCAGACTAAGTGCGACCTCAAGACACGCTTCGAGATGACTGACAGCGGCAAGTGCAATTTCGTGCTTGGCATTGAGCTCATCGACGGACCTAATGGCAGCATGACCATGTGCCAGAGGCGCTATGTGGAAGACATTCTCAAGCGCTTTGGTATGGATGAGAGCAAGGCAGTGGTGAGTCTCGTTGACATGAGCACGAAGTTGGTTCCAAGCGACGAGCCGTTCGAGATCAAGACGCCGTTTCGTGAAGCTGTTGGTGCATTAATGCACTTGATGACAGCAACTCGACCGGATATCGCGTTTGCAGTGGGATACGTCGAACGTTTCATGGAGAACCCGCAATAAAAACACTGGGTCGCGATGAAGCGCATCTTCTGCTACCTCCAAGGGACCAAGAATTATGGATTACGCTTCAAGCCTGGTGACGACGTTGGTTTTTTGGGATATTCCGATGCCGACTGGGCTGACGACATCTCTGATCGCAAGTCGACTTCAGGGTATGTGTTCCTGACAGCAGGTGCTCCCATCAGTGGGGAAGCAAGAAGAAGTCAAGTGTGTCGCTGTCCACGAGCGAAGCCGAGTACATCGCGTTAAGCCTGGCCATCCAGGAAGGGAAGTGGGTGCACCGATTGCTGTGCGAAGTGCTTCAAGTTGTGGGCCAAGATTTTCCAACGCTCAAGATCTTTGAAGACAACCAGTCGTGTGTCAAGATGACGAAGAATCCTGTAAATCATGGTCGCGCCAAGCACATCGATATCAAGTACCATCACATCCGCGATGAGGTCAAGCGTGGTGAAGTTACGGTGGAGTATTGCGAGACGGCCGCGATGTTGGCGGACATCATGACAAAGGCGATGCCCGGACCACGCCACACGGAATTGACTCAAGCTCTCCGCGTAAAAGAGTGTTCGCATTGAGGGGGCATGTTGAAGTTATTGTTGAAGTTGTTGGACAGGATATTACCTATTGGAGGTTATCAAGCATTTCAATGCGATCACGCTACATTGCGACGTTTACGGTAAGGGCACGCACACTTATTACGCCCAGGGTACGTGCTGCGCCTATCCTCTGACGCAATGGGTAAAGGTGGTATAAGTTAGATATTACAAACTGCATATTTTACATACTGTAGGCTTACTGTAGCATAGCGAACTAAGGACCTAATTCATTCACTTCCGATTATTCCATCAACCACTCCAGTGTTCAATTTATCCATCTCTATCAGTTCTTTAGCAACTCGCTCTGCGTTACTGGGCGTTAAGGTCTCCAAGGGATTGGAGTCCGAATTGTCTTCAGAAATCAGAAGAAAGGCCGGGGGAGTTGCTCGTGGCTGCTCAAACTTCCTTGTTGATTGGATTGAATTGGGAAGAGGAAGAAGAAGAGGTGTTACATTGCCGCTTGCGTTAATCTTCCTCCCGAAATTGGAGAATTCACATGGGAAACTGGTGTGGCACGCCGAGGATCCTTGGTACTCGGAACTGCTGTAGGCAGTTATGATGTGGGTGTACAAGCTGCTCAGATGAAGAACCAGCAGGTGGAGCCCAAGTGATTCGTGTGCTCTACATAAAAGAAGATTTAATTTCTTAATATCATGTCTTCCCCCTAGCAAAAGAGTCATTACGGTGAGTGGTATATTCGGAGCGGAGGGTTCATTATATGCCCTTACGCCAATCTATCTTGGATGAGTCTCACACAGGCGCATTTGGCTCGCAGGTAGCTCCTCATCGGGATTTGGTCTGATAAAATACATGTAAGTGTATTTCAAATACAGAATCTATTGGTGAAATGAGTGGGAAATGATACTTGATTTTCCTGTTAAGATAGAGGCTTAAGTGGGGTTAGCGTTCTTTAAAGGGGATTGTTGGTTTTTCTTTGACGTTTGGTTTGACCCGAACGATAGATAAAACTCTGGAGCGGAGTCTGTTTTCAGTACTCGACTTCAAACCAACCCTCACACGTGCCCCGGTGAAGGGTTTCCGCCGGATCTCACCCTTTGTACCGATCCGGTACAGATCCGACCCGATCGGCGACAATTAAACCCCTCCATTCTCCTCAATACCCTACTCAATTATATATAGGGTTCAGCAAACTACGAAATAAATAATATGTCTATTCCAGTATCAAGTAGTTTTGTTGGAGAAATCTTAATTTTAACTGGAGTTTCGGGAGTCCGAGAAGACTGACGCAGATCGAGATCGATGAGCCAAGTTTGTCGTCCCGATGACATTAAAGCTGTATGCGATCCATCACTTGTTCGGATGCGTCCTCGTCTATCATCGCTGGTTACGCGCGCAATGTTCCAGTAACCAAACGTACTTCAATGTCTTCACACAGTGAGACATATCACTGCTCAAGGAGAAATAACCCTCCTCGAGCTTGCGGAGCAAAGAACCATGCTCCGCAACAACAACGGCGAGGGAATTCTCAACCTCCGCCGCCCCTGATTGATAATCAGGGGAACAAGCGATATATCCTCTAGCGCTTGATCTCGAAGCAAACAATAGCGAAACAGCTAGAGTAACGAGATAACACAGTAATAAAAATCAAACGCAACTTATTCACTCCAGTTATCACTCGTAGCACTCCACAAAGTAAAAACATGACAAACCACAATCTTCCACAGTAGGTAATTCAATCCACAAACGAAATTATAGCGTTACGCCCTCAGTAGGGCGTACTTGCTTCACAAACGAAGGATCTTGACTTGATCCCCAAGAACAAAAACAAAAGTGACTATATTAAAGGGAAAAAGTAAAACGACACCCAGGTGTCCCAACTTTAAACGACACCCCATTTAAAGTCCACCAAAAATGAGAATATTTGTATAGGGTTTAAGGTTTAGGATTTAGGTTTTAGGGCTAGGGTTTAGGGATTAGGGTCTGGGTTTAGGGTTAAGGTTAGGTTAGGGTTTAGGGTTAGGGTTAGGGTTAGGGTTTAGCTGTGTTAAGGCTATTTCTCCTTTTTTAATAAACTTTAAATGGGGTGTCGTTCTAAGTTGGGGTGATTTCGTCCCGGGATCGAACCCGGGACCTTCCGGTCCCTCAAGGAGTAGTGAACCACTCGACCACGGTCGGATTGTCGTTTTAAGCTGGGACACCTGGGTGTCGTTTTACCAACTCTCTATAATAAATTAAGCTTAAAACTTAACCTAATAAATGCAAGTATAAAATTTAGGTACGACCCATAAAATTGAATACTTACCTAAAATACATTTTGTCGAAAATTTGCATTCGACCCTATTGCGTCGATCGTCGGCTTCAGCCGGGGCGCGGGTCCCTTCGACATCACTATCATGATATTTATGAAGGATGACATCAGAGAATCTGCCGGATTTATTATGAGATCAGATCGCACTTTTACCGAAGAGGACTTTACCGCAGTTCCCAACGTTACGTCCGAGGTTGCACGGAATTGAGATGTGGGAATACCTTTATTAAAGACCATAATTTTAGTGCTACAATTACATAGATACCTCAATCTATTTTTTGTGATAGAAATAGAGCTACTTTTAGTCTATTATTACAATTATATTGATCTTTTTTACTTCAATTCAAGAGTGTTGGATCCGTTGTTACCGGCCAAGAAGTTGTCCCAAATTATGACAAACGTTTTTTGGCATTTCGGGCACGTAAGATGATTTAAAACGATTGCAAACCCAGTTTATGGCGGATGTATTCAGATTGTAACAAGGGCGTGGTTCAAGAATAAAGTGCAATGATTGCATATCGACCACTAGCTTATGGAAAGGCTAACAAGTTGTTCACACCCTCATGAAGGCGATCAAGATGTATGAGGCTAATTCCAACAAATAGGACTTCTGAATGATTGGTGCTCGAGATAAATTTGTAGTTCGATCGGATCAGCGAAGATACCCTGTTATACTTTTCTATATTTGGGTCCCGTGATTTACCTTAGAGCCGTAAATCTCGATTGGCTGCACCAGAGGTCACGATCGGGACGCTAGAAGATGGCAAATAAAGGTCTTACAGCACTATCAACAAGTCCGAGAGCAAGTGAATAAATTTTTCGATGATCCTACATTGAGCCAATCGATCAACGATCAGGCATTCTTCGCGGTATTGAGCCGAGCTCAAGCGTCTGGATTTACCTAGATCGGGTCAAAGAAGGATTGCAACAAAGGTGGCTCATGTGGCACGGTCAGTCCAGAATGGCCGAGCTGGTTGAAGATGATACACTCTTCAAATCACAGCCAGTGCGGACTACAAAGCATTCCTAGTCGTATACATTTCGAAGCTCATGCTTGTTAAAGAGTATTCCGATCGACGAAATGACGTGCGTGGTTCTAGGTGATGAAGATTCGACTTCTACGAAGCTTTTTTGCTCAAAGTTAGTCGGGAGAGACCGCTATACAGGGAGGAGTATGAAATGGAGAAGATCGCTGACGCCTGAATTCGAAAAGAAAACGCGATATGGCCTACGCATCGCCAATTTCTCGTACATTCGAAACGTTACGACAGATTAACTTAGATCGACGAATGTGAATTCAACTAATAAGAATTTTGAGCGTGAGAAGTGTTAAAAATAGTCCGTATACTTAATTACTAAAATTAGGTAGGACCATTTGTTATTAGTTAGCAATCTGTATTCTTCTTATCTTTTAGGCACATAAATTAGGACATATGCACTCGTTTCTGAGTACGACTTATTTTTGTGCCGACCAGGTATGTATGTAACATAACAGCTGTAGACGGTATAGTCACAACAGCTGTTAGCGGTATAGTATACCTTTAGGTCATGCATATTCACGTAAGACTAGCTAATCACTTCTCAATAAACTTTGCATTAGATAACTATCTACTTGCATTCACTTCGTCGGACGCTTAGTAATCTCTCAAAGGGTGTCGATCTCGCAACCTAGCTGTAATTGGTTGTCGAGATATAGACTTGAGACGATTTGGTATTATTACCTATATTATACGACGTTTACAACTCGAGTTTCCTACGCTACTACGCTACGATGGACTCTAACACCTTTCAACAGGTTATGAGCCCAAAGGGTCAAGCCGTATCAAGTGACGACGGATCCCTTGAAGAGAAGCCGGCGCCTTTCGGTGCCGAAGGGATGCAAATCCTGGAAATGTTTAAGAAGCTATGCGACCGCATGGATAAGCTCGAGACTTCCAGGGCCCAACCGGATGGCAATCACTTCGCGTTCAGCAACTCAATGCGCCTGGGTACTCGGATGCGCATGGAGTCGCTTGAAAGTACTCCGTACAGGCAACCGCAGGCGCCGCCGACGGTTACACCAAACGTACACCACAATAACTTCGGCATCGGTGCACCTATGCAGCAACGCCCTCCTGCTTTCAGGACCCCATCAGCTAAGGACTGCAAGCTCTCAATCAAGATTTTTGATGGCACCGAGCAGTACCGAGGCTTGGGTGCTGGTTTTAAAGATTGGGGTACCAGATTTATCCGTCAAGTATCCATCGCGGAATCAGCTTGCGGATATTTCTGGAGCGAGGATTTCAAGGTTGATTTGCTCGGTCACTACCTGGGTGGTACTGCCGAGCAATACTACAACAGACGAGTCGACACGTGGTGGACTGAATGTCCCACGCTGGTGCATGTGATGAATAATATGCTTAGTGCATTCCATACAACCATCACCTCTGCACAGGCGATGAAGCTTTTTTCAAGCAAGAAGAGCGCAAACGTTTCATGGAACGACCACTTTCTATACATGGTCCAACTTTCGGAAGCTGTTGCTAACAGCGAGTCGCTCGTCCTGGACAATATTGTCCACCATGCATCGCCGGAATTAAGGAAGGTTTTAATGGCAAAATTTGACCATATGCGGACGGACTATCTTCGACATGCAGAGGAGCTTGTGCATTTTGCTCAAGCTGTCGAAGGTGAATCAAGAGCCCTGAAGACTCATAGTCAAGACGCAGTGCATTTAATCGAAGACAAGAATAAGACCATCAAGTGTCATGGTTGCGGCAAAGTAGGTCATATTAGACCGAAATGTCCTAACAAGCCGGACAAAAAAGTGGATTTCTCGCTCGCCGTCTCGAATTTTGCGCCGAAATCGGTTGCAAACACTTGGATACTCGATTCCGGTGCTAGTATGCACTTGTTTAATCAGCGAAAGTATCTGCGTGATGCCAAACCGATTGACGGCACGTGTTTCCAGGCTGATGGAAAACAGCTGGAAATTACGTATAAAGGCTGGATCTTGTTAAAGGTCCATGCAACTGGAAAACCAAAGACCGTTCGCGTGGAGAACGTGTTTTTCGTGGATAATCTCGCCAAGAACATCTTGTCATATGGTCTTTCGGAGGCGAAAGGGTGTGAAATGGCCTATGTCAAAGGCAACCGAGTATTATTACACAGGTCCACCCAATCTCAAATCTCTGATATCCAAAAGACCAACAAGGTCTTGACTGTGAACGTTTCCGTCATTATAGACGATGAATCTCGACCTCCTGAAGTGATGGCAATTGTCAACGACAACGATTCTGCTTTGGTTCGGCAGTCAGATGTCCAAGAAGGGTCGCTAATGCATTTTCATGCACGGCTCGGACATCTAAATTTCGATGCCGTCGAACGTTTGGCTAAGGACAAGTCAAGTGGGATTGTCTTGACGGATCGCAAACGGATGAACTGTTTGACCTGTGCTCAGGGCAAACAGACCAAAAATCCGCGGTCCGTTAAAGACAGTGGAACCAACTCACCGATCGATCGTATCGGTGGTGTCATATGTTCGGACCTAAAAGGTCCGATCACCCCTAAGGACCGCCTAGGAAACAGGTACATGATCAACTTTGTCGATCATAAGTCCAACTATGTGCGTGTCTTCTTGGCAAGGACTAAAGATGTTGCCGCTCGGAAGTTCGAACACTTCATGGCATTTTTCGAGAGGCAATTTAATTGCAAACTTCGTATTTTACGCACCGATGGCGGTTACGAGTTTAAAAATATCGATGGTTTCTGCATGCAGACTGGTGTTTAACGCCAAATAAGTGAGGCCAACAACCAGTCTAGCAATGGAAAAGCAGAACGCATGCACCGGACAGTCATGAACATGGCTAGGTGCATGCTTTTCGCAAGTGGACTACCTCTCTCGTTTTGGGGCGATGCGGTTCAATACGCAGCTTACATTTTGAACCGCAGCCCAAGTAATTCAAACTCTCGTCGACAATCACCTTTGGAGGTGCTAGAAGGCAAGCAACCGAACCTCATTGATATTTTCGGCTCGATATGCACTGTGTATAGAAATCCTGGAAAGGATTCACTAGCACATCGTGCCCAGGTTGCGGTTGTTGTCGGCAAGAGCGAAGAAGTCAAGGGGTACAAAGTTTACCTTAAGGGTGAACGCAAGGTTGTTGTGACGCAGCACCTAAAAAACGTCGAAACCTTGACCCCCGACCAAAACCGTACTCTTCAACAAAGTATGGTGGAGGATCGACAATCAGAGGGGGGAAAAACGACTACCTGCCTGACTACCAAGAAGACAAAGGCCCGCACCAAAAAACGTTGGCAACGCGAGCCTTGTGTCACGCGCAGTGTATCCAAGTCGAAAATCGAAGATCCGACTGCTGGGGATGAAGTTATGGCTGAAACTCCAAGTGCAGTTGAAGATGGTGAATCGGTGAATTTTATCAGCGAAATCGACCCAAAAAGTTACGGCCAAGCAATGAAGTCAGGCAACAAGGACAAGTGGGCGATTGCTGTTCAGGAGGAGCTTAATGCCCTCGAACGCAATGAAGTTTGGAGCATCGTCAAAAAGCCGGACGATTGTCGACCCCTTCACACTAAGTGGGTATTCAAGACTAAACTGGACCAAAATGGAGACATAGAACGGTTCAAGGCTAGACTCGTTGCATGTGGCAACGAGCAACGTTTCGGTATCGATTACACCTTAACGTTTGCCGCCGTCATCGACATGAACACAGTTAAGCTGGTTCTCGCATTGTCTACCAAGTGGCAGGTGCCTGCGAGGCACGGGGATATTCCGAATGCCTATGTTAAGGCTGAGGAAAACGAGCATGACATTTTTTTGTTCATCCCCAAGGTATGAAGTTGAAAACCAGTGCGTGCACTCAAGACAACCAAGGTGAACAAGTACTCAAGTTCAAGAAGACTCTTTACGGCCTTAAACAGGCAGGACGGCTGTGGAACAAGATAATTCACGGAAAGCTTATGGAATTGGACTTTACACAGTGCTTGACAGACATGTGCCTATATGTCAAGCACTTGGATGGAGAGACCGTCGTAGTAGGCATCTATGTTGATGAACTACTAGTGACTGGTACCAAGGAAGAGCTGGTTCAGAAGTTTTTTGAAGATATGAAGTGCCTCGAGATCAAAAATCTCGGCATGGTGTCGAAATTCCTCGGGATGCGTGTGGTTTTCGACGAGGATACTGGATACAAGCTGGACCAAGAAGTAATGATCGATGCCATCATCAAGGATTTCAAGTTACAAGACGATAATCCAGTTCGCACTCCGATCGGGACCGACTTCGAAGATATCTCGCTCCAACCTAGCGAACCCCTTAAAAGTGATGGGGCTATCACTATCAAGGATTTCCAGTCTTTGGTCGGCAGCTTGCTCTGGATCGCTCGTTGTACCAGACCTGACATCGTATACGCCGTACACAAGGCTACCCGACGTACTCATGCCCCCACCATCGCCGACTGGAAACTTGCCAAAAAGATTTTGCGTTACCTCAAAGGTACCAAATATGTTAAGTTTTGTATGGGGCGTGGTGAGGTGGCGAGCAACGAGTTGAGCATCAAGGCCTACAGCGACGCGGATTACGGAGGTTCGAAGACCTACAGAAAGTCGACCTCTGGTGGACTCGTATTTTTGAATGGCGTTCTGGTTGCATGGCTCTGCAAAAAACAAGGTGCCGTGTCGTTATCGACTATGGAAGCGGAATTTTACGCGGATTCAACGAACGTAGTGATGCTTTTGGGATTCAAGGAGTTGATCGAGGAAGTACAAGTCAAGATGAAGCTGCCCATGCAACTTTGCATGGACAACCAAGCTGCGATTAAGATTTTCAAGGGTAATCAAACAAGCACCAAAATGAAGCATGTCGACATTCGAGTCAAGTTTATTATTTCGAAGTTAACGGATGGACTTGTCGAAGCTACCTACGTTTCAACTCATGACATGCTTGCTGATGGACTTACCAAGGCGTTGTCCGCATCAATATTCGAAGAGCTACACGCCGCGCTCTTCCTTCAACATGTGTGACGTTTCGAAATACACATTGAGGAGGAGTGTTAAAAGTAGTCCGTATACTTAATTACTAAAATTAGGTAGGACCATTTGTTATTAGTTAGCAATCTGTATTCTTCTTATCTTTTAGGCACATAAATTAGGACATATGCACTCGTTTCTGAGTACGACCTATTGTTGTGCCGACCAGGTATGTATGTAACACTACAGCTGTAGACGGTATAGTCACAACAGCTGTTAGCGGTATAGTATACCTTTAGGTCATGCATATTCACGTAAGACTAGCTAATCACTTCTCAATAAACTTTGCATTAGATAACTATCTACTTGCATTCACTTCGTCGGACGCTTGGTAATCTCTCAATGGGTGTCGATCTCGCAACCTAGCTGCAATTGGTTGTCGAGATATAGACTTGAGACGATTTGGTATTATTACCTATATTATACGACGTTTACGACTCGAGTTTCCTACGCTACTACGCTACGATGGACGCTAACACCTTTCAACAAGAAGTACTAGCCGCAACAAATTCCACGTGATCAGGGCACAAGATGAAGACGATCTTGTCTTGCTGTATTGGCTGATCTCCGATTATTGACCAATACAGGATCGTTTCGGGCGCCAATGAAATAAGTCCGTGTATTGGAAGGAGAAGTGGATCTATTGGAGATTGTGGGTTTGTGTGAATAAAGTTTAAATCGATGACTTGAAGTGGAATTTCGAAATCGTGTAGATTTATGTAGTTACTTACGATTGGAATGAGGCCTGTATTGCGGATGTTAAGTGTAACCACATTGTTATGGAAATGACTGTATTGAATGGAAGATAAAAAATAATAAGCCTACGAATGGAGCTGATTGTTAGCTAAAACTTGCCTTAGAGGCGACATACTGGAAGTTCAGGATGATCGTTTGGGCGATCTCAAAATTGATTACACCACGGATTTTTGCAGTCTACTTCGATGAGCATCTCCTGTAAGGTGTCGATCGAGGACTGGCTTATGTCAAATTAAAGGTAGCCGTTTTTTCACGCTAATGCGATCATGCCCTTGATACCATCACCCCTGTATAAAAACCAAATAAAAGTTCTTATCCACTTTATATGATCTTAAACCACCTGGCCTGAAACTTTTGACCAAGTGAGATCAATAATAGAGGCAAGCCAGTACGCGCCGATCGTCGGCCGCGGAGGATTCAGTAAAGTTGATCTTTGTAATGTGAAAATTGAAAAGTGTATTATGTAAAGTTACTTAAGTGGCTATCCGGAAGTAAACGCAACTTAAAACTGTAACTGCCAATATATGCAAAAATATATGCCAACTCACCAGCCAATGGTATTTCGCCAGCTTGAAAGAGTGCAAAGTCCAAAATGGATACTTGCACTTCCAATAACCCCGCCTTGGCTGCGTATCCGCTCTTTTCGATGCAGCTGCGGGCTAAGGGGGTGAGTGCTGGGAAAGCGAAAAATCTCTAGATCACACTTACCCCTCGAAAAAGTAGTTACAAAGAGAAAGCCACGACTCGATGGTCCTTCTGTGACGTCTCTTCCGTTAGTGAAGAAAATTGACCTGATCGCGGTAGGTCTGCTGGTTTCCAGGCGATATTATAAGATAATAGGTCGACTCCTAGATTAATTAGACATGGAAGAATCAAAAATTGTAAGTTGTCGCTAAAACGCTTGCAACCAAAAGTTGTTGGGCATCTCCATCGTCGCGCGGGCGCTTTTAGGACCCCCATGGCTTCGATCGAGCTAGGTCAGAGATCGACGCCGTGATTGCCACTGGGTTCGAGAATTCGTTGCAGATAGAAGGACCCTGAAGTCATTTCTCGAAAATAAACGTGCCAGCATCTGTTTTACCAGATGAATCGTTTGCAGGTCACGGATCTGATGAGGAGCCCAAGGCGCCAAAGCTTTTGGACTCGGTTGGGGCCGTTTACGCGGGAACCGAACGATTTGAGAAGAAGACGTCAAAAATGGACGATCGTCGGTTGCTTTTTTGGAATCTGAATCATCCATCCTTGGAGGCGTCAGTCAAAAGTCGGCAAACATTTTCTCCGCTTCGACCGGAATTGTTTCGTTTTCTTCCCCATCATCCATATTAACATTCTAAAAGTAGGTCTAGCTAGGACAGCCATCGTTTGCTGTTCCAAGTACTCTTCGTGATCGTCTTTGTTGTCAAGGAGTTGGACGGCCGCTTATCGGAATCAAACCCAGGCAACACCCACAGTCGACCAGCTTGAGCGTGGCGGCATCATCACTGTTGGAGCAGCTACTGCCATTCTTGTTGGTGGATCCAAGAAAATAAATAGATAATTTTCTCGTGTCTCTTTGTGGTATGACGATAGGATCACCTGATTAACCACTGGAAGGATCTGATCGGGCGGCCGATCGGCAGACTCTCGACCAGGCATTGTATTTTGATGATACGGACACAAACATACCCTGGAAGGATGGAAGAAGCGTTTGTACAGATGTTTAAGGTTGATGGACTCCAGCTGGTGCATAACGAAGAGCAACGGATCAGGGGTCACCAATGATTCGGCAGGATTACCTCGGACCCATCAACGATTTCGCTAACGCCGTCTATATCGAAGTGTGCTAAATATTTCGCTGGATGTATAGATTGCAATCCTGAAAAGGTACGACCGCTAAACAAGGCGTAATCCCTGGAAATATTCAAGCTATGTACACATTTAAAGTGATCGCAGTAAAACAAACCCCACTTTTACCTGTATCGTTCATGCGACACGCATAATTATTGATCTGGGTCGAACTTTTCACTTGGTCATCGCGAAAGATGGATCTACCAGGACGCCACAATAATTCGTCGAGAACTGTGAGGGATGTTTCTTCTGACGCTACGGCGCTAGCAAGGAGATCAGGATGATCGAGAGCCAGGGTTCATGGCCGATGCTTTCTGAGCTTTTAATCGTATGATCGGTAAACGCCGGAATGCTACTTATGGTTTAATGCTCTCAAGCAAACGGGACAGGTACACAGACCTTTACACGAGCAATCAAGATGAACAAGACAGATCCTAATCATCACAAGGTGGGAAGGGATTGTCGAGCTTTCCGTAATCAAGACGTGTTCGCACTGAATTCATGATTGCATCAGAGGTGACACACCGTTTTACCTCGCGCATGACCGCGACCCCCGATCAACATTGGAGTCTTCTCTTCCTGTAGGATGCGGTCAGGGAAAAAATCGTGAGGCTTTCTACATGGTGTAAGAAGAGTATTTCTTGGCCAAAGAGGTGGTGATAACCGTCTCTGATATGCAACCAGAGAGAGGTCAGATGATCCCAATGATCAGGTGTCCCCACATTTGATTGAAAGTAACGGCCACTTTAGGGTTTGATCGCCGAGTGGGTGAATGAAAGGTCGAGTTTGGAAAGACGTGATCAGCTTAGTCCGGATGCTTGCCGCTTTCGAAAGTGGTCGGAGAACCAGCCTGCGGATCAAGTGCAATTCCAGTTAACTGCACTTGTAGCCGACTGCGCTCCAATATTGTGTCATTGTGCCTGACCAGCTATACCTTCCGATGAGCCAGGACAGCGCGAGCTTCATGAACATCACCCTCTGCTAGTATACGAGATGCCTTCTCCGCATCCATTTCGTTCGAGGGCAACATCTCACTGTCACTACCCACGCCACCTTCATGCGCATTGCGCCAATGGTGGATTCTGGTAAATGAGTGAGTGATATTTTTTCGATAGCATGGAGTGGAGTGGAGTAAAATTACGTTGATTGCGAGATCGAGGGGTGCCCGATCACGATCCCTAGAGTTTTTGAAAATCATAAATCTTTGGACTGAAAGTGGCGATTTCTTATTGGTAGCGATTCTTATCAGAATCGCGTTCCTAAACTTACAGGGTAGCCCGTGACTTCCCGCTAGGAAACGGATCGCGGCGATTAATAATCGTGCTCTCGAAGCTACCAATCTTCTGCTTTAAACATTTTGAAGACTTGATCAGCCTGAAATATTGGTTTTAGAGGCTCTTTAAGTCTTGTTGAGCGTGATTAAGCTCCAAATGAATCGTGGATAAGGTGATCACCGATGTATCTTTCGATTCCGAGTCCATTGAGCCCTGAGCAAATGTAGGGCAGTGTAGACTGGATAGACTCCTGTCTGGTGATCGGATCTTCACGTTCTTGGATCTTTTTCACTGCCTTCTGAAGTTGAGGGGTTGTCTTGGCGCGCTCGATACAGATTGTATGAATCTTCTTTTCATCTGTTTGGAAGGCACGTCTATAATAATCCCGAAACGTAACCATCCAGTTACACTTTTCTCGGGTGAAGGTGACAACATACTATTCTCTTCCTCAGCGATCTCCGCCTTATGATGATCTGCCCGTTTGAGCGCACGCAATTTGCGCTCCGCTCTCGCGAAAATGCTTTTCCAAGTTGCAACTAGACGTTAAGGGTTTTCGGCGGTGTGGATGGGAGATAATTGACAATAATTGACATCAGACACTGGAAAAGCAGAAACTGCAGATTTGTCAGCACGTACGCTTCGACCCTTGTCATCACCCAATCAGACGCAAAGAAATAAAGTTGATAAAAACCGCATGATCAGTGATGATAACATACGGGTCGTCAAAAGAAGAACTGATCTATAGCAAGTGGATGAGATACGAAGAAATGTGACGGAGATAATCATGCTGATTAGGTAGAATGAGGATTGTGGCGACCGCCGTTAGAATGTTCGATGGAACAAGACTCACTGCAAACGCTGTACGGCTGCGACAAGGCTCCGGGGTGATTGTGGTGAGGGTGTTGGCACAGGCGACTTGGGTAGCTTGAATTCGTGTTCTTGTTTGGGCTATAGCAGCTCTCAATAGCTGTAGCCCGCAGTGTCGTTTTAGGCTGCTCGAAGTTTGTAAAAAATCAGAAGTCATATATAAACATTTTAAGTCACTGACTCGAGCTTAATATTCCTAAGCGCTACTGACTTAAAACCTGTATACACCATACATAAAAAATGTTATCAGCCAATCCGTTTCCACCATATGGTTTACCTTGAAAGCCCATCATGGCTACATGGAAAATCAACACTCCTCCTGAAACGGCGCGCGCTGTAACACCCTCAATTCAAACCGATTTGGTTTCGCAAATCTTGGACCCGCTGCGCACTGAAATCCTTCGTAAGTAGGTCTGCCACCATATCCAAACTTGGTACTTGAGCCGCTTTAATCACTCCTTTTTTGCTCAGGTCCTTCAAAAACTTCAACTTGATGTCGATATGTTTCGTGCTTACAGCACTTGCCTCCGATTCCACGTGCGTGATAGCTGCTTGGTTATCCATCTTCATCAGCAGAGGTGTTCGAGAAAGCAAACCAATTTCCAGCAACAATTCACGAAGCCCCAATGCTTCGCGTCCACCGACAGCAGCAGCCACGAATTCAGCTTCAGCCGTAGATAACGCCACGGTAGTCTGCTTCTTACACTTCCATGAAACGATAATACCATTTAAATACACCACCACTGCGCTCACACTCTTTCGATCCGTCTTGTCACCTGCAAAATCAGCATCCGTGTAGCAGGTAATTCAAATTGGCAGTGGCAATTTGTCATCGTGGCTTAGTCGGAGTTTCAAACTCTTGGTACCCTTTAGGTACCTTACGACTCGCTTCGCTGCTTTGAAGTCCCCCACCGTAGGAGCGTGCGTGCGCCGCGTTACGCGGTGCACTGAGAATGCAATATACGGGCGGGTACAACGAGAAATCCACAGGAGGCTGCCCACCAACGATTGAAAAGTCTTCACACTTGGGAAATTCTCCCTTGACTTGGGTGGCAGCAACTCCTTGAAGCCTTCCACACCGTCCGTGTTGAGCACGGCGTGCGCGTTGCATTTATTTTCGTAAAATAATGCGCGATCAGGAGCTCATCGATAGCAGCCTCCTGATCCAACTTATATCCATCATGAATGTTTTTTTCAATACGAACACCCAGGAACTTGCTCACGACCCCAAGATCCTTGAGCTCCAGTACTTTCATTTCGTCAAAAAACTTATCAACCGCTTCTGACGTGCTTCCAGTGACCAATAGGTCATCCAGATATGCTCCAACTAGCACGGTACCATCCACACCACGCCTGACAAATACGCAGGTATCGGTGACGCATTGTTGAAAGTTCAACCCTTCCAATGTTTGGCATAGCAGTTGATGCCATAGCCTGCCAGCCTGTTTGAGGCCGTACAGATTTCTTTCCAACTTTAAAGAAAGTTCATCATTTGATTTCACATCAAAAACTTCATATAACTCAACCGGAATTTGCATACCTTGTGGAATCTTCAGATGGATTTCACAACCATCTTCCGCTTTTGCTTTCGGGTAGGCGCTCGGCACATCACCGTGACGCGCCGGTACCCCCCAAATCTGTGACATGTCCAGGATCACCTTTACGTTATCGACTTCTATGACTGTCGAAAACGTAAAGTGGTAATCCTGGCCATAAACTTGGCGATCACCGCGCGCCACCAGTCGAGCCTTATAGCGCTCGACTGTTCCGTCCGCGCGCAACTTAGTCTTGTACACCCACTTAGTGGGCAGCAACTTCTTGTCTGGACGGCGCTTGATAATTTTCCAGGTCCCAATTTCTTCAAGCGCTTGCAGCTCCTCCTGTTCCGCCTTCGTCCACAAGTCGGAGTGTGCGCCTTCATGCGCCTCCTTGTAGGACTTCGGATCAGGAACTGCAATCTTGGAAGCAATTCCACCGTCAACTGTTTCCGCCACAGCGTAAACGCACATCGCGTGTTCCGAAATTCCAACTTCAGTTTCTTCGACTTCGAAATTGTTTCCATCAATCGAAGTTTTATTTCCAATCACTCCACGTTCCTTCATATCAATTACTTCAATAACACTCTCTTGGTCTTTCACTTTCTTCTTGCTGTTTTTTTCCAGCTCTGCCGCCTTATATGTCTTCTTAATCACTCGTCCAGATTTTCTCGGCGTCTCACGCTCCTTCTCACTCGCATCTTGCACTTCAGAGTGTTCCGATGCGTCGGTTTCTTGAGTCGGCTTTGCACTTGAGCGTCCTGCAGCGCGTCTCTTTATCTCTTCTTCATCTGCAACAACCAGCGCCCTTGTAATTTGATCACTCGCCTCCTTGTCTAGTGCTTCAATTGCACTGACATGGCGAGTGACCGTCACCACCCTGTCTTTCAGCAAAATCACCTTAAATCCCTTGGTTTCATCACTTCGACCTAAAATCAATGCCTTTTCGGCGTGTTTGGCAAGGGTCTTTTTCTTGGGATCACGCCACACCATGCACGGCGACCCAAACACTACAATTTCCTTCAGCGAAGGTTTCTTGTGCGTCAGCATCTCGAATGGCGACACTTTGCTCGGGTTCGAACGGGTCGGGGTACGGTTTAAAATGTAAGAGGCGTATTCCGCCGCCTCGTACCAGTACATTAGCGGTACCCCCGATCCAAAAATCATACACAGGACCATATTAAAAATGGTCTGGTTCATCCGCTCGGACTTTCCATTGGAGGCTGGATTGCCAGCCTCCGTAACTTGTCGACGCACTCCAGTTCTTTTGCAGAACAATTCTACGGTCTTGTACTCACCGCCTCCATCCGTGCGCAAAACCTGAATTCGACACTTGAATTCGTTTTCGAACCAAGTTAAAAATGCTCAAACATTTTCGCCGCTCTACCTTTCGTTCGAGCGGCGAACACACGCACGTAACTTGAAAAATGATCCACAAACACCACCAGATATCGGTTCCCACGCCTGTCGCGCGGTGTGATCGGACCCTTCAAGTCACTGCATATCACACCGCCGACTCGTTCAATTAGCGAATTTTCACCCGAATCTGCCATTGGCTGCGGCTTCCTTGATCCCTTTCCTTCAGCGCAGGTCAGGCAATTGGGTCGACTACTATCTGTCAACTTGATGCCTGACCTGGGGTCCTTGGCTAACTTTTCGGCCGTGTCGTATGCCAAGTGACCCAAACGGGTATGGAAGTGATGGAGAGTGCCTTCCTGCACATCACCATCAGGTTCCGAAGGGACAGCATTCAGCAACATATGCTTGAACTGCTGCGCGCGCCCGCTCAGCTTTTCTGGCATTAATTCTGCCACGAAAATCGATCCACAAATCCGAATTGGAAACAGCGTGTTTCCATTCCACTGTATCGTTAGTTTCCCAAACTTTTCCACTATTTTGCAGCCTTTTTTATGCAACTTGCCAAGTGAAATCAAATTCTTGGCAAGTTTGGGTGCAAAATATACTTCACTGAGCTCGATCGAAATTGGATCGGCATCAGGCGTAACCAGCTTGATTTTTCCAACCTTGGTCACCGCCAATTTTCCACCGTCGGGCAACAAAAAACATCTTCGAGACCACACGCGACTGCATCAGCAAGCAAATTTTTGTCAGCCACTAGGTGCCTACTGGCACCGCTATCGACGATCCACGTCGTTGCAGGCATGTCATCTCCGACATCCATTACAGTCAAATCAACTTCGTTTTTAATTTCAATGGTCGACAACGCGACTTTTCGGTTCCATTGACCGCTGGACCCACCTTGATCCTTGGAGTTTGCATTCCTTGGCGCCTTTTTGCCTCTATGCGGGCACTCCCTCTTTATGTGCGCAGGCTTTCCGCAGCCGTAGCATCTTCTTACAAAACCGGTCTCCGTTACCGAATTTGCATGCATACGACCAGGCGGCCTGATTTTCGGCATATCTTCATCCAATTCCTGCGCCCACGATATAAATTCTTGCGCATGGCACAGGTAATCCTCTCGCATAGGATTGTACCTGGCCATGATTGCAACTTTCAGGCGGGGCGCAGCGAATTTGACTATGTTCTCAACCACCATCCTTTCGCCCATCCCGCTCTCGCGAGCCAGGGCTACCAGGTACAGGTAGTGATCAGTCCAAGTCCTTTTAGGACTCTTCTCTGAAGCAAACCACACTGCAGCCTGGTGGTGGGAGATAGTCACTCGAAATGCCATATACATGAAATCCAATATCGCCAATAATTCAGGGGCAGCTTGCCACCACGTGCCTATATTTGCACGGAAATAATCCCCTGCCACCCCTTCGAGATATTCTCCAATCTTGTTTACTTTAAGGCGCTCAGTCCACACAAATCCAGATGTCATCTCGGCTATCTCAACAGCCTCGATGAAGAGATATGCCCACTGCTTGAAACCGGCACCGAGTCCGGGGAACAGTTCAACCCCTGAAAACTTCTCGATGCCGAGCTTCGGTATCTTGGCATACGACGCTTGCAAATGCTGTGGGGGAGGGGCGGGCGATGCCTGCCGGAACTGCATTCCGGGCGTCTGCGCCGCCGGTGCATGTACCCTGCCCGCATTCGGTGTGTTTCCCGGATTGTTCGCCGGGAGCCTATCCGGGTTCGGCCTGGCTGCTCTACCGACCTCAATGCCGATGTCGTCAGCCAGGTCATTCAGCGTCATCTCCTTACCGAATGGCCCACAGTTTATTAGCGACTCCCGGAACATACTGTTCCGGGGAGCAAACATCGGGTCCTGCTTCAGTACTGCAGGCGCGGCAGGCGCAGCAGGCGCAGTAGCCGGAGTAGGCGCAGCAGTCGTAGTAGGTGCAACCACGGTGCTTGCGGTGGATGCGCGCGTTTCGCATCTTCCATCGACTTCATGCGACTCTTCATGTCCTTCATCCCATCAAGGATGGCCTTCAGAGCCACTTCCGGCTCGAAATCCGATTCATCACCACTATCCATGGTAAAATCAACGTAAATTCAAAAATATATGGTACACATCACTCCAACAATTCCACTAGCCCTCCTAAAGAGAGGGGACTTCCACTAGTACCTAGAACTGTAACCACACGAGAGATAACCACTCGAAAAAACCACAAGAAAAAACCACTTGCGCACAAAACTTAAAATTCAGCAGAAAATGACACTTCTTGACACACGAGGCCACTTGGGCTCATAACCTGTTGACACAGGCGACTTGGGTAGCTTGAATTCGTGTTCTTGTTTGGGCTGTAGCAGCTCTCAATAGCTGTAGCCAGCAGTGTCGTTTTAGGCTGCTCGAGGTTTGTAAAAAAACAGAAGTCATATATATTAATCAAATATAAACATTTTAAGTCACTGACTCGAGCTTAATATTCCTAAGCGCTACTGACTTAAAACCTGAATACACCATACATAAAAAAAATTTATCAGCCAATCCGTTTCCACCATATGATTACCTTGAAAGCCCATCATGGCTACATGGAAAATCAACAGAGGGATCAGGAAGTATTCGGTATAAGACGCGGCAGCTGACACGGCTGGCTATAGATGGTGTCTGATCACATGCTCGATAATGGAGTGGATGTTCGATCAGGTACTAGATATCTTCAAGATTGGGCTATGTTGGAATTTGTGGCAAGGAGTAGTTTAGGTACTCAGTTCTTAAATTCATTCAATTAGATAAGTTTTTCTTCATTTCCAAGTTTACGACTAGTAGACTCCATCATTTCACACCTTTTATCGCTTTGTTGGTGTAAAAAAGTATTGATAAGCACAGGCGAGATTAATACTGATCCAAGACGGCGCTTGATCATCCTCTTCACTTAAGCGCAACTACCAGGGGCAGGTTTCTAGTCAAGGGTAAGAACGTATTGGATAATGTTGAATTACTATTGGCACCGTTGTGTATGGCAGATTGTTTTGAAAACTTCAATGAGTCTTTACAAATATCGAGGCAAATACCACCTGAAGAGTGTCCACTTGATCAACCCCTCCTTACAAAAGTTACGCAGAGCGAAGAGTCTCCGTTTTGGGCCACAAGTAGACCCAGTTACATAAAATGTATGCTTTTATGTATAGATTTTATTTTGATTTTAACAAGGCGCAAAATTGCTGGCTCATTCTGACTAGATAAGAAAGAGCATAACCCTCCTAGACCGACGGTAGCAAGGCAAATAAAATAAGAAGATGAACGGAGATTTGGGCACTGCGATGGACGATCAGCGCTCCACCACATTATTTAAGTTATTGGAATGGGACTAAACTGTTGCCCACAATAGTTCAGGTTGCGTGCTGATCAAAACCTTACCGCACTTAATTTATGTCACCAACCGTCCTACTACTGGAGGGTTCCTGAACTTCCTCAAGACTCTTTTTATTAACCTAACCTTTGTGTACCTGACGGCCTAGGCGAGTTACGCTCTTGCTAACTATCGTCAAGTTAATCATGCTCAAACGTTTAAAATGTCGCCCAAGCGAAAATCTTCGCCCGGTGAAGATGGATCAGGTGGAAATCCTAAACCCGATCAATGGTTATTAGGTTGTTTCGATGCCTTTAGATCTCATATGAGGCCTATGCAATGCCTATCTGCGATCAAAACGCGCGAATATTTTTTAAAGTCTTGCCTTGACGGTAAAAAAGAACTACCCGGGAAGGAGCGCTTAGATTAAGAGCTGATCAGGTTACCTGAGCATGTGCTTGGGCAAATATACTGTTGGCACAGGCAGACGTGGTAACTTGAATGCGTGTTTCAGTGGGCGGTATCGGCTCCTAATAGCCGTCGCCCGAAGTGCCTCTCTCCATTTGCGAGATGTTTGCCAAAAACAAAAGTCATATATATTATGTAATTATAAAAAGTTTTAAGTCAATAAATCACGCTTAAATCCACTAAGCGCTACAGACTTAAAACCTGTGAACACCATACATAAAAGTATTATCAGCCAATCCGTATCCAACATATGATTTACCTCGAAAGCCAAACATGGCTACGTCGAAAATCAACACTCCTCTTGAAACGGCGCGCGCTGTAACACCTTTAATACAAACCAATTTGATCGAGTAAATATTGCATCCGCTGCTCTTTCAAATCCTTCGTTAACAGGTCCGCCACCATCTCCAAACTTGGCACGTGAGCTGCCTTGATCACGCCCTTCTTGCTCAAATCCTTTAAAAACTTCAACTTAATGTCAATGTGTTTCGTATTGACAGCACTTGCTTCGGATTCCACATGCTTGATGGCGGCCTGATTATACATTTTCATCAACAGCGGCGCCCTCGAAAAAATACCAATTTCCAGTAGCAACTCTCGCAGTCCCAATGCCTCACGTCCTCCCACAGCTGCAGCCACAAGTTCTGCTTCAGCTGTGGACAATAGCACTGTAGTCTTCTTTTTGTATTTCCATGATACGATAATTCCATTGAGATACACCACTACTGCACTCACACTTTTTCGGTCCATTTTGTCGCCTGCAAAATCTGCGACCGTGTAACACGTGATCCGGATCGGTAATGGCAGCTCATCATCGTGATTTAATCGTAGTTTTATTGCCTTGGTATCCTTCAAGTACCTTGCAATTTGCTTTGCGGCCTTGAAATCCCCCAGCGTGGGTGCATGCGTGCGCCGCGTTACGCGATGCACCGCGAAGGCAATGTCCGGGCGCATGCAGCGAGATATCCACAAGAGGCTACCCACCAGCGATTGGAAACTCTTGACACTCGGATATTTTTCTCTTGATTTAATCGGTAATAATTCTTTGAAGTCTTCCACACCGTCCACGTCCAGCACCGGCGTGCGTGTTGTGTTCGTCTTTCCAAAATCATGTGTGATCGGGAGCGCATCAATAGCAGCCTCCTGATCCAATCTGTAATCACCTTGTGGATTTCCTTCAATGCGGATACCTAAAACTTGCTCACGATTCCTAGATCCTTGAGCTCTAGCACGGCCATTTCAGCGAAAAACTTGTCAACTGCCATCGGCGTGCTTCCGGTAACTAAGAGGTCGTCTAAGTACGCCCCAAACAAAACGATACCATCCCCACCACGCCTAACGAAAACACAGGTATCCATGACGCACTGTTCGAAACTTAGCTCCTCCAATGTCTGGCACAGTAACTGGCGCCACAACCTTCCGGATGCTTTAGGCCATATAGATTCCTCTCCAGCTTTAACGAGAGTTGTAACAGGACTGATCCTGTTACAGGCTTACACTGTATTTTTCGAGGAAGCGCGCAATACAATTAGGGCAGGATTAGTTCGTAACAACTAATCCTATAATTAAAGTAAATATATTAATATTCACTTATGTTCTAGAACGCAAAATTAAGCGTGTTTATTTAATGGGTGGTTTAGAGGCTAATAGTATAGTAACTAACTAATTAATATAATAATATCAAGTCTTTAACTAACTGTACTAGTAGTTAACCTGCAAGATTCGGTATTTATACCGAATAGACTTTTCCTTCTTAGATTATAATAACTTATAATCTCTTATTTAAATTTCAGACAACGCGTCTGAAATTAAACTGTGATATTCTAACTTGAATATCAATTATGAAATGGCACCCCATTACATCACCCCCCAATTAAGGTGGTTGGCCAATAATAATTCTTATTTTGGCCAGTCTTGGGTGTCACTTGTTGGTCAGAATTTCTCATTCACCAACTGATTGACCATCGACTCGATGGTCAAGACACACGGCGGCGGCGCTCTAAAGAGCGCTGCTGAAAACAATGAAGGAACTTCTTCCTCCGCCTCAGCACTAGGTGCTGAGGTGTTGAGTGACAACAGTGACGCTGCATTAGCAGCGTCAACGACGCAAAGGTCGGAAGACGTACCGTCTTCGACCACAGATGATGCTAAGGCGGAATCTGACAAGAAACAGGGAGATGTTGCTAATGCAACATCTCGCATGATGGCAACTTCCGAATGGAGTGTTGCCAAGAGGGCCATGTTCCGGAGTTCTGACTCCGAACAAAGTGATGGGGATACAGATGTCCCCACTAAAGTATCTAGCGAGTCGAAACTCGCTAGGTGCTCATCGCCTAACAGCGATGACGACTCTGGTGTCGCTGTCATAGCTGACAGCGACAATGATTATCACAGGTGGTTGCGGGAACGCAGAGCCCCACCTGGACCAAGTACTTCTCCACGTCAGGGTGATTTAACCCCGGCGCGTGGTGTTGAAGCAGGCGGTGCTCCGCCTGCTAAAAGAGCTCGAACAGAAGCGGCGCCTGCCGCTTCTAAAGCGTATCATCGTACGGAACCACATGTTCCGTACAAAGTGGGGTTTTGGACCCCTGGCTGGGCTATTGCCCCCAACAGTGGCGGTCACCGTAAACGGGACTGCCAGTATGCGTTGTTCGATATCAACGTGCTGGATGACTTCGAAGGCATCCAGTCACGTCGATTCGATCGAAGTACAGACGATAGACGTCTGTACTTTATTGACCTCTTTTTCCAGGTTCGATATTATTCGAGCCGGAAAGGGTCAAGAAGGAACAGGAACGATAAAGACGCCCTGAATCAGAGTTGGAATGCTTTTGTTGACAACTACAACAAAAGCCCAGATGATTACGTGAATAAAGTTCACGTAATGCGCGAGCGCTTTTTAAAGCACTCACGAACAGGCAAAATGAAATACATCCATTTTGCTTGCATCAAAGAAGGGTTAGAGTGTGGTGTCCCTTCTCACCTCGTTTGCCCGCGGTGTACGCATGGCGCTCCTCGTCTGTCAGAGGAGGAGTTGCGGGGGTACGGTGGGTTTTCCGTACCCGCCGAAATTCAGGGTTTAATTGATACCCTGAATGCATCAACACCTACTGTTGATGCTACTTCGCATTATGAGTTTGAGACTTCTTCTCAAACTCAGTCAAAAGGTCTGGGGCGTCGGCCCTCAGAACCTCAATCGGTTCCCAAGAGTCGAACTCTTGGGGATATCCCAGCCAGCGTACCAAGTACTCGGTACGCTGCCCGTTCTTCAAAGGCACCGAGTGCTTCGAGATCAAGCGCTCGAGGATATATCGCTTGTTCCCCTGATTATCAATCAGGGGCGGCGGAGGTTGAGAATTCCCTCGCCGTTGTTGTTGCGGAGCATGGTTCTTCGCTCCGCAAGCTCGAGGAGGGTTATTCCTCCTTGAGCAGCGATATGTCTCACTGTGTGAAGACATATCGGTCTCTTCTCGAGGATGTCCGCGACATCCTCGGGGCGCACACTGCCCTCCAGCAGAAGAATGATCTTCTGTACATTGAGCTTTCCCGCTATAAGGGAGAGCTCGATCGGCGCACGGCTGATCTTGAGCAGTCGAAGGCGGAGGTAACGACTCTCCGCTCTGCTCACCAACGGCTGGAGGCCGATTACAATTCTCTCTTGGGAGACTTGGAGAAGCACGGCATCTTCCGTGGTTCTGCGTCTCGTCGTAAGACGAAGACGAGTGATACGGCTTGAGCCGCCCAATATAGTATGTTGGGTGAAGCCGCATTGCTGTGGGAATGTCTAAGGTGTAGGCATTCCCCCGAATCTCTTGGACCTTGAAGGGTCCAATGTACTTAGGAAGCAACTTCCGTGTAGGTAAGTTGCTTATTGCATGTGTAGGCAAATTAGTAGTACTTAGTAATACTAATTCACCTTTAAGAAAGGAGTTCTTGTTCTTCCTTCCTTGTTTATCTGCATTTTGCTTCTACTTATCAAAAGCAGAGGCAAGTGCATCCTTTACATAGCGTATTACAGCTTGGCGCTGTAATACGAATTCATCTACTGCTTTATCAGCAGTAGGTGCATTGTCCTCGTTGTCTGCAGCCATTGCTGCAGACACATATTCATCGTATGCAGCTTCAGTTTTAATTGAAGCTGCTTCCGCTTCTACTGTATTTTCAGTAGAAGGGCCATCGTTTTGTTCACAAGTTGCAGTCGCAACTTGCGCATTAACTCGCTCAAAATTTGAGCGGGTCCCTCTCCCACTTAGATTTGGCGTACCGCCAAGTAAAGCTGGGGTTCGTGGATGCCTTAAGGCATTCACGTAGAACGGTGTATGCTTAGTTGAAGCATGAACCGAATTGTTAATCGCAAATTCAGTGAGTGACAGGTAGTCACTCCACTGTTCAAAGGCATGTGCGTATGATCGCAACATGTCTCCGAGAACGCGGTTAACCCGTTCCGTTTTCCCATCCGTTTCCGGATGGTCCGCAGTTGACATCTTCAACTGGGTTCCCAACAATGAGAACGTTTCTTGCCAGAAACGTCCTGTAAATCTCGGATCTCTATCCGAGACAATGTCTTCCGGCATTCCGTGCAAACGAAATACCGTATCAACGAATATCCGCGCTGTTTGAGCGGCGGTTACATTCGCTGATACTGCAGTAATATGTACCATCTTACTGAAACGGTCTACAAAGACCACTATTCCGGTCTTCCGACTATTGTCGGGTGGAAGACCGAATACGAAGTCCATTGAAATGGACTTCCAACACTTTGTCGGAACCGGCAGAGATTGCAGCGGAGCCTGTGTAGAATGCGCAGGCTTAACGCGCTGGCAAATATCGCAAGCACGTACGTATTTCCGTACCCACTTGTACTGGTTTCTCCAGTAAAAGTCACGTGCGAAAGAAGCGTATGTCTTCTCTCGACCTTGATGCCCCGAAATCGGTGCATCATGATACTCATACATAATTTGATGTTTGAGATCATCGTCGTTTGGAACGACGATGCGACTTTCATCTTTTTGGTCTGTGCTGTAGATCATCAGACCATCGTGCAGTCGATATCGATGCACGCAAGCGCGGAGGAACTCTGGGAGTTCGTCGCGTTTCTCAATTGATTGATTACCTAAGTAATCAATCAACAGACGTGTCTCCTCGTCTGTTTTGTACGCCTCGCGTACTTGTCGTATAATTGACGACGACAAAGCAGTGCAACGGATCGCGTTTGCACTGGCACCTTAGGTTACGGACGGTTTCGTCTCGTAATCGGGCCTTCGTGATAGCGCATCCGCTATCACGTTCAACTTTCCGGGTTTGTATTCAACCGTAAAGTTGTACTCAGCAAAGAATGACAGTCATCAAGCCATTCTTTGAGAAATGTGTGGTGAATTCATGGTCGTGCGTAGCGACGCATGGTCCGTGTAAACCACAAACGGTCTATCTCCCAATAGATAGATCCGAAACTTAGCCAGTGCGTACTTCATGGCAAGGAGTTCCTTGTCATGCAATGGATAGTTTCGCTCGGCTGGGCGCAACTGACGCGATTGATAGCAGATTACGCGATCACGATCATCGTGATCACGCTGCATCAAAGCACAGCCTATAGCGAATTCGCTCGCGTCGCAGACGACGTGGAACGGAAGCTCTTTATCGTCTCTATCCAAGACAGGCGCTTCAGTTAAGATTTGCTTGACTGCATCAAAAGCATCTTGACATTGGGTATCCCAATGCCATTCGACATCTTTCTTAAGTAATTGAGAAAGAGGCCGTATCAACCCAGCATAGTTGCACGAATACTTGTGCAAATATGTTGCCAGCCCAAGGAACTTTCGAAGTTCCTTAACGTTGTTTGGCGTAGCCCATTCAACGATCACCCTGATCTTTTCTGGATCAGGAAGCACCCCGTTCTTGCCCACAAAGCATCCAAGAACGGGTATCTCAGGTGCACCAAAGGTGCACTTCTTCAGATTTGCATAGAGCTTATGCTTACGCATAAGCTCTAACACTCGACGTAGATGCTCCCTATGGACATCTACATCGCTTTTATCGTGTTCACCCTTACTATGGATGAACACGTCATCGAAATAACTCGGTGCGAATTCTCGCATCGGGCGTAATAGATGCTTTACGCATCTGTTAAACGTAGCAGGGGCATTTCGAAGCCCCTGCGGCATAACAAGCCACTCCCAAAGCATGCCGCTTGGGGTGCTTACCGCCGTGAGAGGGATATCCTTCTCACGCATTAGGATTTGATAAAATCCATCTCTTAGATCGATAGCACTAAAGATGGTGCTCCGGCAGATACCATCTATGATGACATCCTTCCGCGGTATCGGTGTCTGTGCCGGTACCGTCGCTGCGTTCAGCTTGTTGTAAGCGTGAACGATTCTCCACCCACCTGTGGACTTCTTCACACAAAAGGTGGGGGTAGAGCGCGGTGAGGTAGACTCCCGTACTTGGCCTGATTTACGACGAGCTTCGAAGAACTCGTCGATCGCTTTTACCTGATCACGCGGCAACGGCCATTTCCGCGTAACACAATACTTCGTGTCTGGCACGAGGTCAATCTCATGACGAGTTCCCTTATCCTTAGGGAGCTCGCTAGGTACTTCTTCTGGGAATACGTCAGCGTATTCCCGAAGTACCTCATAAAATGGGGAGTTAGCTTTAAGCGACTCCCAGCTCTGCGCTTCAAAGCGCTGAACTCTCGTTTGATCATTGGGAACCTCTTTCCCAATGTTTTCCACTTGTAATGTGGATATTCGTTCACAAATATCCACTACATCATCTGTTGCAACGATAATACAGATCTGTTCGATCTGACCATCGTGCAAGTTTCTCATAAACTTCTTCCAGCTTAGCGCTGGAAGAGCCATCAACTCCGAACCTTCTTTCGGAGGGTGTTCCATCAACAGAGACTGGGTAGCTAATCCGGTCTCCGTTTGCGTCAAGACGTTGATCGTCTCGACGGAACTGCCCATGAAATCAGACGCACTCGTCTGATTGACTGCTACACGGTGATTACGATTCACCGTGTGCGAATACTCATCATCATGGTGGCCACTGCCTACCATGGAATTTTGGCGATCAGATGTGCTCGTCTGATCGGCCGCCTGTTCTGCGACATGGTGGTCTTTATCACCCGTGCGCATGGCTAACGCAACGTGGTGGGCACTGGCCACCACGGAGTTGTGCTCACGATTGCACTCGATCGTGAGTTCACTCTCATCAACACGGAATTCTTTCATCGTTTTGGAACCTTCGGTCGCACAGTGGGTGTTTCCCACTGTGGATACTATTTCATTCTCACGGTGGGTGTTTCCCACCGTGGATATCACTTCATTCTCACGGTGGTCTTTATCACCCGTGGAATGTTTCTCTCCAACACTCAACGACTCTTCTGTTGCGTGTGGTAGTCCCTCTGGACTCTCACCAGCGGAGGTACCTTCCGCTGATCGTGTCAGAACAGACCTGGTGGTGCCATCGCTATGCACCAGACTGTCTGACGCTGCGGTTTTATCTTCTGATACAGCCGGATTACACACAGGGTGATCAGATCCTGTGCGTCCGCCGCAGTCGATCGATAGGTTAACCCAGTCGATCGAAGGTTTAAACTTGGACATCCATGGGATTCCAAGTATTACATCGAATTTGTCATCTAAATCGAGGACGATGAATTCATCCTCGAATGACAGTTCATTCAACTAGAAGCGTGTTTTAATCACACGCTTTGGAATAGTCACGGTTGCACCTGTTGCTAACCGGACTGACAACATACTTCGTGGGGTCTCTACCTCCACGAAGATCAACAGCGTTAGACTCTGAGTTCTAACGAAATTGTTTGACGCTCCTGTGTCAAACAAAGCTCGCATGGGGATATCGCTCCCGTGCGGCTTAACCTCCAGGGTGATAAGAGGCTTACCATCACCCTGCACCTTTTGACAGGACATATTCCCGCTGGGGCTATTACCCTCGCATGCCCTATGTCGGCATGTGGGATAACTTCCCAGTAGGGCGCCCCGCCCCTACTGGCGATTCTCGTTTTTTGCACCAACAGGGTGATGTCCCTGTTGGTGTCACCGTGCAGCGGACGGTTCCGTCCGCTGACTGCGTGGCACCGCGTCCGGTGCCATACACTCATGGGCAAAATGCCCCACTTTCGCGCATCGATTGCAGCGAATATTCTTCTTAAATTTCGGTTGCTTCGTGTTCGAAGCAACCGCAACCGATAGGTCCATCGGCTCTGGACCTCCACCGCCCATGCTCTGGCGCGGGTGGCTGTTTCTTGAGACGAAGTGTGAGCTTCGTCTGCCTGACTGCTGATTGTTGACATGCCGTTGCGGCATGTCAAAAGCGAAGGGCTGTTGAGCCCTTCGGCTGTACCCAGCATGCGATGACGCTGATCGCATGCTGAACTCCTCACGGATTCTCATATCAATGGAATCCCTCAGAGTATCTGGCGGGTGCCGATAGAGACTCTGTTTGACGGGACCATCATTGAGTCCCTTCATGAATCCAGTGACCTGCATAGCAGGGGGCACCGGCTCATACACAATATTTGACAGCAAATATTGCGTCTTCTGAGCGTAAGCTTGGAGGTCAAGCTTACCTTGCCGGAGTTCCATAAACTCCTGCCGACTACTTAGCTCCATTTCTGGAGCTTCAAAGTTGAGCTTTAGCTCAGCTTTAAATTCCTTATAAGTAAGGAACGCATAGTCATCAGTGGCTCTGCGACTCATCGCCCATGCCCTGGCTCTGCCGCCTAGACATGTTGTGGCGAAGTACGCCTGTTGACGTTCGTCAACAATATTTTGCGCAGAGATGGCATCTTCCACCTCTGCGAACCATATACGAAGGGGCTCGCCCCCTTCGCCGGTAAAGGGCGGTACTCGCGCCTTTACTACTTCAACGCTATGCGTTGCAGGTGCAGTTGCGGTCCGCGCTGCCTCTGGCGCGGGCCGTTCTGGCTTTTCTAGGTGGTTTCGCCTAAATCAATTCACCACCAGTATCACTTCCTCCGGGGACTTACTCTGGAGGAAGGTAATGATTTCGGTCCCCATAGACCAAACCATTTCCACCGTCGAGTCTTTACTACGCGACGAGAAGTGAGGGAAGTGTTTATTTAACACTTCCAGCGTTCTCTCTCTCTCTCGGCAGGCGTCATGTTCTCGCGACATGATGCCGAGCGGCTCTTAATCTTCGCTCCTCTAGTTGACTAGCGGAACGGAACTGTGGTCGTTAAGACGGACCACAAAGTGCTACCAGGTGTAACAGGACTGATCCTGTTACAGGCTTACACTGTAATTGCGAGGAAGCACGCAATACAATTAGGGCAGGATTAGTTGATAACAACTAATCATATACTAGAAGTAAATATAAATATTTACTTAGGTCTATGAACGCAAAATTAAGAGTGTTTATTCAATGGGTGGTTTAGGGGCTAATAGTATAGTAACTAACTAATTAATATAATAATATCAAGTCTTTAACTAACTGTACTATTAGTTAACCTGCAAGATTCGGTATTTATACCGAATCGACTTTTCCTTCAGAGATTATAATAACTTATAATCTCTTATTTAAATTTCAGACAACGCGTCTGAAATTAAACTGTGATATTCTAACTTGAATATCAATTATGTAATGGCACCCCATTAAAGAGTTCATCGCTTGATTCCACGTCAAAAATTTCACACACTTCCTTCGGTACCTGCATACCTTGCGGAATCTTCAAATGTATTTCATAATTTTCTTCCGTCTGCGCTTTCGGTTAGGCGCTCGGCTCATCGCCGTGCCGCGCCGGTACTCCCCCAGATTTGCGACATGGCCAGGATCACTTTTACGTTATCGACTTCCATGACTGTCGAAAACGTGAAATAGTAATCCTGGCCGTAAATTTGACGATCGCCACGTGCTACAAGCCGAGCCTTATAGCGCTCGACTGTCCCATCTGCACGCAACTTGGTTTTGTATACCCACTTAGTGGGCAACAATTACTTGTCCGGCCGACGCTTGATCACCTTCCAGGTACCTAGATCTTCCAATTCCTTTAACTCTTCCTGCTCTGACTTTGTCCATAGGTCAGAGTTTGCACCTTCATGCGCCTCCTTGTACGACCTTGGGTCGGGAAATCCAAACCGGGACGCGCTTCCGCCATCGTCAGTCTCACACACATCGTAGACACGCATCGCGCTTTCTTCAACAGCATTTCAGGGTCCTTTCATTTCAATACCGGACCCATCACTCCAAACTTCATCTTCGGCGTCATCAATCACGCGTCCTCCAGTGGTGGACGCTTCAATCACACTTGCTTCATCTCTGGACTTCTTCTTACTTGTTTTCTCCAATGCAACTGCCTTGGGAGTCTTCTTAATCACGCGTCCAGACTTCCTGGGATTCTTACGTGCCTTTTCACTGGTGTCTTGCACTTCAAACTGCCATGGTATAGCGGTTCCTTGGGGCGAGCCCTCATCTGCGCGTCCTGCAGCTCGTCTCTCGAGCTCCTCCTCAGCTGCGATGTCCATTGCCCTTGTGATTTGGTCACTCGCCTCCTTGTCTAGTGTCTCAATTGCACTAACATGGCGAGTGACCGTTACCACCCTGTCCTTGAGCAGTAGTACCTTTAAACCCTTGGTTTCATCACTGCGACCAAGAATCAAAGCTCTCTCGGCGTGTTTCGCGAGAGCCTTTTTTCGCGGGTCCCTCCACACCATGCATTTTTTACCCGCCAACATTTCGAAAGGCGAAATATTTCCAGGATTCGAACGGGTCGGGGTACGGTTCAAGATGTATGAGGCATATTGCGCCGCCTCAGACCAGTACATCAAAGTTACCCCCGACCCAAAAATCATGCACCGGACCATGTTAAAAATGGTCCAGTTCATCCGTTCGGATTTTCCATTGGAGGCTGGATTACCAGCTTCCGTAACTTGTCGACGAACTCCAGTCCTTTTACGAACAATTCCACGGTTTTATACTCACTTCCTCCATCCGTACGCAGGACATGGATGCGGCACTTGAACTCATTTTCGAACCAAATCAGGAAATGTTCGAACATTTTCGCCGCTATGTCTTTAGTTCGAGCGGCGAAAACCCGTACGTAACTTGAGTAGTGGTCTACAAACACCACTAGGTATCGATTTCCGCGTCTGTCGCGCGGTGTGATTGGACCCTTCAAGTCACTACATATCACACCGCCGACACGCTCGATCGGCGAATTTTCGCCTGAATCTGTCCTTGGCTGTTGCTTTCTGGATGCCTTTCCTTCGGCACAGGTCAGGCAGTTTGGTTGACTGCTGTCTGTCAACCTGATTCCTGACCTGGCGTCCTTGACTAGCCTTTCGACTGTGTCGTAATCCAAGTGACCCAAACAGACATGAAAATGATGAAGCGTGCCTTCCTGCACATACTTATCAGTTTCGGCAGCGACAGCGTTCAGGAACATGTTCGTGAACTGCTGCGCGCGTCCGCTCAGCCTTTCTGGTATCAAATTAGCCACAAAAATCGATCCACATATTTCAACTGGAAACAACGTGTTTCCGTTCCACTGAATCGATAATTTTCCACTGTTTTCCACTATTTTTCACCCTTTTTCATGCAAATTGCCAAGTGAAATCAGGTTCTTGGCAAGCTTGGGTGCAAAATACACTTAACTTAATTCAATCGAAACAGGATCGACACCAGGCGTAACCAGATTAATTTTCGCAACCTTTTTTGACCGATAATTTCCCGCCGTCAGGCAACATAAATCCATCTTCCGGCCCACATGTGACAGCGTCCACTAACAAATTTTCATCGGCCACCAGGTGCCTGCTGGCACCAATATCAACGATCCACTCGTCCCTGATATGTCATCTCCAACAGTCATTGCATCGATCGAACAATCATGTCCCACTCCAATGGTGGACAACGCGACCTTTCGGTTCCACTGATTGTTCGAACCTCCTTGATCCTTCGGGCTACCAGTTTTTTGTACCCTTCTTCCTTTTTGCGGACATTCTCTCTTCATATGTACTGGCTTCCCGCAGCCGTAACATTTCCTTACGAATCCGGCCTCAGTCACCGAATTCGCGTGCAGTCGGGAAGGCGTCTTTGCTTTCAGCATAACCTCATCCAACTCCTGCGCCCACGATATAAGTTCCTGCGCATGGCACAGGTAACCCTCTCGCATAGGATTGTACCTGGCGATGATCTCAACTTTTAGGCGTGGCGCGGCGAATTTAACGATATTCTCAACCACCATCCTTTCGCCCATCCAGCTCTCACGAGCCAGAGCTACCAGGTACAGGTAGGGCTCGGTCCAAGTCCGTTGAGCACTCTTTTCCGAAGCTAACCACGCTGCAGCATGGTGGGGGGAGATCGTTACACGAAATGCCATATGCATATAGTCCAGGATTGCCAACAATTCCGGTGAAACTTTCCACCACGTGCTGACATTCGCACGGAAATAATCATCTGCCACCCCTTCAAGATACTCCCCAAGCTTGTTGACTTTCAGGTTCTCCGTCCATACAAAGCCTGGGGTCATCTCAGCGATTTCGACGGCCTCAATAAAGAGGTACGCCCACTGCTTGAAGCCGGCACCGAGTCCGGGGGATATCTCAACCCCCTAGAACTTCTCGATGACGAGCTTGGGGATCTTGGCGCACGGCGCCTACACAGGCTGCGGAGCAGGCGCGCGTGCTGCTTACCTGAAATGTATCCCATGCGTCTGCATCGCCGGCGCATTCACCCTGCCAACATTCTGTGCATTTCCTTGAACATTTGTCGGGAGCCTGGCCGCGTCCGGCCGCGCTGCTCTACGGACTTAATTCCAATGTCATCCAACAGATCATTGAGCGTCATCTCTTTACCAAATGGACCACAGTTTTTAAGCGATTCCCCGACACACTGTTCCGGGCAGCAAGCGGGGGGTCCTTTTTCGGCGCGGTAACAGTGCTTGCGACGAATGCGCGTGCTTGCGCTTGCTCCATCGACGTAATGCTAGTCTTCATATCCGTCATTCCGTCTAGGAGAGCGCGCATAACCACTCCTGGTTCAAAATCGGAGTCGCTACCGCTCTCCTTCTCATCATCCATCTTAAAATGTAGCAATAAATCAAAGTACAACAGTGAGAACCAACGCCAAAAATTCCACTAGCCCTCCGAAAGTGAGGGGACCTCCACTAGTATAACGGAATTATATCCACACGAGAAATAAACCACTCGAGAGATCACAAGAACAAACTTGTTCGCAAACTTGAATTCAATAAGAAAAGCACTTCGAAGAAAACACGCGGCCACTTGGGCTCATAACCTGTTGGCACAGGCAGACGTGGTAGCTGGAATGCGTGTTGCAGTAGGAGGTATCGGCTCCTAATAGCCGTCGCCCGAAGTCCCTCTCTCCAATTGCGAGATGTTTGCCAAAAACGAAAGTCATATCTATTATGTAATTACAAAAAGTTTGAAGTCAATAAATCACGCTTAAATCCACTAAGCGCTACAGACTTAAAACGTGTGAACACCATACATAAACGTATTATCAGCCAATCCGTTTCCAACATATGATTTACCTCGAAAGCCAAACATGGCTACGTCGAAAATCAACATATACTTCTTTCCGGTTCATGTTGTCGTGAACCCGATACGTGGCAGCCCTCCGATACAGCGGAGCGAATAAATTGCAGGAGGAAAACCGGAGAAATATTTCCAATATCATCCAATCAGAAACGACTGAAGGGAAATTGCGGTCATTTGGGTTTGACAAGATTGCGTAAGCGGCCGGCACGCCCTCCCATCGCGCTAGGGCCGCGTCGACTGTGTCTGTTTTTGGTGTTCAGATCAGTAAGGCGCCAATTGTGGTACGCCTTACTGATCTGGACACCAAAAACAGACGCAGTCGAGGCTTTATAGTCCATAAAAATAGGAAAAATCTAATGCGCCCCCCCCCCTTTTGGCTAATGCGCCCCCCCCCCCAAATGAGAATTTCAAAAAAAAATTATCGAAGCGACATTAGCCAATGGTAGCCTTTATTTGCTATGACTCACTTAAGAGCCAAAGAAGCCCTACCTTACCGTTATCTAATTAGTACTTTTCTATAGGACAGACGGACAGATATGATCTGCGCAGGAGGAGAGGTCAAGGCTAAGCGGGCATACTCCACGTCGCCTACGGTCACAACATCATAAGATGGCGAAGCTTTGGAGCGTGACTCTTTGTTGAGGCAAGACGAGCTGTTAATCGATGTTGTAAGCCAAAGTAAAAAGATCCAAAAGGATCGACGTTTGACTGGCTGTTGGGCGTTGCCTTTCTTGTGATTGTGGCACTCATCTGGACGTTTGACTGGCTGTTGGGCGTTGCCTTTCTTGTGATTGTGGCACTCATCTGGACGTTTGACTGGCTGTTGGGCGTTGCCTTTCTTGTGATTGTGGCACTCATCTGGACGTTTGCCAGTGTGTTAGTGCAGTCTTTTCTGGATTGCAGGCTAGTTACGGTGAAATCTTTCGCATCAGCGCTATCATATCACCGCTCTGGTTTATCGCCAACTTCACATACAACGAGAGCTTAAATCCCACCAGTGTGTCCAGAAGCACTATCGTGAGCTCGACGTCAACAGTTTTCACGTTTCTGCTTAGTGTGGTGGCGTTGAAAGAACCATTTGTCTGGATGAAGCTGGCGGGTGTGATTTTCTGTATGGCGGGCAATATCTCGACGATGTTTAATGACAAAGGGCCAGGTAGTGTTAGCACTGACCATGTGGTTGGAGATCTTGTGGCACTTTTTGCTGCCTTCATGTATGGCGTGTACACGACTGCAATCCGGCGTTTGATTCCTGATGACGAGAGTGTCAGTATCTCGCTCTTTTTTGGATTCATTGGTGTCATCAATATGGTGTGTCTGTTTCCATTTGTCGTAATCTTCTATTATTCCAGCATCGAGTCGCTCGGTGATTTGTCGCTCGAGATTTTGCTTTTCATCGGCGCAAAGGGTCTTTTTGATAACGTTCTATCAGACTATCTTTGGGCACGCGCCGTATTGCTAACATCGCCCACTGTGGCCACCGTTGAGCTGTCACTGACAGTGCCACTGGCCATAGTGGCTGATTTTTGGTTCCATGGTGTGCTGCCCACAAATATAACACTTCTTGCTTCGGCACTCGTTATTTACGGCTTTGTGCTTATCAACGTTGGCACGAGGCAGAATCGTCATGAGTATCACCTCCAGCGCTCTACGGACCGCTCGGACAAAGTTTCTGACTCCCTCCCTCGAAGCAATAGCGCTGTTCCGTTAGGCATATAAGGATCTAGTCGATTTTCTCGAAATCTATGTGCTACTAATCATCATTTGACTTCATGCCTGCCTTAATAGGCTGTTTATAAAGGTCTTTGAGCGAGGTTTCAACTATAGGTTGAATGACCACTTCAACGACCGGTTCGAAGACTACTTCAACTACAACCCCTGTTTATAAAGATCATCGGAATATTATTTACGTCTATCAGAGCGTCACAGCTGTCAAAACATCTGTCGTTCATTTCTTACAGTTAATCAAGAGAAAAAAGGATAACTTTTTGTGAAAAAATATTCGAAATTCTCATTTGGGGGGGGGCGCTTTAGCCAAAATGGGGGGGCGCATTAGATTTTTCCTAAAAATATTGCTTTTTTCGTATCACCAACTCACTTCGTAGCGTGGGATGTTTAGTAGCTCACAGAGATCCTTATACTATATTTCGTGCTTTTTTCCACGTCGCTCGACACTGCATCTTGTACTTATATATTCGCACTGACTGATGCTCTATTCATTGTCCGATACCTTGTTCTTGGTCTTGCCGATTGCCGTCGTGATTCCATTCAGCCCATCGTGACATTTTTTGGTGTCATCGATATCGCACGGCTCCGATAGATGCGGAATCAATTTTGTGCACAAACAAAAGCAAAATTATGGCAGACGCACGGACATTTGGAGACGTTAGGCACGAAAAGTGTCACTGAAGTTGGAATCGTCGCGTCCAGTGACCGACCTACTTGGTTCTAAATAGTGTTTCGAACCCTAAATCGTGTGATTAGTTTCTTGTGCACCACAGTAAATCCGACATGCCCACGCCCTCTCGCCTTGCTCCCCGCCGGCCCGACGGTGTCCAGGTTCTAAATAGTGTCGCGAACCCTAACGCTTCCCGTTTCGGGTCGCTCGTTTCGTGTGCGCCACCGTAAATTCGACAAATGCCCGCCACGCCCGTCCTCGCGTTGCTCCTGGACATGGACGGCGTCCTCGCCGACGTCGCGCTCTCGTACCGGGAGGCGATCGTCGCGACGTGTCGCCACTTTGGTGTCTCCGTGACCCACGACGACATTGAGCAACTCAAGCTCGCGGGTGATGCCAACAATGACTGGCACGTGACCCATCGCTTGGTGCTCAGTGGCTGGCGCGGCGCCGCGCCGGACGTGCCGTCGCTCGACGCGGTCACGGCGCACTTTGAAGCGCTGTACCAAGGCGACGGCGAGACGCGCGGGCTCTGTGAGCTCGAGACGCTCGTGCCGTCCGTGGGCTTACTCCGCGAACTCCATCGGCGTCTGCCCAAGGGCATGGCCGTGGTCACGGGGCGCCCTCGTCGTGACTGTGTCAAGTTTCTACGCGCGCATGGCCTCGATGACTTGTTCCCCGTGCAGATTTGTATGGAGGATTGTATACCCAAGCCTTCGCCCGAGCCGCTCGTGCTCGCGCTGAAAGCATTAGGCGTGCGCGCGGACGAGGCCGCTATGGTTGGGGATACCGTGGATGACATGGTGGCCGCGCGGCAAGCCGGTACGCGCGCGTATGGCGTCTTGACGCCCCAAGTCTATGCCAAGTCGGTGCTGGACCAGACGCCCGCACCGCTTGCCACGGTCTTGACCCAAGCGGGCGCGGACCGTGTGCTCCAGCCAGGGCTGGCCGAACTCCTGGACGTCATTCTGTCCACTAGTCGTACAAACCATTCCCTCGTACGTACGAGCGCGCGGGAAGCGACCATCGAGCGCGTCACGAACGAGACGTCCATTCAGGTCAAGCTCGCACTCGATGGCACGGGCACGTCCAAGGTACGGTCTCGTCGTCCTACACGTTCTTGTCCGATGAGGGTGGAGATGACTCACGCAACGCGTCGTGTCGTTCGTTCTTTTGTCCCTGTAGGTGACGTCTGGGATCGGGTTCTTGGACCACATGCTCACAGCGTTGGCCAAACACAGTCGATGGGACCTCGAGCTCGCGTGCAAGGGGGATACGTGGATTGATGACCATCATACCACCGAAGACTGTGCGTTAACACTGGGTGAAGCGTTTGACGCGGCGCTAGGCGACCGCGCGGGCATTGCGCGATTTGGCTCGGCGTGTGTGCCCCTGGATGAAGCGCTCGCCCGCGCCATTGTGGACATTTCGAGCCGTGCACACAGCGACATTCACTTGCACCTCGTCCGTCCAAGCGTCGGGGACTTGTCCTGCGAAATGATTACGCACTTTTTCGAGTCGTTTGCTAGCGCCGCGCGCCTGACACTACACATTGACGTGCTGCGGGGTGGCAATGATCATCATCGCGCCGAGGCATCGTTCAAGGCGTTGGCTGTCGCGCTGCGGGCTGCGATCACGTTCGACGCGACGGCAGGCGTGCCCAGTACCAAGGGCGTATTAGCTTAAAAACCCAAAGAAATAGAGTCTCCTTCGCTACGATCTAACCCATTGCTTGAAAGTCACAAGGCGAGGAAGCAGTAGCGAGCGGCTACACAAGAGAACGAGGACGAGGCTTTCGTCCGTCGTAGCAAGGTTTGGATCGACTGGGGGGTCGGCGTGTAAGAAGAAGGCAGTGCACACGGGGCTAGTGTTGTGACCCGGGTTGACCAAAAACCAGGTCAGGTTGACCCAAGTCAGGTTGGGTTGGCATGGCTATGACCCGGGTTAGGCGAAGTCTGCTGACACAAAGGCTGAAGAGTGATTCGCGTTCCTCATGATGAGAGCAATCGATTTCTGCAGTCAAAATGAGTTCAACTTTCTCGAGTACGAAGAAAGGCGGCTCAGAAGAATCAAATAATCCTAACAAACTCTATGGATTACTTGTGGACCTACCAAGCGATGACGACGGGTACGACGACAAGCAGCGAAGCCGGGCAGGAGTATAGCAGTAGCCCAGTGGCCCACGCCGGGAATAATCACTTACCTCGACTCATCATAACTCTCGACGAAGAAGAACGAGGATGAAGTCCGTGAGTCTTAAGATGTTGACAATGCACCTTCTTCTATCATCATCACTACTTGTCATCACTTTGGTGGTGCCACCATGGATCAGCTTTGCTTATGTTACTACGACTGGGAGGTCCTAAGCCGCTTATTACTCAAAATAGATTGCTGCTGATGCTTTTGAACCGCTACTTTCTTACGGTCTTCTTGTCGTAGGGTACTGCGAAGAAACAGCAGGTCATCAACCAAATCACTGTCGAGTCTATTTCGCTTCTTTGTAACTGTTAAGCCTGCTCCCGAAAAGAGCCTTTCTGCAGGCACTGAGGTTCCCGGGACGGAAGCACATTTCAAGGCAATCTTTGCGAGAATAAGGAAAGTCCCGAATTGTCATTCCACCATGCGATCATATCAAAGTTGTCAAACTCTTTTTGCTTGCCCCTGAAGTACTTAAGATCGAACTTGAGCTTGTCGTAACTGGTAAGTTCGTCCTCCAACTCTTGCTCAACCTCAATGTCGTCCACATGATCACCAGCCAACATTATCACTTCGGACAAGAGATCAAAGCCCCCTATAGATCCCAGACCAACTGGTGATGGTCCTTCGTCGTCTTCGTCGACCGACTGACAACTGTCTTCGTTAGTAGGTGTCTCCTTTTCTCCCTCTATTTGGCGGTCTTGTTCCTCTTCTATCATCTCAGCAAGCATCTTCTTGACGGGACCAACGAGATAGGTGTCCATCTGTTTTACAACGGTCTTGAAACGAGGATCCAGATAGCTAGCGATGAAAGCGTGTACACCTGGAGCCTTCCACTGTCGTCAAATATGCTGTACATCGCTCCGGATACCGAGAGCTTGAGGGCTGCACTCCTGAACTGTTCCGCTGCTCAATCAGGTGAGTCTTTAGCTTGTAGTGGCAAGGAAAACCCGTAGAGAAAGTTGAGTATTACGATCCTCCAAGCTGAACTGTAACAACCTCGAAAGGCTTTAGAAGGTTTACGAGGTCTGCCAGTAATCACCATTCGTCAGAGCAGGGTATGAGGGTCGAGACATTTATGAAAAGCTTGTAAAGTCTGCACTCGGTTTAACAGGCTTAATAAAACATGGTAACATTAGGGTGGTCATTTGTGCTTTAAAGCTATTCCAAGCTGCTCGTTGGGCAGCTAGATCATTCTCCAGCTTGGCTGTGGTAAAGTGTGCCATAAAATTGGGCCTAATTGAGGGCTTAATTGGGGGTGCGACAGAGGGCACAACCGGGTGTGTAATTGCGTGTACGATTGTGTGTACCACTGTGGTGTACATGGACAAGACATAGACAGGACATCGTGAGATGGGCGATTACGTACAGGTAGCTAACGAACAGCAACGAACAGCGAAGAAAGACGAATAAAACAGGTCGACCGATCGACGGAGGACGCTGGTATGGGTAGTTCTGATTGGTGGATATTATGTAATTGGTAGTTCTTAGGATTTAAGCGATAAAAAAGTTCTCCTTTTGCGTACGATCGAGCAGATCGTTTCTGGGACGGCACCTTTGCGCCTCCCCCGTTAATACACACCTCTACGTCCCGGGCGGGAGCACTTTGTGCGTTTTTGGCCCACCGGCAGGCGTAGAGTGTTGGGAACTCATCGCAACTCCGCCCGCTGTGTCAGCGGTTCTTTTTTTAAAGGTTTTTGGTCTCGGGAACGTGATTGAGCAGTGCGCTCTCACCTCTTCCCCTTTTGGTTCACGTTTGGCCCCTAGAGTTCGGCTGCTGTAAGCGCCCCACAGGAACTCTAGGTGGATTTAGTGAAATTTACCTCCCTCGTAGGTCTAGGCTAAGAATACATATATATTGGGTATTCTGTTAGCTGATTAAGACTCAGAGGCTCCGTGATCGGGCAGTGAAGATTTCCGCTGCCTGATCAAGTACCCCCTTCGCCGATCAACACCTGATCAACATTTTTCAACCTGTGACCTGCGTTCATCTGTTCGCAACTCCCGCCAACTAGTTCTTGATAGACTAAATCGATCAGACCGATCAGGTCGATCTGGTCGATCACGATCTGATTTTCGACTATTTGCTCTGATCACCCCTGATCACCCCCTAATCAACTACCAGAAGCCCTGATCACCGACTATTTGTACCTGATCAGGCCTGATCGACAACAGTCGCTTCATAAAAAGTTATCTCAATCTTGCAGCAAGGAATTGCAGCGTGCCATCCCCGCCACCTGGAGAGCGACCCACTCCCAAGACGTCGGGTACAAAAGGTTAGCAGGAACACAAGCAGTCAAGGGACAACCGGAGGACCCCTTTAGTTAGTCGGCAGTCCGGGCGCCGTGGTAACGCCTGATCAAGCTTCAAAAACTTTGATCAGCCGCTCCACCACAGATTTATACCTTTCAATGGCTTCTCGTAGCTTCATCAATCTCTCCACCGTGTATGCGCAATTGACGCATTTCCATGCGTGTCATGAACTGGTCAAGTACGTGGAGCCCTCGCTTCGATAACGTCAAGAAATGATGCAAGTGTCGCGACAAGAGCTGGAAATGGATGAAGCCACGTGGACCGCGCAACGCCAAGTGTACGAGGAGCGCTTACAGCACGAGCTCGAGCGTACGGGCGCGAGCGAGTCGTCACCTCGCACCGTCGAATCAACCCATGGCATGGACGCGCTCCCGTCGCTCGAGTTGCCCGTGGATGTCATTTCCCTCGATACGTCCAGCAGTCGAGAAACCGTCGCGACGAGTTCCTCCGCTAGAGTTGTGAAACAAGGCTACCTCTTTGTCTGCCATGCCTTGTTTCCCGCGAGATATTGGAAACGTCGGTGGTTTGAGATCCATACAAACGAGCTTTTTTCAGGCCACAGGTCGTGCCACGGGCGGGAAACACGCACCCGAGCCGACGCTGACGCTCGAGTGTTGCCTGTTCGCTCACGCTTCTGGTTCTTGGAAGCGTCACGTCCTGGCATCCGCATCTGCGCTCGTGACGGCTGTGAGATGATCTATACCGAGCAACATTCGTTCTTCGACTGTGTGCTTGCGTCGCAGCTCGGGCCCCAAGTTATTGCGATTGTGTCGCCACGCTTCGCCGTCAGGCCGACCTGGCTTAACATCGCTTAAGCGACCAAACTGCGCGTGCGAAAGGAATGGAAAGAACATGCTGACCGCGTACGCGACATGTGCCACGTTCTCCGAACTTCGACGCTGCATGTGCTTTGGACGCAAACGGTACCTGTCTCTGACACTCCAAGGAAGACCTGGGAATCCCTGAGGTATTGCTCCTGATTTTGCCTCGATAAAAGGACATCAAGACCTATCACTTTCTATAGGAAATCTGCCAGACGATCATTCTCAACCCCATGACGAGAAACAAGCTGGAGAGAACGCTAAGCACATCGTATGTGGACAAACTCTGTGTTTTCAAAGGCTTTTACCACATTGCTACCGTTGTCCAAAGTTACAAAGGAGACTTTTGAGCTCACGCCTTCTTCTTCTAAGATGGAGCGGAACGTAATGAGTATCTCAACCGAGGTGTGAGGATATGGCACCAGCTTCTTCCGCACGTCTACCGTCTCAATCGTAGTTCCAGATGGACTGATCCAATTTAAAGTGACTCCACAAATATGGCTCGTTGGCGCAAGATGTCCCAAGTCGGTAGTTGTGTGAACAGTCTCGACAGAAGACAAAACATCTGTCCTAAGCTAACCCCTTTGAAAGAACACTTCTCCTGCACATTCATCTTGACATACTGCCGAGATGGATGGCTGTATCGAGGATTGAGCCCTTGGATAAACCTCCGGATTGGTTTAGACACAGAAAGTGACAGTGATTCCAGCTCCTCACTACAAATTCGATATACCTATTCAAATGGATACTGTTGGATTTCTCGTTGTAGGGAGCAATCCGTTCCGTACATTCCACCGATGTTTGCTGACGAGAGGGTTTGGCCCCCTCTCCTTGGTTAACAACATTGTTAGTTCCCGTAGGTGCTATTACTGCTTTGGCGATCGTGGGCTCTCCGGCGTAAGCCTCTAGGTCAAAGATCTGGTGCTTCTCCAGGTGCTTCTTTAATACACCAGTACCACTTGCCTTTGAATAAACTGTTGCACACTTTAGGCATAGTGAGGGATCCTTGGTTTGCTGAAGACTTTCTAGGACTTTTTTGCATACTTGCTAAATTTGGTCTTGCTCGTGACCCCTTGAAAATGTTCCTATACCCAAGAGGACTTTGGCGGCCCTTCCCCCTAGCGAGTCATAGAAATGGAGGTGGTCCGGAGGAGGCGCTGCGTCGTTGATCGTCTGCACTTACGCCCTACTCCTCCTCCTCCTCCTCCAATAAGGTGGCTGTTGGGAACGTTGCAGTCTCAGCACCACTTCGAGAAGAAGTAGTTTCGTTATTGGAAGAAGTGTACCTAGGGAGACCATAGGTTGCGGGCCACGATAACTACGATGACATCTAGCCTGTGGTGGAAGGAAAGCGCGATGGATTGACTGGAGGATGGCCAGTGCCACCTAGACGAGAAAGGAGGCCCCGACGTACATTAAGGATATGAGTGACAGAGCGTCCTCCTAATCCATTCTCTCTCTGCACTGGTGCATTCTCACAGCCCGTACTGTTGTTGGTTGAAGTACCTCTTACGGCTGGTTGCGGCACCACCACTAGTTGGTAAGAGTAGGTGTAGATAATTTATCGTCTTGGCGGGAACGATTTGAAGGCTAGAGGGGTACTTAGAGTGTCTAAGGAAATGGGATTATGACGGAATTTACATATCAGTATTATCTCAAGAAGATAATTCTTTAAAAGCTGAACTACGAGCGTGATATCCCTCAAATATAGCATCAAAAGACAATCACTTAGTCGCCACTTGAGAGAGGCACCGTAAGAAGAGAAGGAAGCATAAGTAAGCGAAGAGGAAAGAGGACCATGAAGGAGGATAAAGTAGCTCTAGCATGATGAAGGAGATGATCAAACAGAGTGGACAAGAGCGACCGTCGGTAGCATATCAGGATCATCTATTGGAGATCTACTATTATAATAGCGGGTCCTCATTCGCGCCAAAAGCGCCTGACTTGTGTCAAGTTCCCGCGCTTCTTCGCCCCACATTTGAAAGCGCTGGTGGGATAAGGGCAATAGATACGAAGTAGCAACGAAGGGAAGAGGAAGAAGGAACAAGAGAAGAACAGAGATTCGAAGAGATGACACCAATACTGTCATTATCGTTTTCTTCTTTCCTTCCGTGTAACAGGGTTACATTCTGGTTACATTTAGTATGTGGTGTTCGTGAGTACACTACGGTTGGGGTCAGTATTGACCGGTCCGAAAGGTTTGGACCTATTGGTTGTTTTAACCAATCATGGCAGGAGCCCTTGGTGGAGGCGTGGCAGCCAGCCACGTGTTAGTACACAGGTGGTGTACACTACATTTTAGCTACGAATTTAGTAAGTTCTACTTAGTATTACATATAGTTTACATTAGTTTAAATTAATTTAGGCTAATTACATATTAAATATACATTCAGTTTACATTTCACTCAAAAGACTGCAGGACGCACCACCTCTACCGGTCGTGCGCGCAGTGAGTGTAGTAGCGTAAGGGAAGTTCTTGCCTTAGATACCCCCTTATTAAGGGAGCCTTGTGTTACGGCGTTAGCTTGTGCTAACTGGTAAACCAAAGTAGAATCTTGGCCCCGAGTAAGAGAGCTCTCTCTTACTAAGCCCTTTTATAAGGGCGTATAGGCTAAGTAGCGGCGAATGACGCTTAAACCCGAGGGAAACGGTGCTTTCCAGCACCGAGTTGGTGTACCAGCCAGGTTTGCTGGTTGTCCTTGCGGACGTGAAAGGCTTTGATAAGCCTTGGAGAGTCATGATAGACTCTGGACCGTCTGACAATTATGTCAGACGATCTTCTGTTGTGAAGAGTCGGATGTATGCCGAGGCCCTAGAGGCACGTTCTCGTGACGTTGTCACGGTCCGTCTTGCGACGGGCGTACAGGTTCCTGTACCCAAGATCTCGATTGACCTTAAGCTGAAGTTTGCAGACTTCTACAGCTTATAACGTTGCCTAGTCCTGGATTTGGACTCGAGGTATGACCTCATTCTGGTCATGAAGTGGCTGGAATGCCACGAGCCATGGATAGACTGGAAGTCTAAGTCCATTGGCTCAACGCACCCGCGGTCGGGTGAAGCATTGGCGAGTCATGAACCCACCTTTGCTCGATCGCAAAAGCGATACTGACGTGAGATGCCAGAGATTGGGATTTCTGAGATGGTCAGTCCCAATGAGGTCAAGGAAGTGTTCCTTGACGAGGGGGATTCGGCGGTTAATCCCCACGCCGAGATAGGCGAGACTGGTGATTCGCCAGTGATAGAGGTGGATTCCTCTGAGGTTAAGCGCGAGGAGATTAGAGAAGAGACCCGAAGTTCGTCCCTTCTGCAGGTCGGAACTGATTCTGACCACGCCGTGTTCGGCAAACAAGTTGAGACTCCAGTGGTAGGGGTAGAGACCCCTGTGGTTAAGCGCGAGGCGCTTCCAAGCGAAGAGACCCGTAGTTCGTCTTTTTCGCACGTCGGAATTGATTCCGACCACGCTTTATTAGGTGAGACCGGCGAGTCACCGGTGGTAAAGGTAGAGACCTCTGTGGATAGGCGCGAGGCGCTTCCAATAGATGGGGCAATTGACTCCCCCATCTGGGTCTCGGGGTGAGTCCCGAGGCCAGTAGTCAGCAGTACTATCGGATGCTGAATAGTGTGGCCGGTGTTGTCACAGAAGGCGTAAGCCTTGGAAGGTTGTCTGGGGTAGGCAAACTGTTGTCGTTGGAGGAGATGTCCTTCAACTAGTTTGGAACTGCTTTGAAGCAGAAGAAATCGACGAGGTTGTCGTATTACGTCCGGAAGAGGAGTTGAACTCCTCATCCACGATTGATGAGTCAGTTTTGGTGCAAAACCAAGCAGGCATTGAATGCCCGAAGCGGTCTCAAGATCCTTGCGGATCCTGAGAAACCTTATCATTTCTTGTTAAAGGAATTCGGAGATGTCATTAGTGACAACCCGCCGATGGGGTTACCACCGGATCGGGAAGTCCTACATGAAATCGATTTGGTTCCTGGAACCAAATACCGCGTCACTAGACAGTGACCTCTCCCCAAGGAGCAATGCGACGTCATCGACGCATTCTTCAAGGGGAAAGAAGAGGCAGGGATGGTACGGGAGAGCAAGTCTCCCCATTCATCTCCCACTTTTTATGTTCGTAAGCCGAACGGAAAGTGGCGCATTGTGCATGCGTACAACAAGCTGAATGCAGCTACTGTACCCATGAAGACTCCGATTCCTCGGAAGGATGTCCTCCAGAACAATATGGCGGGCTGTACTGTGTACAGTGCCTTAGATCTGGTGGACGGATATTATCAGGTGCTCATGCGAGCATCCGATATTGCGATTACAGCGGTCAGCACGCCTAGTGGCATGCTGTGGGAGTGGCTTGTTATGCCACAGGGGCTTTCAAATGCGCCAGCGACTTTCAATCGCTTGGTGACTCAACTCTTCCGCCCTCATAGAAAGTACGCTCAGACGTAATTCGACGATATATTCGTTCATAGTCGCGCGGAAGGCGACTCGTCTGATGTTCAGACGAACCTGATACACCTTCGAGCGGTGCCCGAATTTATGCGAGATCATAAGTTATATGCAAACGCATCCAAATGTATCTTTGGTGCTGAGGAAATTCCTTTCCTCGGATGCTTCATCGGTAAGGATGAAGTGCGGGCGGATCCCGCGAAGGTGAAAGCCATTGTGGAGTGGCCTTCGCCTGTAAATCTTAGAGATTTACGGAAGTGGCTTGGATTTGCCAACTATCTCCACAAGTACAGCGAGAATAACGCTGAAATGGCGAATCCATTAACCGACCTTCTTAAGCAGGACGTTGATTGGTGTTGGGAAACCAAAAACCAAAACGCTTTTGAAGCGGTAAAGGGGAGCTTGTTGAAAGCTCCCGTTCTTTCTCTCCCAGATTCTGGGCAACCATGTAGTGTCGTCTGCGACGCCTCCGATTTCCCAATCGTATGTGCTTTGTTACAATCAGACGATGGGGGACGAGAACGCGTGATTGCGTTTGAGTCGAGGCAGCTTAAAGCTGCATAACGGAATTATCCCGTTCATGATAAGGAGATACTTGCTATGAAGTATGCCCTTGTCAAATATAGGGTTCACCTACTCGGCTCAAAGCCGGTCGTGGTTTATACTGACCACGCGTCCTTACGGACAGCGCCAAAGAGCCTCATCTCTCCCAACGGATGGCCTGTTGGTTCTCCTTCTTTGTGGGGTATAACTTTCAGGCTAAATTTAAACCTGGCAAGCAAAACGTGCTTGCAGACGCGTTGTCGCGTCGTCCCGATTACGAGCTCGCTCACGCGACATTCGTCACCTCGTCTGTGGTGGATCTCATACGCCAGGCGTATGAGAAATACCCACAGTGTACGGCGCTTATCGCGCGTTGGGTGGAAAGGGACTTGGCTCGTCTGAGCCAACCCTGTCAAGTAGAGCTAAAGCTCGTTTACACCGTTACAGGTACTGTGACGGTTTGCTATATTATAGCACGAGCGCGGAGGACACTCCGCGGGTGGTTGTTCCTCATGATGAGGAACTAAAGTACAGAGTCCTATTTGAGGCACATGACGCCCCTACCGGGGGTCATTTAGGTCGGGATAAGACCTACAGCGCTTTAAGCGCTTTGTATTGGTGGCCCAATATGTATAAGTGGGTCGGTGCGTATATACGCACCTGTGAGACGTGTCAGCGGGTTAAACCCTCTGCAAGTTCAGCTGCGCCTTTGGTGAGCTTGTCCGTTTACACAGAGTGTTGGAAATTCATTAGTATGGATTTTATCTTCGGTTTTGCGAAGGATAAGGCCGGGGACACCGGCATACTGGACTTTGTAGACCGTTTGAACAAGATGGCTCACCTGACGGCGGTGCCAGAGTACATTGATGGAAAAACAACAGAGAAAGTGTTCCTAGACCGTGTCTTTCGACAGCATGGTCTACTCGATTCCGTTGTGTCGGATCGGGACCCCCATTTTACGAGACAGTTTTGGGGAGCGTGGTTTAAGGTGCTAGGCACCAAGCTCCTCATGTCCACTGCGAATCATCCGCAGACGGACTGTCAAACGGAAAGCGTTAATCGCGTTGTTGAGGATATTCTGCGGAGTTTATGTCCGAATTCTCCAAAGCGTTGGAGTGAGATGCTTCCGATGGCCGAATTTGCTATAAACAATTTGGTCCATGCATCTACGGGGTTTACTCCGTTTTACGTGAACGGATTAGCGAATCCGAGGGTTCCGTTGATGCCACGGGTGTGTGGCCCAGGGCTTGAGGGGGGGGGGGATTCCCTGATGTCAGCCCTGTATCTGTGCGAAAGCACATTGATAATTTCTTATCGACGCGCCTTAGTGTCTGTCTTACGACACGTCTGCGATGACATGGCAGAAAGCAAAGACAAGCAGAAGGAGCAGGCTGACCGCAAGGGGAGTCGTAACGTAGAGGTGTACAAAGTAGGAGAAAGTGTTTTATTAAACGCTAAGAATCTTCCTACACATGCAGTTTCCAAAGTGTTGCGGAATAAACTGCGCCCCAGGTTTGTGGGGACTTTTAAGGTACTATCCCGAAAGGGCTTGTCGTATACCTTGGACATCCCAAAGGCGATGCGTACGCATCCAACCTTCTATGTGGGTATGCTTAAGCCACACAAGGACCCCGGAGGCGTGTCTTGGAGGGGGTTGGTAACGCGAATAGCCATAAGAGCCGTAAGACACGGCAGGGCAGAGGAAGCCCGACAGGGCTAAAATGCGACCACGAAGTTGCGCAACGGTCGTCTCGAGAGAGGCAAGCCGCCTCTCGAAGCGTTCAGTGGAATCCCACTCATCACGGAACCCATCTTGGACATCATGAATGTGACGGCTGTGTCGATCACAGCGCTCACGAATCTCCTGTCGCAATTGCGCGACGTCCTCCTCCAATGCTCGATGCGGGAGGTACTCCACACTATCATGTGGAGCGTCGGATGGCGCGACGCCATCATCGGGGTAAATCCCAGTATCTGGTGAAGTGGAAGGTTTATCCACACTCACAGAGTTTGTGGGAGTCCGAGACTCTCCTACGGCAGGATTGCCGTGACGTCGTTGACGCTTTGGAGCGGGAGAATCCCGCTGCGGGTCAACGACCAAAGGAGCGCGAGAAACCCCTTCACTCCTACTAGTTGGGAGTTCGCCGGAGGCAGATGTGGCGCTCACACTGTCCTCTGGCACCGTGGTGGGGGCAGGGCGCTGGCGTAGAGCGTGCGATAAGGGGCACGTAATAGCTCCATCGCTTTGGCTTTGGCGAATTTCATGCGCAACTCCCTCTCCACCCAAACGTCACGACGGGAATAGATGTTGTGCAGCTCATTAAAGCTGGGGAGGAGCTTCTCCCCTTCCTCCCAAGCGCGGAATTTCTTTTCTGCATCTTCGGCATTTTCTCCCGGAGAGAGAATGTGTAAGGGGTTACATTCGGGTAACACTGAGTGTTGGTGTACATGCGTACACCACGGTTGAGGTCAGTATTGGCCGGGTTGAAAGGTTTCGAACCTTTGGTTATTTTAACCAATCAGGGCCAGGGCCCTTGGTGTGGTGGTGTGTCAGCCATCCACGTGTCAGTCAGTACACAGGTGTGTACACTACATTTAGCTAGGTACGAATTAGGAATATTCTACTTAGTATTACATATAGTTTATATTAGTTTAAATTAATTTAGGCTAATTACATATTAAATATATTCAGTTTACATTTCACTCTATTTAGCGGACGCGCGACCTCGACCGGTCCGCGCGCAGTGAGTATTGTAGGTAAGAGGGAATTCTCCCTTTACTTACACCCCGTAAAGGGAATACAGCCGTTTAGGCTAAGTCGTAAACTAACCCGGGAATCTTGGCCCCGAGTAGGAGAACTCTCCTACTAATCCCTTTACAAGGGCGTATCGGCTAAGTAGCGGTAGCTACCGCTTTAAGGAATATTCTTCCTCTGTGCGCTAGCCGCACCGTGCGTATACGCACCTGCTACAGAATGATAGGAACCTCTCCGAGGTTCTCAACAGGGGCACCCTGTTTCTGCCTGTCGAGGCGCCTCGGTATGAGACGCTAGTGAACTGCTTTGGCGTGAGCAGTTGTTGCCGTAGTTTCTCCCGGGGTTCGCATTGATACGGCTGTTTAGCCGCAGGGCCAGGGGTATAGAATGCTAAACTATTCCTTACCATAGTCCGGGCCCACTTTGAGGGTCACGAGGTCCCTTCCGTGCCGGTACGGCATCTCGGGCTTCATGAACCGTGTCCGGTTCATTGGTGATGGTCGCCTTCGGCGACCCGGATGCATCATCCGTAGTTGGTAGAGGTGGCGCACGAGTTAGCGCGTTTTCCCCACGTGTAGGGAATGGATTGGATGACCGACATCGCCGTTCGGCGCTGTAGGAGTGGTCAGCCTTTAAGGAGATATCCCCAAGGGCATCCACCTCCGAGTTATCGGAATAGTTTCCATCCTCAGCACCACTAATGGTGCTCATGGTTAGCCAGTGGTTCTGGCAGTTGAAGTTATCCCAACTAAAATTGATTTATTGCGTAAGCAATAGTCTTGATGGGGGAGGATGTAACAGGGTTACATTCTGGTTACATTCAGTATGTGATGTACGTGAGTACACTACGGTTGGGGTCAGTATTGACCAGTCCGAAAGGTTTGGACCTATTGGTTATTTTAACCAATCAGGTCAGGAGCCCTTGGTGGAGGCGTGGCAGCCAGCCACGTGTTAGTACACAGGTGGTGTACACTACATTTTAGCTAGGTACGAATTTAGTAAGTTCTACTTAGTATTACATATAGTTTACATTAGTTTAAATTAATTTAGGCTAATTACATATTAAATATACATTCAGTTTATGTAACAGAACTGATCCTGTTACAGGCTTACACTGTAATTGCGAGGAAGCGCGCAATACAATTAGGGCAGGATAGTTGATAACAACTAATCCTATACTAGAAGTAAATATAAATATTTACTTAGGTCTAATAACGCAAAATTAAGAGTGTTTATTTAATGGGTGGTTTAGAGGCTAAT
>CM047584.1:16606695-16647965 GCA_026184515.1 Peronosclerospora sorghi
GTCGATCAAGGATCATGGTCGCGCTCTCCCGGACAAGTTCTCCGCTTGACAGGTTTTAGACGCGTTATGGAATCCGCTCCATCCGACGTTTTGGTGAGAGCGGGTCAGTTGACATGGCTGCTGTAGAAAACTTTCTGTCAGCGATTCAGAACGTTCTGGACCAGTATGATTGTAGGACGTTTACAATATGGACGAGATGGGGTTGTTTTACCGAATGCAAGTAAGTGAATAATTTTTTTGCTACAGTAGCTTCAAAGGTACTGTAGATCACGTTAAGATCTTGTTGTCTTTCAGGCAGACCACTCGCTAACCACGAAGCATCTGGAGGGGCGCAAGCAGAACAATGAATGGATTACACTTGCAGTCTGTTGCAACGGCGATGGTACCGACAAGCTCCCACTTTGGGTCATTGGGAAATTTAAAAACCTTCGCTGTTTACAAAATATTAATATGCAAACCCTCGGCTTCCGGTACCGAGCAAACGCGTCGGCATGGATGACCCAGGTCATTTTCCTGGAATGGCTCTAAGCATTTGACCTTCATTTCTCAGGCCTTAAGGTGCTCCTAATCATGGATAACTTGAGCGGCCACATTCCTGTCGAGCAGCTTCCGGATCATGTTACGCTGCGAAACACAACATTTTTTTTTACCTCCGACCCAACATGAAATCGAAGATTCAACCCTTCGATGCTGAAATCATTCGTAACCTTAAGGCATATTCCCGGCGGCGCTTTAACCGGATGCTGCTGTAACGTCTGGAAGATAAAGTCAATGACCCGGAGAAAATTGACATCCTCGCCGCAATTCAGATGGTAGTTTCCGCATGGAAGTCTGACGTCAAGCCATCAACCATCGAGAGATGTTATCTTCACTGCAAAATACGCACCCCTGCGCAGCCCATCGAGGAAATTCGTCCAGATGAACTTCTTGACGAACAAGTTGTCCTTGATTTGGAGTCGAAGATCTGCCAGTTCCAGTACCGCAACCCCATGGACATCAGGAATCTTCTCAACTATCCGGACGAGGATGTCACTTCATACAAACCAGACCTTGGCGACATCATTGAGAATCATCTTCAAGCAGGAAGTGCTCGTTTAGAACAATAAAATGATGAATATGACGACAGTCAGGAGGTCCCGGCTGTCAGACCTGCTGGAGCCTACAAGATGGTCGAGTCTATCGAGAGGTTTTGGATCCAGCAAAAAGACTCAAACATCAACTTCATCACTTCGCTGCAAAAGATGAAGGAAAGCGTAAGTATGCTGAGGTCAAAGCAGATGGTACAGAGGAACATTGACAGCTTTTTTCGGCGCATTTAGGTCACCTACCTATGGGCTACTGCGATTCCTTCAGTGTGTGCTCTTCAGTGACGGAGTGACCCCATTTTTTTCTCAGATGTATTGTATATTAGTTTATAAAAGTTTTGGGACAAAGAGAAATTATTGAATATCAGTTTAAAGGGGAATATTAGATTGACTATGAGCCCCGTGGTGGGACCGGTGTCTGATATTAGTTTAGAGGGGATATTAGTTTAGAGGGTATCAGTTTAGAGGGGTTCTACTGTATTGGCAGTAACGGTTTTAAGTTGCATTTATTTCTGGATAGCTACTTAAGTAACTGTACATAATACACTTTCCAATCTTTTGCACGTGTCAAGTACAACTTTACCGAAACTTCCTCTGCCGTCAATCGGCGCTGACTTGCTTGTCTTTGTGATTGATCCCACCTGACCAAAAGTATTCAGACCAGGTGGTTTAAGATCAAGTGAAGTGAATACAAGTTTTATGTTTAATTTCTACAGCTCCATGTGGCAAAAGACACTTGAGCTTATAGCAGAGATCTTATACTACATGGTCTGATAGGTTGGACGTGGTACGAAATCGAGGGGGGAAGAGACTGGTGCGCAACGGATGCCACGCAGTGGACGTTTCAGCTTTGCTGGTGCTTAGAAAACGGAAAGTAGATTATGTAGAGTTACTCTATTCAAATCGAACAACACTAGACGGTTACACTTGAATTAGAAGCCGAACGTGGATATGTACATTTCAGCCAATGGGGGTTCATCTCCATGAAAACACGCTGAAGCCAAAATGTCTACGCGTAATTTCAACACCCATTGAATGTGTATTAAGAAGTGATTATCTTTCCTAATATGTAATATACATAAGAGTGGAAGCTAACATCGATACTATATCTGTCATGTAACCTACACTATTTATAAGCACCCAATTTAGCTACCCAATTTTAGCTCCTACGTAAGGTACGACATCAGCATTGCTAAAACTGAAATTTTACCTTATACCTATTCTTGGGTATAAACCATTAAAGTGCACATTTTCATCATATCCATCGGCGGAGACCCTACGATGACTTATTACCGACCCCGTGGTGGATTGGTTAAGGACCCTACCACGGGACCGGGAAATCGCGGGTTCGAGTCCCGAAGTGGACAAGAATCCAAGGTCGGGTAAAGTCTGGGCCCAAGTGTAATGAAGAGGCCCATACAGCACGCGCTTGACATGGCCAACATCTATCCCGATCAAATTGGGAGGTTCACAAATATCCTTACGACGGCTTATTCACTTTTAAAAGTGGTCTCTAGCGGAAACAGTTGGATGAAAGGACGGCCTTACAAAAAATATCTCCGCTACTTTAATTTTCCCGAAATAGACGGATGGATTGGGATTTATCTCGGTGCCAGTGGCAATTCATAGACTTCGAGTGACAAAAGCAACTTGCTGGCTGTTAGAGGAAAGGGAAAAGTATTTACCGTATGGTGAAGAGGAGCAGATCATTACTGTAGAAGGCGTTTATTACCTGTTTCACCTCAACCGCCGCAGAAGATCATGAACCAAGTATTAAACTAATGTTGCGTAGCCTCGGAATCGAGATTGTACCCACCATAGCACAAATGAACAGCTCTTCATGTATGTGTGCCTCTCTTTCTGTAGAATGATTCACCTAAATGTATCGTGGGACCATCTCCCTCGAGGATTAGCGAATGGGAATGATGCACGTCGTTGTGCAAATTCTAACCAAACCAAGGTGGCGTTCATACCAGAGAAAATTAAGGCGTTCTGTGGTGGATTCCAGTAAACTTTCAAACCGCAGCTGGAGAGTTCTACATCCAAGGAAGTATAACCTGTTACCAACGACACGGATTCAGATTGACGCACTCGATGTGTAGGAACGACGGGGTTTCATTGGAAGGTGTAAATGTTTCGTTTAAAAGGTCATATAAGATCGAAGCATATCAGGTGAATGGTAATGGTTATTTTCTGCCAACCTATTGTACCGTTCTGGAAATGTGTGGGAAGACCATCACATTTCAAGCTAGCACGGATACCAAAACAGTTCGTAGACATGACGTGGAAGCTGCTAACAGGAAGAAAAAACCATGGAACGGGTTAAGAACTGTGTAAAACTTTGGACCAAGGCAAGTAGCGATGTAAATCATTGGGATGTCACGCGGTTGGATCAAATGATGTTATCTGACGACGTGACTGTATGAATATATTTGTTTATTATCCCCACGGAGTATAAAGGAAAATACTTCAATTAACAGATAAAATACTGCCTTTCTGGAAGTTGTTTTTCCGTATACTCACCATATCCCTGTTGTAATGGGATGCCATTACATAATTGATATTCAAGTTAGAATATCACAGTTTAATTTCAGACGCGTTGTCTGAAATTTAAATAAGAGATTATAAGTTATTATAATCTACGAAGGAAAAGTCGATTCGGTATAAATACCGAATCTTGCAGGTTAACTAATAGTACAGTTAGTTGAATACTTGATATTAGTATATTAATTAGGTAGTTACTATACTATTAGCCGCCAACCACCCATTAAATAAACACTCTTAATTTTGCGTTCTAGAACATAAGTGAATATTTATATTCACTTTTATTATAGGATTAGTTGTTATCAACTAATCCTACCCCTCTTGTATTGCGCGCTTCCTCGCACAACACAGTGTAAGCCTGTAACAGGATCAGTCCTGTTACACCTGTGGCTAAATACACAATTAATGGGAACGAAGGCGATGGATGGATTGGTGGTGTTGTGATCGCTCAAATTCAAACAGCTCAGGGAGTATGGGAATATGACCACATACGGTCTGATTATGAGATTTTAGAAACGCAAAATTCCAGCTGAATGTATATTATAAAATATATATGGATAAATAGAAGTGGCACTGAATCCTCAGTGTGACAAGAGAGGGAAATGGGTCACAGATCTAGTATGAGGGTGCAAGAGGGTTGAAGTGGCATGGGCTCAGCTTCTTACCATCTGGACTGGGTAAACGGTACAGGCGATGGAAGTCCAATAAAGTCTTTTTTTGGCGCTACATCAAGCGCCAGTGCCGTCGGCCTTGCCACAACGCAGAACAAAGATAGATGTGAAGCGCAAGCGTGGAATGCTCTAAACAGCTTCAAATCGGATTTTACGAACCTTAAAAATACGCATAATTATGTAAAAAAAATTGTATAAATTTTATTATATTTATACAAATGAATTTTACATAATTTTCGCATTTTTTTGTGTTTTAATTAATATTTTTAAAGAAGCTACAATGGTCAGCACCAACTTACTTAGAACAGATTTGGACAAAACTCGTCGTCCAAATCCGGGCGGTGGCAGAGTATGAGAATCAAAGCCTTTCCTACGGTCCAAGAACACCATATTAAGATCTGTTTGGAATGGCTCAACGAGGTGGCTATGTTAGAAACCGGATATGTTTTATCCGTTTCACGTCCATCCTATATTCGAAGTAACCCGGGCGGGGGTTTCATCCCGAAGGGTCGCCCGGTGGACCTGTATATGATGAAGGTGTTGAAGGTGATATTTTCGTGCATCATACTATGTTATTCTGCCGAATATCACAATCGTATCCTTGCTCAAGTGGTTGGTACCGGGGGGTTAACAGACCAACCACTTGGCACGGGTTCGATTACCACAATGGAAAAGTTGAATATTGGTACTGGTGTTTAGGGTTCACCAGGGCTTCCCCCCCGGAAGTTACGTCCCCTTCCATCTTTTGTATTTTTCTGTTAGGTTCTTACATTGAAGTTGAAGTTGCCATAACGTTTTTACTTAGTAATTACTATAGGCAAACTAACCAATCGCAGATAGGTAAAAATAAGTGGCTAGGAGAAACGACAGATAATTCACATGAATAAACATCACTTTTAGTTTTGCAGCCTCGACTACAAGTCCTTCTCATCATTTCCTAAACGTAAAAGAAGGAGATATAGAGAGGTAAGAAAACTTGGCTCCTAATACATTCCGTTCCTATTCTACCACGTGGCCCTCATTTACGCTTTCTAACAGGATTATGAGCCCAAAAGTGTCGTGAAAGATGTCAACAGTCCCGTTACCCGTCGCCTCCAACGACATTGACGCACGGCCACTAACCACGCCAGACGATCAGCGCTCGTGAGAAGCGGCTGATCGACGAGTACAAGGAGGCGAGAGAGATCAAAACCAAAGGTCTGCTCGCTAACTGGGACGGCAAGGACTTCCGGAAATACAAGTGGACCATGCTCACGGTCATGCGCGAGCACGGCCTGGATGATATTGCTCTGCGGAAGCTCACACGTGAGGAACTCATCAGATCAGCGAGGAGGGAAGGCTTGCCTTCGACAGAAGGCACTTCACGATCATGCTATTGATCGGGACGACATTACGGACGGATAAGTTCCAGCAGGTCAACCATCTCGAGTCTGTATCGGAAATGTTGGCTAGGACGTGCGAGATCTACTAGAAGCGCTCGGATCCGACTATCCGCGAAAGCATCATCGTGAAGAAGACGGATAGATGTGTTGCCTAAGGTGTGTGACCACGGAGGATGTCGAAGCGTACTTGAATAAGATGTTCCGACTACGTACCAAACTGGCAAGCTACAACTACATTGTCAACGATATCATCATGAAGGAGATATTGCTCAATGGGCTCCCAGATCTGTATGAATTTGAATAACTCCGAGAGTCACTAAGTACGGCGGGAATGGTGACCAATTGCAACCTGAAGGCCTGCGGACTCTTATCGATCTAGCCGCTGAGCTACAATCGAAACGACCAAGGAACGGTGACCACAACGCCAGCGGAAACATGTCCGGGAGGAACGGCCGACGTGGTGGTGGGAATAACGGTGGTCGCGGGCAACAGCAACAAGGTAATGGTGGCAGTGGTCGAGGCCACCTCGTAAATGCCGAATCAGGCCAGCAGAATGATGGTCAGACGACCGAGAAAATTTGCTACAAGTGCAAAACGCCTGGGAACCTGCGGGCCTATTGTCCGGAAAAGTACAAAGGCAATGGCAATGGAAGTGAAGGGAGGCGTCAACACCGCGCCAACTTCACGTGCAACGATAGAATGCGGCGCGAGCATCAGGATGGTGACTCAGGAGCGACCGTGATCGTTGAAGATGAGCCTGGGGTTGCTACTGGTGTGGAATTCGAGTCTTCTCCACCGGCGGTGAGCAACTCCGCGGAAGATCAAGACAGTGTAGTGTAGATCACGGCCGGGAAGTCTTGGTGGCGTTTTGACACTGGGTCAAACAGTCACATTGTTGGGGACAAGAGCCTCTTTGTCCACATGGAAGATATTGACTCGGATAGTGTCGGTGAAAGTGTGTACGGAGTTTCAAGGAAAATGCTCGCGAAGGCATCGGGCATCGGTAAGGTGAGAATGTCACACAAGCGGGTAACAAGGAGATCGAATTGTTCGTGGACGACGTGCTCTACGTCGAGAATTCCGACCACGGGCTGTTTTCCTTGCAACAGGCTATTGAACAGGGATTCGAGATTGATTTTGAGTGAGAAACATGCACATTCATCGCGATGATACGCGTCCAGGACGCGATCCGCGCTGTGGTGGTGCAGGGCATTTGGATGTTCAAAGCTGAATGCGTGAACCATGCGTCTCCACCAGGCCATGGTGGCCGTATCATTGCCAACTACACAGTGACCGACGGCGTTGCGACTATGGATGATTGGCACAAGCGCCTACTTCACACAAACCACCAGTATCTGAAGTTGACGGTGGACAAGGCCTTGGTGAACGGAATGATGCTCTGACGACGTAAACAAAAGGCTTGTGATGCATGTCACGTCGGGAACAGAAACGCAAACGGCGACAGAAGAAACTTGATCGTGGAGTGACGGGACCCAACCAACTGATCTACGCAGACCTATTGTTCTCTCCAAAGAACAATGGAACGGATTACACGGCGATTCTCGTTTTGATCGATGCGTGGAGTCGTTACGTGAGGATGCAACCACTGAAGGACAAGTCTGCTGCAACAGTGAACAAGCACATCCAGCAATACGTGGTATGATCGGAGCTACAGGCTGGTCGCGGCATCAAGAAGATCGTACAGCGTGAGTTTCAGATGTCCGAGAACACGCGGTTCCCAGTATTCCAGATCCTCACGGACAAGGGCAGGGAATTTGAGAACAATAAAATGGCTGCATAGTACGCGGCGCGTGGCATCGAGCATGTGAAAGTGGGACCTAAAAGCTCACACCTAAACGCGTGTGAACGCACACACCAGACTCTCGTGGTCATGATGAAGTCTGGTATGTACTTCCCAAGTCATTCTGGATCTACGCGTTGCTGAACGCCGAGTTCATTAAGAATCGTATCTATTGCAAGACAATATAAGGGATATCGTATCAGCGAATGTTCGGTGTGGTCCCGGACATACACCACATCAGGACATTTGAGTGCCTCGTGTATATGCAAAAGTTCCAGTGTCACCGGACAATTACAATAATGATCCAAATGCTGTGATTGCTTTCCTACTTGGATATCGAGAGGACTCATTTAGATGTCTTGTGTACATTCCCAGTGATAACACGGTGAAGTTCGTTGCAGAAGTTCGCAAACTTGAGGAGATCACGTATGGTGATCGTCACAATGTTGATCCTGCCGATCGTGGCGTCGGCGAGTGGCTGCATCTATCAAGCGAGCCACCCGAGAATGTTGATGACGCGGTTTCAACGGTCACAAAGGCTCCCAGCCATGATGACTATATGAGCACGGCTGAAGATGACGAGGAGGACAACGACGGCGTCACTGCATCTGTTCTATTTGAGGTCAACACAGTCGTCCTCGACCCAGGCGACGAGAACCATGTCAACGACAATGCGGACGACGAGCATGGAGTCGAGGATGACCACAGTCCAAGTGAACATGAGCACGCTACTGGCGAGGAAGATGACGACGTATCCGTGTCTACGCACTATGGATCTGAGATAGAATATGTGGGAAATGATGGTCGTGTTGACCGCTCGGACTTATCGGTCGATGGTTCGGCCGAGGGGGACGAAGCGACAACGTAAGCAGCACCAACAGAACGAGCTGACGAGCGGCGCGAGGCCATAGCAACTGGAGAGGACGTGGGCGAGTTAGCATCACGCAGCAGCGACTCCGGCTCGTCACAATATCCTGAGACTGCGGTGCTCCCACCAGGACTGCGTAAGCGTGTCGCTCGCATCGAAACCTTATCCGAATTTGAGAGGAACAGAGTTGGTATCGAAACGAAGGTTCTTCGTACGGGACTTCGTTAATGGTCAAATATCCGTGCTCCGACGAGATATGATGACTTTGTTTTACTTGCTAATATGGCTACACGAATTATCGGAAAGAATGGCAAGGTGATCAAGGCTAATATTCTTAGAATTCCAAAGAACCGACGTGCAGCTATGCGTTCCAAGTATGCGGATTTCTGGCGACAAGCAGAATGGATGGAGATGGACGCGTTAAAAGACAAAGGTGTTCTCGTAGAAATTGACGCAAAGATGATGCCCAAAGGATCACGAATTGTCGGAACGACATGGGTGTATGCGCTGAAAACGGACGCCCACGGGTACATAATTAGGTTCAAGGCGCGTCTCGTTGCCCCCGGTAACTGGCAGAGACCAGATATTGACTTTAAGGAGACATTCTTTCCGGTGGCGAGGATGTCTCCGTTCCGCGACTTAGTCGGGATGTCGGTGAAGAAAAGACTCCGTCTGTACGGCGGCGACATTAACACAGCCTATTTGAATGCAACTCTAGAGATCGAGCAATACATCCCATCCAACGAGGGATTCCCATGCAGTGAACCCGGCATGTCTACGCTGTGAAGAAGGCACTGTATGGCCTCCGACAATCCGGAAGGGAATGGAACAATGAATTAACGTATGGTTGCTTGAACGTGGATTTGTGAGATGCGCTACCGAACCCTGCCTATATTACCTCTTCGACGGTGAGACGATCATGTATTTGCTCGTGTACGTCGACGACGTTGTATGCGCGACGAACGATGAGCAGTTCAAGTGTGAACTCTTTGCGGATCTCGATCGCGAGTATGGTCTAAAGGATCAAGGCTTACTGACGGAATATATCGGTGTGGAGAATGCTCAGAACGATCACGATGTGTTTATTTGCCAGAAGAAGTATGCTCGAGAGATTCTGCACAAGTTTGGTTATGACGGTGCAAAGAAGTGTGGAAACCGAATGAAGAAGAATGCACGACTTAGACCCAGTGAATTGTACGAGGCTATAGACACTAGTTTCGATTACCGTGGTGCTATGGGTATGATGAGGTACCTAGCAGCAAGCACCAGGCCAGATCTTGCCTACGTGCTCGGCCATCTAAGTCTATTCGTCTCGCGACCGACGGTGAAGCACGTCGGGGCTCTTAAGAGAGTCCTCCGGTACCTGGATGGTACCAGCACTCACGGGATTTGGTACAAGAACGATGCCCTAGGATACAAGGATGATGCAGTTGATCTCGTGGGATATTGCGATAGTGACTGGGGCAGTAATAGTGAAACCAGGAAGAGCACGAGCGGCTTCGTGTTCACCATCGCGAGTGGAGCGGTCTCGTGGATGTCTCGAAGCCAACCCATTGTTGCCCAGTCTACTGCTGAGGATGAATACGTGGCGGCCTGCGAGGCAATCATGGAGGCGATGGATCAAGCCAACATTCTGTCGGATATCATGTCTGGATCAAAGATCCGAACGGTGATCAACATCGTCAACAGTTCTCCTCTCGTCATGGCAACGAACCCTACGTACTCGAGACGCACTCGACACATCGAGTTGCGATGGCACTACGTTCGCGACAAGGTCCAGCGTCGATTGATCGAGCTTGTGAAGGTCAAAGGTCCAGCGGGAGGAGAATCCAGCGGACGCATTCACCAAGCCGCTGTACAAGGCGCGACTAGAGACTCTGTGCAAGATAATGGGGTCTCGACAATGGAGTGAGGATCGAAGCATTCGGCTTCGAGGGGGGAGTGTTAGAAACCGGATATCTTTTATCCGTTTCACGTCCATCCTATATTCGAAATGACCCGGGCGGGGGCTTCATCCCGAAGGGTCGCCCGGTGGCCCTGTATATGATGAAGGAGCTAGAGAGAGGTAAGAGAACTTGGCTCCTAATACATTCAGTTCCTATTCTACCGCGTGGCCCTCATTTACGCTTTCTAACAGGCTAAATATAACTAGTCCCGGCACAAACTCACTATCTAATCAAGATAGCAGTTTAATAAATTTTCTACGGAAATATATAATAGCTTGTAGCGGATAAGGCTAAATAGACTATGATTCCGCATCAACTATCTACACTAGTTCTTGCTCAATATACAATATTTAAAGTCAGAGGATTCGAAGGAAACTGCTGTGGCTTAATGTGAGGGCAAATATTCGGCAAAGATTGCTTTCGAAAAGTTGGATCCCCTAAACCGCCCCATATACTAATTTTCTTAATCTTGCTTTCCGTTTACTGTTACATTTGTCTTCGAAATCCTACTTCTTCTGAGCGCACGAGCAATTCTCAATAGGTTTAAGAGGTTTAAGATACAACAAAGGCAGGAAGTGACGGCTCCACCAACTCCGTAGCTACCATATTACATTTATAGAGACCATATTAGTGCTTCATTTAATGTAAAGTACGGCATCGATTACATCACCTATAAAGAATACAATAGGGTCAGAGATAACAACGTGACAACTCAGAACACGTTTAAATAAAGTCAATTTTCAAGCCCACATTGCTAGCAGATTTTGAATCGGACAACATTGAACTATAAGGACAACGCAGTCAAGAAGCAGGCTTACGATGAAGATAATGAAGAATCTTTTACCGCAAAATAAAAGGGATTATACCTAACTCGTGTTTGTCCGGTGCTTAACGCAACCACTGTAAATGACCAAAAAACGAGCCCTAAAAAGTTAATTCCGACTTTTGCTTGAAGGTCTTAATCTTCTAAGCATTTCCTCATCAAGCCATGGATGTAATGGGAATCCATTACAAAAGAAGCACTGATATTTTAGTTGAAATATCATTGATCTAATAGGGCATGTCAATCTTAGCATATGCGAATTTTGATATAAAGCGTATATCATATTGGATATAACCCACCTCGAGAGGTGGGTTATATTATATTGCATATAAACATGTCATATTCGGGAATTCGGGACTTCATATAGGTGATATAAACTTCACCCATATAACATGCTATATGGTTAATATTGACATGCCCTAATCGGACCATTTAAGTTGAGAATTTTGGATTATACATTCTTATAATTCATTGAGAATTTATACATTAAGCTTTACCGAATCCACCACTACTAGTTACCGCTCTTAGCACTTTGTGCCGTCTAAACGGCCACTGGAGCATTCCGTAGGTATGTTGCACAGCGTAAGGCAAAAAGGTTATTGACTGGGATGAACCAAGCCGAGCTCCTTTAGGTGGTATCTCTAGAGTGGTTTCCCCACCTTTTAATGCGTTAGTTCAGCGAATTCATCAGTTGTGGTGGAGCGGCTGATCAGAATTTTCGAGGTTCGATCAGGCGTTCCCACAGCGCCCGGACTGCCGACTAACTAAGGGGGTCCTCCGGTTGTCTTGTGACTGACTTGTGTCTTGCTCATCTTGTACCCGACGGCTTGGGCGTGGGTCGCTCTTCAGATGACCGGGACGTAGATCCGCGAGGGTCCGTTGCAAGATTGAGGTAAGTTCGTAGCTGGTCAACCGATGTGTTGATCAGGCGCGATCAGGCGTGATCAGGCGTGATCCGGCTTGATCAGGGTTGATCAGGGGCGAAACGTCGATGATCAGGACCGCTGATCGTTGATCAGGCTAATAATCAAGGTTGGTGATCGATGATCAGGGGTGATCAGGGGTGATCAGGGTTGATCAGGGTTGATCAGGGCCAATAATCGATAATCACAGGTTCTTGATCGATTTAGCTGATTCAGCACGAACTGGCGCTATTGCGAGTCGATTATAGCTGGTCGCAGGTTACAGATCGATGATCTTGGTGGTGATCAGCGAAGGGGTACTTGATCAGGTAGCGGAAGTCTTCACCACCTGATCGATGAGCCTCTTAAGCCTAGTCTACTAATATAACACCCAATATACTATGTATTCTAAGCTTAAAACTAAGAGGAGGGGGTCGAGCTGCCCTTTCTATGTGCGGGCTGATCGACGAATTTCCGAACAATCCACCTAGAGTTCCCGTGGGGCGCTTAAAGCAGCCGAACTACTAGGGGCCAGACGAGAAACAATGGGGAAGAGGTGAGAGCGCACTGCTCGATCACGTTTCCAGACAAAACCTTTTCGAAAGAAGTACCGCTGGCACAGCAGGCGGAGTTGAAGACGAGTTCCGAGAACTTCACGTTTGCTGGTGGGCCAAAAAGTGCACTAGGTGCTCCTGCCCGGGGCGTGAAAGTGCGTATAAAAGGAAGGGAGGCGTTAGGTGCTGTCCCTGTAGTTGATCTTATCGATCAGACGCAAGAGGAGAACTTTATTAGTGCTTATATTTTAAAATCTACCAATTACATAGTATCAACCAATCAGAACCACCCATTCCAATGTGCTCGACCAGTCAACCTGATTTCTCGGTCGTCCGTCGCTTACCGTTAGGTATCCGTACCTAGTGCCGCTTCTAATCCTATGGCCCGTCCATGACCTACAGTTGTCCACACAGTTATACACACAGTTGTACACACAGTTGTACACCAAATTTACGGTAAACTTCACCACAAAGTGCTATTGAAATTTTTGACTAGCATGTACCAGTGTACCAGTTGTCAAGTCGGATCGATCGGGTTGGCTAAAAGGATGGAGTGTTTTGGGCCAATCGTGTGCTTGGAGTGTTTTCTACGCAGATTTAAGGTAAGGCATATGGTTTTGCATGTAGTTTACATATTGGATTTTAATTGGTTATAAATTATAGTGTTCCTATTACATTGGGTTGCATAAGTCGACGCTCGCAGGAGTCATTGGGAGCACAGGGCTAACACGGTCCCTTCTTGCTCATTTAATCCCGGCCAGGACATAGCTCCACCGGAAGTCCCACGACGGGAAGCGCCCATTGTAGCCGGTGCGTACACGCACGGTGCGGCTAGCGCACGGAGGAAGACTTTCTTTAAGCAGCGATACGCCGCTACTTAGCCGATACTCCCTTATTTAAGGGCTTAGTGGGAGATTGCTCTCTCACTCGGGGCCAAGATTCCCTGATTTTACGGTTAGTAAACACTAACGCCTTATTCCAAGGCTTCCCTTAGTAAGGGGTAGCTAAGGGAGGTGCTCCCTTTTGCTACAACACTCACTGCACGCGCGACCGTTCTGGGTCGTGCGCCTAGCAGTATTCAGTGTATTTTGTAAACTGATTTTTTTATTTAGTATAAAATTAGCCTAACTTAATAAACTAATATAAACTATATGCAATACTAGGTAGAACTTACTTAATTCGTACCTAGCCAAAATGTAGTGTACACCACCTGTGTACCAACACGTGGCAGGCTGTCACGCCTTCACCAAGGGCTCCCGCCCTGATTGGTTAAAACAACCAATAGGTCCGAACCTTTCGGACTGGTCAATACTTAACCTTAACCGTTGTGTACTTACGTACACCAACGTAACCAAATGTAACCCCGTTACACCCATTACGTTCACTCCCCTCAAGCCCCACACGTTTGGAACGTGTTCTTCTTTTGTATTGGCGGGGTTACTCACTGATTTTGCAGTCAAGCCCCAGAACTTCTATTGTATGGGTTACTCACTGCCGCGTGCAGTCAAGCCCCATATTTTACCCGCATTTGGAGTGACGATTTCCGCTCCATCTGCAGATCGGATACATTGGATTATCTCTTCGTTGGTTTTTCGGTTCAAGTACCCCAGAAGCGGTACACCCATATCGTTACCTGCCAAGGTCCCTACTAAGCCACGGTCCACCGAGTGTGTAACCACCCACACCAATGGGTACACAAGGTGAGATGGATGAAAACAAATCGTACTCGGCGTCCTGCAGTGCCGATCGGTCACCCAATCGGCACCCAGGCGAAGGTTCGCGGGGTACCCCCCCCGTAAGTTGGTCGGCTGGGCGCGATGGTGGTCAAGTTCCGGATACTTCGGTGTCGATTTCGAACTGAACTCCACCACATTCACATGAGGATACCTGAATCAAGAGCCATTTCATTGATGCCCTTTAGTCACTTGCGCAAATGTTGGAAGGTTTCCATCTTCAGGCCGAACTTTTTCATCATCCTCGGCGTCTTGAATTGTGATCACACTAGTTGTTGCCGGTGCGTACACGCACGGTGCGGCTAGCGCACAGAGGAAGACTTTCCTAAAGCGGCGATACACCGCTACTTAGCCGATACGCCCTTATAAAAGGGCTTAGTAAGAGATTGCTCTCTTACTCGGGGCCAAGATTTCCCTTGGTTTACTAGTTAGTATATACTAACGCCTTAATACAAGGCTCCCCTTTGAAAGGGGGTAGTTAAGGGAAGGTATTACCTTTCACTACAACACTCACTGCGCGCGCGACCGGTCGAGGTCGTGCGCCTAGCAGTCTTTAGTGTGAAATTTAAACTGATGTATATTTAATATTTAATTAGCCTAAATTAATTAAACTAATGTAAACTATATGTAATACTAAGTAGAACTTACTCAATTCGTTCCTAGCCGAAATGTAATGTACACCACCTGTGTACCAACACGTGGCAGGCTGGTCACGCCTCCACCAAGGGCTCCTTCCCTGATTGGTTAAAATAAACAATAGGTCCAAACCTTTCGGACCGGTCAATACTGACCTCAACCGTAGTGTACTTACGTACACAACATAAGCAAACGTAACCAAGTCTAACCCTGTTACATCCTCCCCCATCAAGACTATTGCTTACGTAATAAATCAATTATAGTTGGAGAACTCCAACTGCCAGAACTTCTGGCTTACCATGAGCACCTCTAGTGGTGCTGAGGATTCTCCTCGAGACGAGGAAGTAGACTATTCCGATAACTCGGAAGAGGATGCCCTTGGGGATATCTCCCCAAAGGCTGACCGCTCCGACAACGCCGAACGGCGATGTCGGCAGCCCAATCCGTTCCCCACACGTGGGGAAAATGCACTAGCTAGTGCGCCACCCCTACCAATGTCGGATGATACATCCGTATCGCCGAAGGCGATCATCACTAATTAGTTGGATGCGGCTTAAGAAGCTCAGCTTGCCGCACAGGCACGAAAGGCTGCGTTACGCGCCCCAAAACGCCCGCCACGGGCGGCATATAAGTTTGAGGGTCCTCGTGACCTCCCAATGTGGGATAGGACTATGGTAAGGAATGGTTTAGCATTCTATACTCCTGGCTTTGCGGCTGAACATGTAACAGGGTTACATTCGAGTCACATTTAGTAGGTGGTGTACGTGAGTACACTACGGTTGGGGTCAGTATTAACCGGTTCGAAAGGTTTTGAACCATTGGTTATTTTAACCAATCAGGGCAGGAGCCCTTGGGGGTGGCGTGTCAGCCATCCACGTGTTGGTACACAGGTGGTGTACACTACATTTTAGCTAGGTACGAATTTGGTAAGTTCTACTTAGTATTACATATAGTTTACATTAGTTTAAATTAATTTAGGCTAATTATATATTAAATATACATTCAGTTTACATTTTCACTCAACGACTACAGACGCACGACATCGAACGGTCGCGCGTGTAGTGAGTGCAGTAGCGTAAAGGGAGCCCTTCCTTTAGCTACACCCTTAGTAAGGGAGCCTTGCGTTAAGGCATTGGCGAAAGCTAATTGTAAACCAAAGCGGGAATCTTGTCCCCGAGTAGGAGAGCTCTCTCCTACTAAGCCCTTTATAAGGGCGTATCGGCTAAGTAGCGGCGAACACCGCTTAAAGGAAAGTCTTCCTCTGTGCGCTAGTCGCACCGTGCGTATACGCACCGGCTACAGAACAGCCGTATCAATGCGAACGCCGGGAGAAACTCCGGGAACAACTGTTCGCGCAGAAGCAGTTCACTAGCGTCTCATATCAAGAGCGCCTTGACAGACAAGCACGGGGTGCCCCTGTTGAGAACCTCCACGAGGTTCCTATCGTTCTTTCCCCGGGAGAAAATGCCGAAGATGCAGAAAAGAAATTCCGCGCTTGGTCGGAAGGGGAGAAACTCCTCCCTAGCTTTACTCAGATGCACGACAGCTATTCCCCCGGGACGTTCGGGTGGAGAGGGCGTTGCGTATGGCGTTTTCCTGAGCCAAAGCGATGGGGCTATTACGTGCCCCTTATCGCATGCGCTATGCTAGCGCTCCTACCCCCAACGCGATGCCAGAGAACAGTGTGAGAGCCACATCTTCCTCCGGCAAAATCCCAACTACTGGGAGTGGAGGGGCTTCTCGCGCCCCTTGGTCGTCGACTCGCAGCGGGATTCTCCCGTTCGAAAGCGTCAACGACGTCACGGCAATCCTGCCGCAGGGAAGTCTCGGACTCCCACGAACTCTGTGAATGTGGATAACCCTTCCACTTCACCGATATTGGGTTTGACCCCGATGATGGCGTCGCGCCATCAGACGCTCCACAGATAATGTGGAGTACCCTCCGTATCGAGAATTGGAGGAGGAGGTCGCGCAATTGCGACGTGAGTTTCGCGAGCGCTGTGATCGACACAGCGATCGCATCCGGGAAGTCCAGGATGGACTCCACGATGAAGGGAGTGCGATTTACCGCATAGAGAGGTGGCTTGGATCTCTCGAGTCGACCTTTGCGGAGTTTCGAGGTTGCATTTCGACCCTGTCGGAGTTACTCCTCCCTGCCGCTTCTTACGGCTTTTACGGCTATCCGCCTTTTCAACCCCCTCCAAGAAGATACCCGCCTCCGGGTTTTGGTATGGCTTAAGCATATCTAAGTAGAAGGTTGGATTCGTACGCATCGCCTTAGGAATATCCAAGGTGTACGCCAAACCCTTTCGGGCTAGCACCTTGAAAGGCCCCACAAACCTGGGGCGCAGTTTGTTTCTTAACATATTAGAAACTGAATGTGTAGGAAGGTTCTTAGCGCTTAATAAAACACTATCTCCTACTTTGTACGCCCTTTCGTTATGCCGACCCTTGTGGTCGGCCTGTTCCTTTTGCTTGTCTTGGCTTTCCGCCATGGCATCGTAAACGTGTCGTAAAACACTAAGGCGCGTCGATAAAAAAGCTTATCGATGTGCTTGCGCACAGATAAAGGGCTGACATCAGGGAATCCTCCCCCCTTAAGCCCTGGGACACACACACATGGCGTCAACGGAACCCTCGGATTCACTTATCCGTTCACGTAAAACGGGATAAACGCTGTATATTCATGGACCGAATTGTTTATAGCATATTCGGCCATAGGAAGCATCTCACTCCTACTCTTTGAAGACTCCGGGCATAAACTCCGGAGAATATCTTCCACAACGCGATTAACGCGTTCCGTTTGTCCGTCTGTCTGCGGATGATCCGCAGTGGACAGGAGAAGTTTGGTGCCCAGCACCTTAAACAGCGCCCCCCAAAACTGTCCCGTAAAACGGGGATCCCGATCCGATACAACGGAGTCGGGTAGACCATGCTGTCGAAAGACACGGTCTATTTCGATTTTCCTTATCCATCAATGGACTCTGGCACCGCCGCCAGGTGATCCATATTGTTCAAACGGTCTACAAAGACCAATATGCCGGTGTTACCGGCCTTATCCTTCGGAAAACCGAAGATAACATCCATACTGATGGATTTACAACACTGCGTAGGAACGGATAAGCTTGCCAAAGGCGCCGATAAATCTTCAGAGGGTTTGACCCTCTGACACGTCTCACAGGTGCTAATATGCGCACTGACCCACTTATACATCTTGGGCCACCAATACAAAGCGCTTAAAGCACTGTAGGTCTTATCCCGACCTAAATGACCCCCGGTAGAGGCGTCATGTGCCTCAAAGAGGACTCTATACTTTAATTCCTCATCATGAGGAACTACTACCCCTGGAGTGTCCTCCGAGCTCGTGCTATAATATAGCCAACCGTCACAGTAACTGTAACGGTGTAACCGAGCTCTAGCTCGACTTTACAGGGTAGGCTCAGACGGGCCAAGTCCCTTGTCACCCAAAGCGCTGATAAGCGCCGTAAATTGTGCGTCTTTCCCATACGCCTGGCATATGAGGTCCACCGCAGACGAGGTGATGAATGTCGCGTGATCGAGCTCGTAATCGGGACGACGCGACAACGCGTCTGCAAGTACATTCTGTTTACCAGGTTTGTACTTTACCTCAAAGTTGTACTCCGCAAAGAAGGAGATCCAACGGGCCATCCGTTGGGAGAGATGAGGCGACTTCGTTGCTGTCCGTAAGGAAGCGTGGTCTGTATAAACCACGAACGGCTTTGAGCCGAGTAGGTGAACCCTAAATTTGACAAGGGCATACTTCATAGTAAGTAGCTCCTTATAATGAACGGGATAATTCCGTTCCGCAGCTTTAAGCTCCCTCGACTCAAACGCGATCACGCGTACCCTTCCCACATAATCTGCTTGTAACAAAGAACATCCGATTGCGAAATCGGAGGCGTCGCAGACGACGCTAAATGGTTTCCCAGAATCTGGGAGAGCGAGAACGGGGGCTTTTAACAAGCCCCACTTAACCGCTTCGAAAGCGTTTTGGTGTTTGGTTTCCCAACACCAATCAACATCCTTCTTAAGAAGTTCTGTCAATGTCTTCGCCATCTCAGCGTAGTTCCCGCTGTATTTGTGGAGATAATTGGCTAATCCAAGCCACTTCCGTAAATCTCTAAGATTTACAGGCGAAGGCCACTCCACAATGACTTTCACCTTCGCGGGATCCGCCCGCACTCCATCCTTACCGATGAAGCACCCGAGGAAAGGAATTTCCTTAGCACCAAAAATACATTTGGATGCGTTTGCATATAACTTATGCTCCCGCATACATTCGAGCACTGCTCGAAGATGTATTAGGTGCGTCTGAACATCAGATGAGTCGCCTTCCGCGCGACGATGAACGAATATATCGTCGAAGTACGTCTGAGCGTACTTTCTAAGCGGGCGGAAGAGTTGAGTCAACAAGCTATTGAAAGTCGCTGGCGCATTCGAAAGCCCCTGTGGCATAACAAGCCACTCCCACAGCATGCCGCTAGGCGTGCTGACCGCTGTAAGCGGAATATCGGATGCTCGCATGAGCACCTGATAATACCCGTCCACCAGATCTAAGGCAGTGTACACAGTACAGCCCGCCATATTGTTCTGTAGGACATCCTTCCGAGGAATCGGAGTCTGCATGGGTACAGCAGTTGCATTCAGCTTGTTATACGCATGCACAATGCGCCACTTTCCGTTCGGTTTACGAACACAAAAGGTGGGAGATGAATGGGGAGACTTGCTCTCCCGCACCATCCCTCCGTCTTCTTTCCCCTTGAAGAATGCGTCGATGACGTTGCATTGCTCCTTGGGGAGAGTCCACTGCCTAGTGACGCAGTATTTGGTTCCAGGAACCAAGACAATCTCATGTCGGACTCCCCGATCCGGTGGTAACCCCATCGGCGGGTTGTCACTAAAGACATCTCCGAATTCCTTCAGTAAGGAATGGTAAGGGTCCTCAGGATCGCAAGGATCTTTTGAGGATCCGCAAGGATCTTGTGACCGCTTCGGGCATTCAATGCCTGTTTGGTTTGCACCAAAACTGACTCGTCCATCGTGGATTAGGAGTTCAACTCCTCTTCCGGACGTAATACGACAACCTCGTCGAGTTCAACTGCTTTTACAGCAGTCTCAAGCTCGTTGAAGGACATCTCCTCGAACGACAACAGTTCACCTACCCCAGGCAACCGCTCCAGGCTTACGCCTTCTGTGAAAGCACCTTTCACAATATTCCCGATAGTATTGCTGACTACTGGCCTCGGGACTCATCCCGGGACCCAGATGGGGGGAGTCAATTGCCCCATCTATTGGAAGCGCATCGCGCCTATCCACAGAGGGCTTTACCTCTACCACCGGTGACTCGCCGGTCTCACCTAATACGGCGTTGTCGGAATCAATTCCGACATATGGAAGAGACAAACTACGGGTATCTCCGCTTGGAAGCGCCTCGAGCTTAACCACAGGGGTCTCTACCCCTACCACTGGAGTCGCAACTTTCTCGCCGGACACGGCGTGGTCGGGAACCCCGACCTGCAGAAGAGACAAACCTTGTGTCTCTTCTCTAGGAAGCGCCTCGCGCTTATCCTCAGAGGAATCCACCTCTACCACTGGCGACCTACCAGTCTCGCCTATCTCGGCGTGGGGATTAACCGCCGAACCCCCTCGTCAAGGAACACTTCATTGACCTCATTGGGACTGTTTAATTCAGACATCCCAATATATGGCATCTCTCGACAGAATCGCTTTTGCGATCGAGCAAAGGTGGGTTCATGACTCGCCAATGCTTCACCCGATCGCGGGTGCGTTGAGCCAATGGACTTAGACTTCCAGTCTATCCATGGCTCGTGGCGTTCCAGCCACTTCATGCCCAGAATGAGGTCATACCCTGAGTCCAAATCCAGGAATAGGCAACGTTCTGAGCTATCGAAGTCTGCAAACTTCAGATTAAGGTCAATCGAGACCTTGGGTACAGAAACCTGTACGCCCGTCGCTAGACGGACCGTGACAACGTCACGAGAACGCGCCTCTAGGGCCTCGGCATACAGCCGACTCTTCTCCACAGAAGCCCGTCAGACATAATTTTCAGATGCTCCAGAGTCTATCAAGACTCTCCAAGGCTTATCAAAGCCTTTAACGTCCGCAAGGACGTCCAGAAAACCTGGCTGGTACAACAACTCGGTGCTAGAAAGCACCTTTTCCCTCGGGGATTTGTGCTGTCGGCCCCTCCCCTGGGGTTTAACAGCACTGAGGGATCCCCCAGTAGGGCACCCCGCACCTACTGGGAGCCGTCGTTTCCCGAAGGCTTGGGCGAAGGTTTTACCCGCCCTCGGCCCCTTATAGCGAGTGTCTCGCTGGGGGTTTCGCGGACATCTGTTCCGCAGATGATACGTACTTCCACACTGGAAGCATATTAGCGGCCCATGCCACTGCAACATTGCAAAGAGCTCCGCTTCGAAGCCCCGCGAAAAGGAGTCAAAGTGACTCCCAGCGGGAGGTTTCTCCTCCGCTTCGACCTGACTCAGGTCCATGGGTTTGGGACCCACCTTAGAGGAACGAAAGTTCCTTTCGGCGTTGAACGCCATCTTAAACACCTCCCACAGGGATTGGGGTCGGCATCGGAAGAGCTCCGAACGTGCTGGCCCTTCTTTCAGGCCTCCCATGAACACGGGAATGGACACATCGTCCGAATACGCTTTCGCGTACATCCCTGCCAACAGGGTCTTTAGTTCTTTGACGTATGTCTCCAAGTCCCTGGTGCCCTGACGGCACCTCAGAAACGCGAGCTGATTCTGAAAGACCATATCAGGTGTAGCATACATGTCCATAAGTTTTCGCTTAAGGACTTCCCAGTTCGGGAACACGTCCGTGACCGAATCCGGACACGTAAACGCCCATGTACGGGCTTTAACCGTAAGATGGGTCAGTGCAAGTCCCACTTGCAAGTGATCCCCGATCACATTCGCTGTGACGAAGGCCGTTTCGACCTCGCGAAGCCACACGTAAAGGTTATCACCTTTTTCACCGGTGAATTCCTTTATCTTAAAGGATAACGGGGGGAGCACCCCAGTAGACGCAGGGTGGCTTCCTTACAAACTCACCTCGTGGGCGAGTTTACCCTCTCGCGCACGGATCAAAGCCCTGCTCCACTAGGTGGCGAATGCCAACCGAACCCAATATGGGTACTAGCCTCTTAAAGGCTTCCTGTTGGACAGGGGTTAACTTAGCCCAATCGTCCTGTTTCATCCTTTGCAGAGGATATTGTCGTCTACCAAAAAGGTGTTGGATTGACTACAAGTGCTACCAGATGTAGCCGATGCGTACACGCACGGTGCGGCTAGCGCACAGAGGAAGACTTTCCTAAAGCGGCGATACGCCGCTACTTAGCCAATATGACCTTATAAAAGTGCTTAGTAAGAGATCGCTCTCTTACTCGGGGCCAAGATTTCCCTTGGTTTACTAGTTAGTATATACTAACGCCTTAATACAAGGCTTCCCTTTGAAAAGGGGTAGTTAAGGGAAGGTATTCCCTTTCACTACAACACTCACTGCGCACGCGACCGGTCGAGGTCGTGCGCCTAGCAGTCTTTAGTGTGAAATGTAAACTGATGTATATTTAATATTTAATTAGCCTAAATTAATTAAACTAATGTAAACTATATGTAATACTAAGTAGAGCTTACTCAATTCGTTCCTAGCCGAAATGTAATGTACACCACCTGTGTACCAACACGTGGCAGGCTGGCCACGCCTCCACCAAGGGCTCCTTCCCTGATTGGTTAAAATAAACAATAGGTCCAAACCTTTCGGACCGGTCAATACTGACCTCAACCGTAGTGTACTTACGTACACAACATAACCAAATGTAACCAAATGTAACCCTGTTACACTAGTAGAAATGGCAGATGCGGCTTGAATGAGTGGAGAACCTTTATTCGGAATCTAGAACTATCGCCCTAAGTTTAGAAATACATCCACCATATGATGGAGCGCTATTAAAACCTTCTGTAGCTGGTCTGGCGTCAAACACAGGCCCAAACCGCTGATTCATGAATGGGCTCCATCGCTAATCTTCATCTTCCTTGATCACCTCTGAACCCGCGATTACGCACTTGCTGATCAGCACGAAGCGGTAAACATGGGTCTTAATTAGGCATAAACTAAGGTGTTTGCTTTATACACGAGGCTTAAGCGCAAACTCTTTGCCTTGCGTAGCTTGTATTATGCGAGCGGTTTGAACAGGCGGACACTCTTATTAATCAGTAGGGGTGCCTTCCCAATACCTTCATATTTTAAAGTTAATGTATTCCAATTTACCCAATACCTTCATAACGTATTGGAAACCAATCTTTCCACATAGCAGCACCAATAACTTTCCAATATAATCCAATGCAGCTCTTTACTAATAGGAAAACTAGCCCCTGGAACGCGTTAATCAAGCAGGTGTTGATCAGTTGACGTGGGCGTCGCGGTGAGCCGATTTACTTCCCTCCGGTGCCTGCTGCCGTCCTGATTCAGCAGAGCCAATATTTAATTTTGTTTTAACGGTTAAGTCCTTAAGAAGAGGAAAAGTGGCAACTTATAAATATTGACCAATAATATACATATATATTGCCACGTAACCCAGGGAAATAAAAAAAAACACTTATCCAATTGTATGAAAATTAAAAACAGAGTACCTAAGTTACTAACTCTAACCTTCCACACAAACTTTATCCTGTAAGATCTAATACCTGATAGAAAACCCACCCCATTTTATTTCTAACAGGGTGGTCAGATACCATTTGTAGTCAACCGTAATCAATTGGCGCATACATATGCCGAAAACGTCCACAACACTTCACCACCGACTCGGATGGAGACTTGTGGAGCTCACCCAGACAAGAAATTAACTTCGAATGTGAAGCTGGACAGTGTTCCAATTATACTAGAGCTGTGTGACTTCTGTGGTGGGAGAGCAAATCGTGGTTTATCGAGTACTATTTACTGTGTTCTCCCCGTTTCCTGTCGGTGTTGTTCTCGCGGAGCCGTCACCAAGACGATTTTATAGAGCTCCTAAGACACTAGACAGAGTTGTCTGGTCCCAGAGAGAATCAATCCACAGGAGGGATGATTCCAATCAGGGAAGTGGTTTGTCAAAGTACGGCAGCGGGAAACAGAAATACATTGAGATGGGTCAGTATTTCAGGCCTACACGGAGGACGCAAGGACGTAGCGTGCTGTCGTGGGCTTATCTTTTTGCAAATATCAGAAGTTGAACAGATGTCCACGGAGTATCCCAGAAGGCACGAGTCATGAGAGGCTGGAAACGCTTGTCTACTTACTCACACTGTTCGCACACGGGAGACACTGTGGACATGGTTACGATAGCTGGATGATTGGATATTTCTTTTTAGAACAATCACCGCAGCAATTATGGAACGCTGTTTAAGAAGGTACTCATTTCTTAATATATGTGGGGCACGGCCTTGCCACTTCGCATCGATTCGGCACTGCCCTCTCCCATTTGTCACACAGATTAGAACAGATACTACTACACTTGATCTTCCGAGAAGGTACTGCCATCTCCGAGTAAACTGTGTTGAGTTCTCCTGCAGCCACACTAAAAGCAATCCATACGTGATATTTCTGCGTAGGCCCCCTCCCTATTCAGATCCGTGATTCATGAATAAATGCTTGATTCAGATTCATGATTCATGAATCATCCTAACCCTACACCGCTAATTACAGTGAGCCACTATGCACAACTGCTAGCAGGCACATATATGCCAATACCATTTGTTGTGTGTAATGAATACAGGTCAGCTGGGCCTATTCTTAGCTCCGCTCTTCCGATTGATTGGTTGCCACTATAACTTTAATAACTGTTTTCATTAATAATGACACGCTTGTCACTTCGTTATTCCTTAATCTTATTGGTCATTGCTTCTTAAATTTCTTTTAATTCCGTCGGTTAATTCTGTAGTCGTAGTCGTCGAAGTTAGCTCTTAGAAAAGTATAAATAGCAGGGTAGACGTGTTAAGAATAAACTATAAGTCCCTTGAAACCTAGAAACATTACATTGTGTGTCCCCTCTTGGTGTGCCTCAAAGACTTCTATAGAAAAAAGGGTTTCCTTCAGATAGAGTGAGGCTGTTGAATTGGCTGAATTTATTATAGAGTTTATGGTTTCTGAATACACAATCTGTTTTTCTGTCATGATTTGGGGGGTGTCTTTGTTATGCTAAAAGCCTGTAAATGCGTGATTTACTATATATATGGTGATCCATGATTCATGAATCTGAATCATGAATCAGCCCTGGGAAAATGAATCTGAATCATGAATCAGGCTTAATTCATGATTAAGTGATTCAAATAGGAGGCCTATTTCTGCGAGAACTTGCACTATTTCAACACCTGAGAACAGTTTCAGGACCAAAAATAGGTAGTGTAGTTCACTACCTATCTGAGAATAAATTAGGTTTCGTTTACATGTTTAGGAAGATATCACTTTTTAATACATGAATATTATTAAACAAGTATTTGTCAACGCACGCTGGTGCTGCTGTCTATCGTAACGACGGATAAACAGCAACACAATAATATAGTATTAATTTTGGTTATTTAGCTGATTTATATGGCTAGATCGGTGGGGTATGGGTTTGAAAATTGACCTGGCTTTGGACAATTAGAAACTGGATGATAATACTTTCAACCCGGATGGTAGTAGGACGACGAGAATTCAAGGCATCCAATTTCAAATATGCATGCTATGCTTTTACAATTTGTAGAGAAAGTTGCCTTCATACTGAAGTACCAAATAGTTAATACTAAATAGACTATACTCATTATGCTTTGTTGAATTGCTAACTACTTTTTCACATGCCGCAGGGAGTAGCGTACTGTTTATGCCTAATGGAACGAAGATTGGAAATTCAATCTTGCTTCCAAGGACCTGCAGCAATCAAAGTACTCTCGATATACATGCGTCATCGATGTGTTATTGTAAACAAACATTCGGACATGTAACCCATGTCGTCTTGCCTGTCGCAGGATACCCATCTATTTCGTTGAACAACGTCGGATCGTAGGTCAGCCCACAACATGTCGCTTATATGGTCGACATTATTACGCAGAATATCTAAGTGTACGAGACCCAACTTCAACCTGAAACGATGGGCTACGTTTCGACATGGCGACCTGACTCGACAAAAGATTGCTGGGGTACATCGAGAGCAGAAACCGTTGGAAGGGTAGTCGCGCTGTCCGATTGTTGAAACCTAGTCTTAAGGCAATGAGCTCCGTCCATGGAAGATAGACAGTCCATATAAATTGGTTTGGTTAACATCCCGTTGACTCTCCGAGTTGGCTTGGGCATTTCCTGGCTGTACCAACTGTTCTCGGATGAAGCCCAGGCTTCCCAGCCTTTTCCATGATGTACCACATCTGCGTTTGTAAGGTTAACTGCTTTGCTAAGGGGATCCGGTTTGTTAGTTCCCACTCGGTAAAAACGCACAGGAGCCCTATAAACCCTAGTGCGAAATGCACTTCACAACGCGATGAATTCAACAATTTCTTGCCAAGACGCGCTTCCATAGCAACTGCCGACATGGAAACGTAACCAGACTAGCATGGCTACCCTATCATTCGTAGAGCAAAGCAATGTCTCCACTAGTTTTGCTGTGTGCCATCCATTTAATAAGCAGCTCTATGCTTGAAAGAAAAACACATGTCATAAGATGCCGATATTTTAGTATAGAGTGCGTGTAGTAGATAGATACTGAGTAGTACACAAGTAGAGTGGACACAATGATGTTGATTAAAGTGAGAACTTGTTGTTAAAAGATATTTTATTGGATGAGATCGGTTAAAATGTGAAGGTTGGGTTAAGAATATATAGAAGGATTCACTATTGATAAACTAATGCATACAGCTCTATCACTCGTCGACGATTACAGATAAAGAAGTACGGGTTGGTCACTTTGTAAGCGGTACGGTGTCTGCGGCTGATCAAAATGCATTGCCGATGCCGCGGCGTTTTCATCAGCAAAGAGACATTGGAGAACGTCGAGAATCTCGTTATCAGACACATTCGGAGCCTGAGAAGCGCTAGCGCTTTGCGCCGTGATCGACGAAGAAGAAGAAGTAGAAGTAGAAGTTGTTGTGCTCGTAGACCACGGGGCGTACTCTGCAACAGAGTGAGGACTTGACCGATTGAGAGCCGCACGAAGTTGTGATGGGGCCGCTGCAGCGGCCCGGGCAGCGGCTACAGCTCCAGGTGGATGCTGTGTGCGCAGATGGCGCGTCAGGTTTCCAGCAGTACTAAAGGTCTTTCCACAACTCTCTACTACACAAATGTGTGCAACGCTGCCGAGGTGGTTTTGAAGATGACGCGCGAGTTTTTCCGATTTTGTAAAAATGCGCGTGCATCCCTCGACCGGGCACTCGAGTTTCTTGAGCAAGTGGAGACGACGATGACGAGCCAAGTTGCCAGAAGTGCTGAAGCGCTTGGCGCACGAGCGGATAGCGCACTGGTAGGGTTTCTCGCCCGTATGGGTTTTCATGTGTTCCCGTAGAGTAAATTTCCGCTGGAAGCGACCGTTGCACGATGGCACAGGACACTGGAACGGACGCTCCCGCTCGTGCGAAGATGGCAATGGAGGCGAACGCGTAGCGTCTTGAGTAGTAACTTTAGTCTCAGTCGCGTGCATGTTGATTGACGAGGGGACGAGGGGCTTGACTAGTGCGCAATCACTTCGCTGTGAGATGGAGGGCAAGTTGGAAAGTGAGCAGGCCATTATTTCCCGTATGTGCCAGAAGACTAGCCCTTCTCTGGCCAATGTCCAGCCCCATTGACAGGGCCGTTAATACTAGGTTAATGATGTTGGTCCGCTGTGACTTGCTCGCAGTGCCCGGTACATGTACCAGTCAAAGGCTGGACAAGAAGGGGTGGGCAAAACCTCCTTACGTACCGGCTGTTCCAGCCCACGACTTGGATTCAATGCGGACGCGGTGCAGAGAAAGCGACTCGTAGTGTCGTGAGGGAAATAAACGGTTCAGAGGCGTGAAATGCCGCACACACATGCTCAAGAAATCAACCAGGGGAAGGAGGAGCCAACGACAATGCAAAGCAGCCGAACTCACGTCTCACTACGTTCGTGAAAGCCATGTGGGGCCTAATGTGGGAAAAAAAGAGATTCCTAGACCTAATGGAAACTTAGAGCGTTAACCTGGTGATTTGAAAATCGATCGACCGCGCTACTGTTCATGTACCAATAGGTCGAAATTCGAAGGTGGACAGAGTAGACTGAGAACAATTAACTTAGGCGTCGTCTAAGTGGTCAGGTATTAGATACTTAGAGGCACATTGTGGTCCTGTCCTTGCTCATGGAGCACGCTATTCTGCTATGTCCATTACCTACGCGATTTTGGTCACGAGAGCCAAATCAGGTGGCTACATGTCGAACAGATGACGGCACGTCGCGACAATTCTATGCGTCTATCCAGACTCAAGAAATTTGTGGAAGCGCGCGCAATAATTCAAGCGCAACATTCTGTTTTGATTGCCTATGGCTGCAGATATGACATATATAGTCCGGCCAGTTACTTGCTTACGAGCTATTTATAGTAACCGAAGTACCTGTATTTTCGTACTACAGTACTCTACTTCAATGACTGCTCCATTAATCCATGCACCAAATTCTTCCAGCTGCTGGACATGTGACGATGATTTCTAACTGAAGCGACATTAAAGTGGATACTCACCCATGGGAGAACCGATTAAAATAAATGTTCCAACTGTTTTAGTAAAATGCCTGCGAAAGCCAGTAAGTAGTGTGGCATGCATGCACACACTTAGCAAACGGTTCAAGCAGCCGTGAGATGGGTCCCAATCTGCCAATTCTTTGACTCACCCACTGTGCAGAACTGTATATGTAGACTGGGTGGATAGGCAATATGTAGCTGGCAGATGAGATGCTGACGACGGCGTCCCACACGATTAGACGATAAGGATTCGAAAAAGTTGACCCGCATGCTCCCTTGCCCTTCCATATGCGAAAGTCTCATTCACTACGTGCAACTGTAAGCATTTTAGTTTCAAGCAATCGCTCATGCTAAACGTGCATCCTGGTTGGAATGAATATTAGCTCGCAAACTTACCTGTACATCTGTTTTCTTCTTCTGGGAAGAAATATCGCAGAAGCATAGATACGAACGACATGTCGTAGTGACACGCGCGCATGTTAAAAGACCCATGTCACACAAGCATGTGTCGATATTTTTGTGTTCGTGAGCGCTTTGGCACAATACATATGATTTTAAAATCATGTTTAAATAGAACATTCATTATTTAATCACGATTACGAGAACTAATAAGACTGCTGAAAAATGAGCTCTATGGAAGCAAGTGACTGAGTTGCGCCAACTACAATCAACGGTCCGTTGCGGCACTGAAGCACGTGGCTGTGTCCTGTATGGAATCAAATGGCGTTCGAAGCAAAACGGTGAAGTGAAGTAGAAATTACTTGTCACAAAGTAAAGGCAGGGATTCTAGGAATGCAGATAGATTTGGGTTAGAATGTCCCAATTATGGTACCATTAGATTCCAAGAGAAGTCCTTCGACGCGGCGGTCCTTCAATTGCCGATGCGTTTGATGCAATTAAAGTAACCAATCGCTACAAGGGCTAAGGATACATAACGTTTCTCGCTGTTTACCTTCATGCTTTTAACCTTACTGTTGGGGCACGTTCAAAAAAGTAACACGTGCGATGCTTAGGCACACAATCTATATCATGCATCGCTGTGTCTCAGTAACATGGCTCACTTTGCACACACAATTCATTATTAATCCGTTAAGGCTGGGGGATGGGGGGAGGGGGGAGGGGCCACTAAAAGTCGAGCAAAACGCAACCTAAAAGCATTCAAATATACATGTCGAATCGAGTTTAGCAGGGTTCCTTTGTGTTGCGACCGACGCAATGTAGTCGTCCATCCCCTTCAATATATTCGCATCTTCAAGTCACCTTGTACAGCAGAAGGCTGACGGGCAATTCTAAGCTAACAGAGGACAGGAAGGATCCGCTTGCACATCACTTGGGGGGGATGGTGATTGCCACACCAAAATTTTAATATTAGTACGTGTACGCCTCGCTGTCCAGTCGTAGCGGGTGGCAAAGCATCGGCTGTGTGCTAGCCAGTTACGTTGTCACGATGGACTTGATCCTGCGTAAACCACACAGGCGCAAGGTTTCTTTTTTATTAGAAACATTCATGTCCACAAGAGCAGTGTCACGAAAGCTTCGGGTACGCACGTGTATATTTAATCGCACCACATGATGATGCCGTTAAGAGGACAGAGTGTGTCACAGCGAGGCAGCTAATCTTCAACGTGAGTCCTTGACATAAAACATGTCGAAAATTTCCAAAGATTTTCGCACGTTGCAACAACGATCACTGTCAACTTGAATATATATATATAGACAGTATAGCTAGCCCCAGTACTGCCGTGTGTAGTTTCGGTTTCTTGACTCGTTTTTGCGAGATCAAATTGATAGTATACCCTTAAAGACTATGTACGCAGCACCTACCAACACGGTCTAAAATTCATACGTAGCCGTAAGATAGGGAGGTTGCGCATGCTGCGGCAGTCGATTCTCGCGCGCGACCTCGAGCTTCGGTAGTCGGTCCCTTATAATAGCCACATTGTGATGTCCATTCGCCGCGGCCGCGGCCGCAGCTTGCGCATTTTCCACAAATAAACAATCAAACAAATCTTGCACGTCCGACTCGAGAATCCGCTGTTGCGGCGGAGCATGGGGTTCCGTGGGCGCGGGCGGCGGCCAGAGCAGGCCTCGCATGGGGAGGGACCCCGAGGCCGGCGGCGGCGTAATGCGACTGGGGAATTCAAACTTGGGCCGGGGCAACGACGGCATCGACACGGGCGGGACGGCCGCGCCCCCTTCGTCCCGCGTCGCGGGCCCCGTGCGATGTTGCGTTCGTCGATGACGCGTGAGGTTCCCCGCCGTACTAAACGTCTTGCCACAGCCCACAAAGTCGCACGTATGGGGCGTCCGGGCCAGATGCACTTTAAGATGCGGCACGAGTTTCTCGCGACTCGTAAACACGCGCGTGCAATGCGCAGCAGGGCAGCTGATTTTCCGCATGGCGTGGAGTTTCCGATGACGCGCGAGGTTCCCAGACGTACTAAAGCGTTTGCCACACTCGGCCACGGGACACTGATGCGGTTGCTCGCCCGTGTGCGTTTTGAGATGTTCGTGCAACGTAAACTTGCGATGGAAGCGCCCCCCGCAATTCGGAACAGGGCACGCAAACGGCCGATCTTCGGACGGCGCGGCCCGACGGGTCGCGCCCGAGCGACGCGTCGTGGCGCTTGGATGCCCCTCGTCCTTGCCACTCGGCGTGAGAGTCGCCATGGCAGTCACGTTGTGATGATTGGCATAGGTGGTCGTGGCGTCCGGGTGATGGAGGTGATGAAGATGGTGATGATGGTGATGCCCAATGGAACTCCGTTGGAGATAGAAGGGCGTATCGCGAGAGGTATCACTGAGCATTGTTTGCATTCCTCGCCTCTCTCGGGCGCGCGGGTGTGTGTGTGTGTGTGTGTGTGTGTGTGAGGTGAGACCGCAGAGGCGTCGGCACGTCACGCAGCTTGCGCGAATTCAACAGTGGCTTTCAAAGCCTCAACCTGGTATGGTTTGGGAGTATACAGTACCACCCACACACAGACATTGTCCAGTCTGTTGCCGGCTCTGGAGGATGATCTGCTGTCGCGCCTCTGCGTCTGGCTTCGTTTATGTCTGTACAAAGCGAGGCATCGTCTGGACCATTTGCTCGCAGCGAATAGGGCCGGATTGGACGCATCCAATGTTTGCTTTGCTGGCTGTTTGTCATTGCTATCCACTGGGTGGATGTATGTGGGGTGGCTACTGTAGGGGGGGGGGGGCACTACGGCAAATCGTGCCAGCACGCACTTGCGGCCACCTGGCACGGCCATTTGGTGCTGATTGTTTATGCGATGCCATTCAACAGACGTTCTGTGAGCGTCACGACGCACGTGTTTCTAGCACGGAACGAGAGCCCGACAGGCGGGAAGGAAAGGGATAGGCGAGCGGCTACCTTTGCATCCGGATGATTTGTGGCTCCTGCACACCCAACACGACGTCATGGACGTGCGTACAAGGACTCTCGTACCTGTACATGGCCACAGGGCCTCGATCGTAGGTAACGAATGTATCAGCAAGAAAAGCTTCCATGGATCTGTGCGCGGTCGTGCAAACTGTGTGTGCGACCTCAAGACGCATTGCGTGGCAGGTCGATTCGAACCGAGCGCTACGATCATGAAGCTTTGACAAGATACGCGCGTACACTTGTCGATTTCTTCACCATCGTCAGTGCGAGCAATTCCTCGAAGCTCGTGATCACTCTGTGTGGCCTTTGGCGGACAAGCGAATCAATTCGCGGTCACAGCGGTGCCACGAGGCTCTGCCAAGCAAGCACATAGCGCTAGCTCGGTCGATAGAGAAAGGAGCCCGCTCTCCTTTCCGCTTTTTTCGGTGTCCGGAAACCAACGCGAGAGGACAGATACAGTATGACGAAGATCCCACAGGACAAGAAACACGAACAGGCTGTGTGTGACGTGCACTACTACTAACCGAGTGGACATCCCTGAGCTAAGACAAAATGAACGAACGGTGGTCGTGCGTACACTTTTACCACAGGCACATACGGCACATGGAGCGTTGCTAATACATATTCGACTCATGCCTCTGACGAACTAACCGCTTGCACATCCCCCATGCCAAAGGCCATGTTAGGCGTGATACGCTCCTCGAAGAAACGGTTCGCTACGAATGATCCCTCCCGCCCACTTTCTGGATCGCCACTCGGGCCGGACTCTCTACAGAGAGGCAATCGAGTAAATCCCGCACATCTTGATCCGAGAAACGCGGCGCGTCACGACTCGAGTCGCTCGTCGCGTCCTCTTCGAGCAAGGGGAAGGCCGACCAGACTGGCGTTTTCACGAGCAGCGCGCCCGGCACGACCGGGTGGAGCTCTTGCATGGGAAACGGCCGCAGATGTTCCGCAAAGGACAAGGTCTTGAATACATGGTGGGGTGGCGCTGGGGCTCGACGACGCGCACGGCCGTCGCTCGTTGGCACGGCATGGTGTCGCGTGCGACGATGGCGCGTGAGGTTGCCCGCGGTACTAAATGTCTTGTAACAGCCATCGATCGTGCACGTATGGGGCGTCCGAGCGAGATGCACGTTCAAGTGCCGCGCGAGCTTGTCGCGACTGGTAAAGTCGCGCGCGCAGTGGGGCGTGGGACACGGGTGTCGGTGCATCGTATGCACCTTTCGATGGCGCGTGAGGTTGCCCGACGTACTAAAGCGTTTGCCACAGCCGTCGACGGGACACGCATGCGGTTGTTCCCCCGTGTGGGTCTTGAGATGCTCGTGCAAGGTGAATTTCCGGTGGATACGACCGTCGCACGTTGACAGCGGACATGCAAAGGGACGATCGTGAGCAGGGCGTGGGTACAAGAAGTGGCCCGTGCCCGACGGCGGCTCGCGCGTCACGTGCATTTCAAGCACCACACACTCTCTAACTTGGTTCTCTAACTTGGTGGACACTGGGCAGACAGGCAACGCCCCACACGGACTATCTACGGCACGAAACTCAGGATAGGTTGGCAGCCAGGGCATCATTATCATCCCACGACCTACTTGCACTTAATCTGGGTACGCCCGCGCACCTGCTCACCTGCTCCTTGTAGAATTGTGATGTACATAGGTAGGATGAAACAAACGCCACTGGCATGGATTGCGTGGCTCGAACGAAGACACACACATGGATGGGTGTGGATGGTTCAGTACGAAAAGGTCGCTGGTTCTGTAGCTAGTCAAAGTAGAAAATCGAAATGATCCTGGCTAAGTATCCATGGTTACACTTCGTACTCTAATGTACGCGAACGTTGACGAAGATAGAGACACAGATAGAGAGTTACATTAGTACACACGTTTCTTACCTACACGTTACCTACTAGCTAGTGCTACACATGGTTGCTCGCAGGCCCTTTCTGGACCTTGGCCCCGTTCTCTTCGAGCAGCGCCTCGGTCGCGCCGTCCATCTTGACGGCGCGCTGCCGGAGCCGCGCTTCCTGCCGTTTCGATTGCGTCACTTTGTACAGAATCACAAACGTCGTGAGCGACGTGACGAGCGCCGCGACCACGAACGCGAGGAGCACCGGCGGGCCGTACATGTGATGCGCGTCGTCGTGGCTCACGGGTTCCGTGCACCGTGGGCCCGTCCACGAGTTGGCCGAGCAGTGACAGCGTCCGGCAACGCACTGGCCCGAGGTCACGCTGGACCAGCCACTCGTTGAGACGGTACAGTCATCGTTCGAGCGGCAAAACGCGAGCCCCACGACGTCCGTGACGAGATTCTTCGAGTCTTGATAGTCGTCCACGTGGTCCTTGATCCACTGCTTGGTCGGGTGCGTGCGTGGATCACAGCCATAGGCCATGGACGACGCGTCCGAGACATCCTGGTACACGCGAATGTAGTCAATCTTCATATAGAGCGGAAATTCATCACAGAGAGCCACGACCGTTGGATCCGTGCCATTGCCGTAGCAATACCCGGACAAGGCATTCGGGGGCCGGGCATTCCATGCACTCGAGATAGCAACGTTAAAGATGAAATACATGGGCTCTTCAATCATGAGTTTCTTGGGGTTCACCTGACCCGGGTCTTGCGGCGGATCCACGATCGCGGCGGACGGGATCTCAAACACCACGTCGCCGTCCACTTCCCATCGAAGGTACCCCGTGTCCCCCATGACCCACTCCATACTGTACGTGACATAGCCTAAATAGACCCCCACGTGCGCGTCCCAGAAGACCGACACGGCATCCATTTGGTACTCAAACTCATCGCCCGCTTTCGTGGCGCCGCCCGACTGCGTACAGTTGGGCGACTTGTTCCCGGCATTACAAAGGTACGCGCCAATGTACGCATTCGTTTTCGCAAAGCACGTGCCATTCGTGTTGACACTCCAGTGGTCTGTGCCATTATCTTTCCACCCCATGTCGCAATTCACGTCATAGGACGCAGGGCAGATGTCCAGCGTACACACGTTCTCTGTAATGCCTTTCGTGAGCGACCCATTAATGGCGCTCCAGCTCTGGACCAACTTGGCGTCCCGATTGCAGTGATTATTCGCACCGTAGCGCAGGCCTTGGTACCACGACTTGTGGTGCCGTTGGTTCCAGTAGAAGGCCGTCGGGACGTCCTGACCATTCGCCCCCGTCTCCGTGCAGGTAGACGTATAGAGACAATCGGGATCGAGACTCTGTCGAATCTTTCGAAAGTCCTTGGGCATCCCAGGGCCAATCTGAATCGAGGCCGAGATGGCCGTGCCGCCGCCTTCGATAATATCAATCTCGGGCGCGCCGCGTCCTTGATGCGGGTTCATGCCCGAGCCCGGATTCGCGTCACACGCACTAATGCGTTGATTCTGCGAGTGAAAGAGCGTCTCGTTGCACTCGTTGTAGGTAAAAGGCCACATGCGGGCCGTCGAGCTCGTGAAAATGGCCCGACCAAGGTTCCCCATTAACCAAATGCCCGGCCACGTCGGGTAAAAGTCGCCATGGGACGCCCGGACGTGGGGCGAGCCCGACTTTGCGTCCGGGTTCTTGGACGCTTTGGACGTGATGCCGGGCAATTGGGCCCGGACCGTCACGAGCCCGCCCTGGAAACAAAACTTGTTCCAGCTCTGGACCATGCCCGAGCGATAGTACAGGGTGGAATTTTGGAGCCCCGGGGGCGTCTTGTACTCGTTCCACGTCGTGAGCGTCGTCTCATGAATATCCGACTCAATGTAAAAGTAGCACGTGCCCGTGTCGTCGTCGCAGGCCGTGCCCGTTTTATTCGGGGCATAGATCTGGAGCGCCGAGTTCACGCCATCGGGTTTGTCCATGGCCGTCCACATATGATCCTTGCCCGCTTCAAAGGACCGACCGGGCGTCTCGAATTCATCGCTCATGATGAGCGACCACGTTTGACCCCGTGACGTCTGATGCGTCAGCGCCGAGTCGGGCGTGGCGACATCGACCCAGGGCAGGAGACCGGATTTCGTCGTGGACGCCAAGGATGCCGTGCCATCATGTACGACAAGACCCACGAGAAAGAGCGAGTAGATGAAAGACAGAGTGGACATGATACACACACAGACAACACAAAGAAAGACACACGCTAGCTCGTGGTGAAGGAATTGCAAACTGGATAGGAAGGGGAGCGCAGACGACTAGAGCTCGTCTTTGCAACAGGTGGAAGAGGAGCAAGCGCGTGTGCATGTCCCATGCATGCGGGCCTCGCGTCCTGACGGTATAGCACAGGACTGGACTGTCTGGCCACACCCACAGCAGCCAGCAAATGCAGGGTGGATTTGTATCTTTTCTATCTCGCACAGATTTTTGGATGGAGCGTGCACGGACCGTCATCGAGTGAGCACGTTTACGGTACGTTTGTGCAGGAACCGATGGGGCCACGGAAGCGCTGTGGCCTCCTTCGATGCCATGTGGGATCCAGCGCTTTGCGTCTTAGGTCGGGCGTCATAATGTACATAATACTCGGGATTATTGCCTAAGAGGTTAGCTCTTGTTTGATTGGCTGATAAGATAAAAACAATGGCATTGCAGGAAGAGCGTAATCACTGGCTGGAATCTTAAGATAGCAGTCCTGGTTATGTATGACCCAAGGTGATCATACTTAGGTTTGATGGATACTGACTAGTCAGTACCTGACACAACACCTAACGCAACCTTGTTTTGGGCCTGCTAGCTAGCTATAAAGCCGGGTATGATTGATATTTTTCATAAGCAGCAATCTTCATATCGTACTTATTAGTAAAATCGTGGTATGTACTCGTACTCGAATCTGAGTACACATGGTCACTAATAAGTGGTGTAGAGTACACAACCGATGAGAAATTTGCTCTAACTTCAACATCTTATGCATATCACATGTTAGGCTACCTAATCACTCTCAATACACATTCCATTGATAAAGTCTCTGGTTTGTTTAACTTCTTCTACTATCTGCGAATTGTCTATGGGTGTCATTTTCACGGTCAACGGATTTTTGGTTGCTGTAACACTGACTTACGACAATTTCAGTATATTGAAGCTATTACTTTGGCAATTGATATCCGTATCCCCCCCAAATTACTATCCGTATCCCCCCTCAATTATAGGCCTATCCCCCTCAATTATAGGCGTATTCCCCCCAAAGTGTCGCTCCCAAGCACACCATCTTTAATATTCATAATCAGTCGCTTTTGTTGGAGCTAATTGACACGCCGTTCGTCGACATGTTTGAGCAGGAAAGCGATCAGATCCTTATCGATCGACGGTGTCATGCACATGCACTACAACTCGTCAAGTTTTATTCCTTTTACCAGCCATCATTTTTGGCACTATGAAACTCGTCCATGAAGACAAAGATCTCTTTCGTAGTTCATAGCTCAAGCTTGACGTTCCATTCCACATGATTAAGACGCCGCCTGAGATAGCTGGAAAAATTATTAATGGAAGTTTTGAGGGTTGACCATGGTACAACATGACCCTAAAGGTGACGTAGTGTTCCTTCACCGCGACTCACACAAGCTCATGGGCGAGCCACTTCGAGAAGAAATCAGCTACAAATCTCGAGCTGTTGCGCTGGCACGGAAGAAAATAGAGATTCGACAGAATTTTCGACGGGAGGGTAAGGAGATTCCGACGTGGTCTGAGAAAGATGCCATTGCTCGGGCTGCAGAGACCTCACCGTCAACGCTGGAACTTCCCGAGCCTGAAGAATACCCAGATTCTGTCGTATGGACGCACATGCTGTCGTTCAGCAATACATTGAAGCAAGATGATTACTACGTTGAGACATACAACGCAGAACCTGAATTTCCGAAGTCACAAAACTGTTATGGCTAACGCAACGTGAACAAGAGCAAACATGTTTACACCTAGGAAGTGTTTGATCTCCCTATTGCGGGACTTGAAATGAATCTTCGTCGCTTTGCTGCGGAGGCGATGACGATTAAGCTGGCAAATAGATTGACAAATAGATAGAAACGCATCATCGAATGCAATGTATACGTTAGTGTTTTAACCTCGAGACCCCTTCGTTTTCTTTCGAAACTCAACCACGACTTAGCAGCTAAGCTCACTTTCGCGTTTTCTTCTTCTTTCGCCGAGCACTGCTTCTCCCGCTACTGCGTCGATGGATAATGCGCCGTTCTCTCACCTTTGTTGTTTCACCATTCCAGCGCTTGGCACGTGTGAGAATCAGCAGAAAAGCTGGAATTGAATTCATAGCTATTGCACTAGGAATAATGGCTGCTGCAGCAGCAACTTTTTCATCTACTAGACCTAGCGCAGCTTGAGCATAGCGTCTTGTGGAGCCTCCAACCTTAATGACTTCGTCTTGCAAGTCGTTAAACTGCACTTCGCACATTTTCGCCATTCAGGGGACAGCTTGAACTCATCATATATCGTATCTAATCTTCCATCTCGTTTGAGTGGAAACACTGCCACCGCATCAGTTATTCTTCCAACAAAGGCCTAAGGCGTGAATTCTTCGATTGATCCTCCGGGATGTGACCACCGTTGCATCAAAAATTCGCGCCAGTTTCAAGAAACCTTGATCTATTATTTCCTTCACCTAAGGATACTTTGCTGGATGTGACTTTGAACAGAAACAGGAAAACGGAATTGGTGCAGTCAAAGACTCGACTGGCTTTGCCATCCACGTAAATCTGGAACTGAGCATGTTTGCCGTTAAGAGGGTCCAGCAATACGTCTGACACAGGCAATGCGGCATCGTGTAGTGCCTGCACATTATCGAAAACATAAAGATTGCGCTCGGGGCAGGCACGCAATGGCGTAGCCAAAAGAGTGCGTAATGTCTGTTTGATGTTATAATTGGTTCTCAAAAAAAATCATGAACCACGAATTAGCTGTGAAATTATAGCTATATTTGGAAATATTATACCCTAAAAGGAACGACTCGTCTCCCAAAAGCGACTCTATTTGGGATAAGCCTATAATTGAGGGGGGGATACGGATATCAATTGCCATTACTTTTGCATCTACGACACAAGTTTCTCACTATCTACGCAAGGATGGACGCCGAAGCATTTCAACAAATAGTATAATCTGAAACGCAAGTATGATCACCTTGGGTCATAACCAGGACTGCTTTGTTAAGATTCCAGCGAACAGGCGAATCATAGGTCGCTAAAATACAGAACTTATAGAGCCGGTGGCTGCGGACGATACTATCCATACGCTAAAGCGTCCAAGGTAGGAGGGCGGGATTGGTCTAATAATGACTTATATAAGGACAATCGAAAGGAGTTTGTGGAAGTCCTAGTGACGTGCTTAGTAGAGCGGTGCCGCCGGGTCTTTATACAGGTGGTGATAATTCCATTAAGAAAGAAGGGAAACTTGTAGAGCGCGATGAATTGTAAGCCGTTCTTGTAATGGGACTCCTCCATTGTATAAGAGCCCATGATATTTAAGTGAGATAACGTCTAATATGCCCCTGTTTTGGTCCATAAATTCTAAAATTCTCCTCTTCTTAAAAAAATCCTAAAATGCCCCTGTTTTCGCGGTGCCCTCGAATCGCTAAATTTAAGGCGACTATTTAATGAAACATTAGCTTATATACTTTCTTAAGACTAAAACTTCCTTACTTGCTTCCTGGGCGCCACCCTACACTAATCATGTAGGGCGCACTTCTACTGAGAAACAACTTCCAGACTCTAACGTGCTCAAATTTGTTGGGGACAATATCATCCGTTAGCCTGGCGGCTCCAATCTTCGTGACCCTCTGATTACCTTCCCACATGGCTGTTCTCTTGAACAGTAGCTCGTGCGTGCTTGACAGTAGCTCATGCTTGCTGTGGCTTAAAGCGATTTCGATAAACTTATACCCTTCTCCGTCGATGTCTAGCCTATCGGCGCCTTACGCTTGAGTACATGCGCCAAATATGTATTCCCATCCATTCTTTCACTGGTCTGAAGATCACTACTTCTGCACATAGTCAGACAAAAAAATGCGTATCCGTTGTGTCCGTTTTGACAGCGTGCCTGTTATGTATTGGTTCATGTAGTTGAGAGATGAAGCGTGGTTCTTCTAGCACTACGTAGAGTATCCTTGAAATTATATAACCGATTCAGTCGACTTACAACCCCTCCTCATCCCATTTGATCTTTCTATTGTGACGGCGTCATGAAAACCTCCTTCAGCAAAGGGGGTGAGCGTTTGACGTTTGGATGACGTCCCAACATCCCCTAATATATCTAGCAAAGAGAATTTCGGGCCAAAACAAGGGCATATTAGACGTTATCTCTTCATTAAATAGTCGCCTTAAATTTAGCGATAGGAGGGCGCCACGAAAACAGGGGCATTTTAGGATTTTTTTAAGAATAGGGGCATTTTAGAATTTTTGGGCCAAAACAGGGGCATATTAGACGTTATCTCTATTTAAGTTGAATATTATTGTATCTAATTGGAACATTTAGGGTGTTCCAAAAGGGAATTTTGGATTATAATTCTTACAATCAATTGGTAATTTAATTAGCCGAATCCAGCAGGGATTTAATTTCATTAATAAATCAGCCAAGTCATTACATATTTGTATATTTGTTTAGATTTCGTTATAGATAGACTGTAATGGGGTGTCATTACATAATTGATATTCAAGTTAGAATATCACAGTTTAATTTCAGACGCGTTGTCTGAAATTTAAATAAGAGATTATAAGCTATTATAATCTAAGAAGGAAAAGTCGATTCGGTATAAATACCGAATCTTGCAGGTTAACTAATAGTAAAGTTAGTTAAAGACTTGATATTATTATATTAATTAGGTAGTTACTATACTATTAGCCTCTAAACCACCCATTAAATAAACACTCTTAATTTTGCGTTCTAGATAACAAGTGAATATTAATATATTTACTTTTATTATAGGATTAGTTGTTATCAACTCATCCTGCCCTATTGTATTGCGCGCTTCCTCGCAATATACAGTGTAAGCCTGTAACAGGATCAGTCCTGTTACACCTGGTAGCACTTTGTGGTCCGTTTTAACGACCACAGTTCCGTTCTGATAGTTAACTAGCGGAGCGAAGATTAAGAGCCGCTCGGCATCATGTCGCGAGACATGTCGGCTGCCGAGCGAGAAAGAACGTTGGAAGAGGTGAATAAACACTTCCCTAACTTCTCGTCGCGTAGTAAAGACGCGACGGCGGAAATGATTCGGTCT
>CM047584.1:16662965-16680766 GCA_026184515.1 Peronosclerospora sorghi
CAGAGTGATCGACCATTACTGCTCGTCAAGAATTTGGTGGCGATGTTGGCGGAGGTTGGCATTAAAATGCAGAACCCCGCCGGTGTCAATAAATTGTTTGAATTTGATGCTTGGAGACTGGAGGCGTCTATGTCGGACCTCCACGACCGTTTGGTGCCACTGGTGGGGGCGGTTCGCCGCCCAACTCCCACCACGGCAATGAAGGTCGCCGAAGCCTCCACAGAGCTTGTTGACATTGGTTCCGATGATGAATCGATCTACCAGTCTCCACCGGCTTCTAACAGCTCATCAGAGTTGGAGACCGGTGTCGAGCGGATGACCATGGGGGTGGACCATGCCCGGTCTGAACAAAAAAGGGACATGCGGCAGTAAGGGGCTGTTTGCCAGTCGGGGCTCCAGCAAGCCCCACAGGATTCAGTTCCGCAAAAGGAGGGTATCAACACGTTGCCCATGACGCCGGCCAAAGCAAGCCATGTTTGAGACGATGATGCAACGTTTCATGGAAGAACGGGTTAGACCACCTATGCGCCCACATGTCCAAGACCGGTCTACCTGTCAAGGTGTCAATGTTTGCAAAGATGTGGATATGGAATCGGTAACATCTATGGATAAGCCTATTGGAAGTGATAAACCAACCGGCAAGGGAAGGCGCAAGCCGCAACCGGCAAGACCGCGTAAACCAAGTAAGATAAGTGACTGTGATATGGAGTCGGTCGGTGGTCTTGACGACCATGGTAGGTCAGATGATACAGGCGCAGGCAAGGTGCGCAAGGCTAACCTAGCCTCCACTACTGCCTACGACTTTGGATCTGCTGCGATTCCGCGCATCCGTATGGCCACGACGACCGACCTCAAGGACTTCACCGGCAAGGATGCTGATGAAGACCAGGCCCGGTCTTGGTTCAGTCGGGTCAAGTCTGCGTTCCTGCGAGACCAGACCCCAAAAAGCGAACGTTGTTTAATCTTCCGGGATTTGTTAAAAGGACCGGCTGCGAACTGGATTCAACAGTTGGGTCGGGGCTTCCGGTCTGACTGGGACCTGTTATGTGCGGAGTTTGAAGGTCAATATTGTAACTCCGGATTTTCAAGCGCCCGTAAGTACCACCATATGCAGAAGCGGGCCGACGAAACACCGACCGAGTATTTGCATCGGTTGAACGTGGCTGCACTTCGCGCCGGCATAACAATCAAAGAGAATAACCCGACGAACGGTGCCGCCTTAGAACATGTGGGTCACTATATTAGTACCCTTGACGATCAAGAACTGGCGGACCAGCTTACTCTACTGCGTCTTAAGGATGCGGGCGAAGTCGAACAGACCCTGCGGACGTTATAACAGTCGCGTAGTATGAGAGCGAAGACCGCTGGTGGATCAGGTCGCTATCGTTCCAAGACCCAGACCGATCCGGTCAAGAGACCTTGGATCAGACCTACCCGAGCGGTCAAGGCAATTGTAGCTGATGACAGCACGGGGTCAGAAGGGGAAAGTGGAAGTCCATCCAGCCAGGAGTCATCGGATGAAGACCAGTATCGTTACATCTATGTTGCGGGACCTGCCCCGAAGACCAAGTCGAAGTCCGACCAGGTGGACCGGAAGGGAAGGAACGGAAGCATGTCCGATCCAGACCGACCTCGTCAGAAGTGCTCCCACTATGGGTCGAGCAAACATGATGGTCTAAACTGCTGGAAGAAGATGGTGTGCAAGAAGTGCGAGAGACGCGGCCACCCGACGGACCACTGCCTCTTCGTATGCAAGTCATGTGGAGAGATCCACGAGGCCGGCCACTGCAAGATTGAAGATTTTTTTAACATGATGTGCAAGTGGTACGTGCCGGACAAGCACGCGGGGATGCTGCCTCCGGAAGCAGAAAATATGTTAAACTAGAACGCTCGCCAGGTTGGAATCTGGATCGAGCCGAGCGTTCTACGGTTCACATCTATGCATATGTCGGCAAGGAGGATAAGACCGACAATACACGTTCTATTCCAAATTGCGTCGACCGAGACCATACGGTCTACAGTCTGAAGACCGATGAGTACTCCCGGACCAAGGTGGTTATGCAGTTGGACTTGCTGCCTGGAGAATCCCGCGGATACTGGAAGTATCACGCGCCTGATAAATGGTTCAAGCAGGCGAAATCCTGTGGCAAGATTAATAACCAGAAACGACGATGTTGTTCGACTCTGGAGCTGAAGTATCGATAATCGAGTCCGCCTTTGCTCGTAAGGTCGGATGTCGTATAGACGATACCCAGAGACAAGAATGCGTCGGGATCGGTGAAAACTCTTATATGACCGAAGGAAGAACGCGTGTGAAAATTACTTTGTCGGGATCGCTGGTCTACTTTTTCAGCGCTTGGGTTGGCAAGTTGGCTGGACAGGAGGCTTTACTAGGAATGGATCTCATGGTCCCAGCTGGTATTCGCCTAGACCTGTCACATGGAGTGCTTACACTCCCCGATGAGGTCCAGGTCCAGTTGGCTGGTCGAAGACCTCTGTGTGGTTCGTATACCGATCTGGTACGGTGGGATCAAGACCTCACTATCCCAGTCGGTCGGTATGCCGATATCCCGTCGAGAAAGGTTTACGTTCGAGGAAATTATGGTTGACCAGGGGCGATCGGTGGGTCTCGACCTTCGTAAAGAGTGCTGGTCGACGTGATTTTGTCCTTGTTACCAATATCGGTGACAATCCGCTGACACTGGACAATAACACTATTGTTGGTATGTGGTTAGCAGAAGGAAAGGTACCAAGGAAGATGGGGTTCGTCTCGATTGGGTCGAGGCAGTATGTCGAGTGGCAAAACCTGGCGTACCAATCGACCACCGATCTTATCAGCGATGATGGGTCGGTGGAAGAGGATACCTCAGTGGAAAGACCAAGTTATGTCACCCCAAAAAAGATGTTGGTCCGAAGAAAGGCGCCGCAGTCACCAGGAACGGTGGACCATCAAGTAGACGAGCCAAGGTTAGTAAACGTGGTCAGCAAAAGACCAGGCGACAGCGGAGCAAGAAACGGAAGAAGGGGAACATGAAATTGCTAGGTCGGACCATGACAGTATTCCTAATCAGACCGATATCAGTGAAGGACAGCCCGTCGATCAAGACCAGGGGCGTTCAGCCGGTCCAGATGGTCTAGGTGATATCGCCCCAGAAGATGAACAAGTCTGTATACATGAAGGCGGGGAACAGTACATTCAGGAGCTGGAAAGCCAAATGGCAGTCCTCCCTGAAGTGTCTGCCGTCTCGCCCGAAGTTACAATGGATGATTTACAAGTGGGTGATCAAGACCTTACAGTCCAGACCAGATCGAGCAGTTGAAGAATATCATATGGAAGAAAAGACATCTGCTGATCGGAAGGGGCAACGCCTTACCACCTGCAGCCCGTGGTGCGATTTGCGATATTGACGTTGGAGATGCCAAGCCTATTGCCCAGCGGTGTCGTCGCGTGGCGCCACAGTACCGTGAAAAGCTTTCTGATCTCATTAAAGGACTGTTGGGCACCAATATTATTAGACCGTCGACCTCGCCATGGGCCTCGCCGATCGTAATTGTTATCAAGAAGAACGGCGTCGACATTAGGTTGTGCATCGACTATCGGCTGGTAAATCGGTTGACTAAACTCATGGTTTACCCGATGCCGCTGATTAATGATCTGTTGGAAGACCTCGACAAGACCTTGTGGTATTGTTTGCTGGAAATGGAAAGTGGATTTTGGGTGGTCTCGATGACTGATCGAGCCCGTGATATTTCCGCATTTTGACACCGTTTGGTCTTTTCGAGTGGAACCGTATGCCGTTCGGTATGAAGAACGCACCCCAGATATATCAAAGGCTGATAGACAACGCACTGACGGACACTTCAGAATCAAGACCGATCGGGACCCTGCCGAAAGTTATGGTGTGTTTACAGAGGGTGAACCCGATCGGGAAAGAAGACCGTCCGTTCTAGGGAGGCGGTCGTACATCGACGACATTCTGATACCTGCCTCGTCATGGAACGATCTGTGCGAGAAGGTTGAACGATTGTTGGAGACATGCGACCGCTGGAACCTATCTATCAGCGCCGTGAAAAGGTTTTGGGGTATGTCCAAGGTCGCCTATTTAGGCCATATGGTTTCGAACAATGGCCAAGAGGCTAATCCTAAGGACCTGGATTCGTTAAGCAACCTCCCGTTTCCCAAGTCTCTGAAGGCAATGCAGTCCTCCCTAGGAAGTTTAAACTACTACAGCCGCATCATCGAAGATTTTGCTATCTACGCGGCTGTGTTGTATGAGCTCCGGGAAGTGGACTACCATATGTAGCGCGAAGAAGACCGGGCAACTTTACATGGGGGCGCCGACTCTGGTCTTGCTGCAGATTGTCCACAAGTGGAGGCCGAAGACCATATGAAGCGTGCAAAGTTTGCTTTTGGTATGTTGAAGGTTAAGATGGCGACGGCACCGATTTTGGAGCATTTCGATCCCGAAAAGGTCCCGACCATTATTGTATATGCTAGTCAGTGGGCCATTTCGGCCACTCTAGTACAAGATCATGATGGTGTGTACCATCCGGTCACGTTCACGAGAAGAACGCTAAAACCAAATGAGGTGAACTATGGAATTGTCGAGGAAGAAGTTCTGGCGTTGCTACGAATTCTGGATGCGTGTTACAACCTGCTGGTCGGCCGACCTATAAAGGTCATGTCAAGGCGGTCTACTTTGGCCTGGATATTATCAGCCAATGGGATGGACGGACGTCTAGGAAGATGGTCGGCGGTCTTGTCGCAGTGGACCCTCGAGGTCGTTAAGTGCACCAGGGGCGAGGAAGAGATATTGGGCACATTAGCTGCCAGTATCACCCCTCGGTCTGAAGTGGACGAGGCATTGATAGCGATTGCCCCGAGGAAGCAACCTCGGCAGTCAGTTTTGAGACCGCCACCGACCGTCGACCATGATGAAGAGCTCTTGGTCTTAAGTTTTGACGGATCGGCAAGCGTGAAGAAGAAGGTCGGCGCCTATAGTGCCATAGTGTGGAAGTTGCCACAATGGTCTATAGTTGCAGCCGCTGCTGATTTCACGCCCGATATTACGGTTAACGAGGCGGAGTACCGAGGTCTACTTCTATGTCTGTACCTGCTGTAGTCGCAAGAGAAGGGGCGAGTCATCATATGTGGTGACTCCAACCTAGTGATCAGGCAGGTCACCGGAGAGATCGACTGCAAGGCCCCACGACTAAGGACGCTAAATGATCGGGTAATGAAGGCATTGAAAGACCATCCCAACCACGAGCTGTTGCACGTGAAACGGGACTGGAACAGAAGCGCCGACTACCTCGCGACCAAGGCCATGCGAGACCAGACCGGGGCTACGATCACCGAGGAGGCCGTTCTTGATGAATTGATGAATATAAACAGGCTCCCCGAGGTGATCGGACCCAAGAACGCTCCGTACCAGGTGCATGTGATGGTCGCGACTAGACCTAAAGCTCGGAAGTCCCACCAACCGTTCCCAAAGGAACGGTTGAGTGAATCTGTTGTGCAACGACTAAGGGCAGAACGGATCCTCAAGGCGCAGGACGAAGAAGAATGGATTGTGAATTTGAAGACCTACATGCGCGGTGAATTGTCTAAGTTGACGAATGGTCAAGCGAAAGAAGGTGCCAAGATCGCAGACAGTTACGAAGTGGATGAGGATGGTTTACTATATTACTGCCGCGATGCCGACCAAGACAGTGCAGACCGGGACCGATTGGCGAAATTGGTGATACCTGAGTTGTTGCATCCGGATGTCCTCCATCACTACCATGTGAGTCTAGAAGGGGGGCATCAGGGCATAGGCAGAACGTATCACAAGATCAGGTCCCACTTTCACTGGAGAGGTCTTTTCCGAAGTGTACAGAAATATGTGGGTTGTTGTACGGATTGCGAGACCGGAAAGGGTAGACCGGTAATCAAGGGGCGATCGCCCGGAAATATCGAAGCTACCTACCCTTTCCAGGTCATAGCGATGAACCATATACCGTCGCTGCCTAAATCGACATATGGCAATACTGAGTTGTTGATCTGGGTAGACCTGTTCACCGGTCTAGTTATTGCGAAGGCAAGTGCGTCCCGGTCTGCCGAGCAGATCGCCAAAAGTTACGAAGAATGCGTGTTCCGAAGGTTCGGCGCCAGCGAGGTCATCAGACACGACCGAGAACCCGGTTTCATGGCCGAGGTGTTCCGGTCGTTTAACAATATGCTGGGCCAGAAACAGAGCGCGACGATGGCATATCGTCCGCAAGCGAATGGATCGGCAGAACGTATGGTACAAACTATTACAAGAGCAATCAAAATGTACGTTGCCGATCCAGACCAGCGCGATTGGGACGAATACGCAGAAAGGCTGGTGTTTGCACTCAACTCGTCGACCGATCGGGTCCGAGGAGAAACGCCTTTTTATCTTGCGTATGGATGGGATCCCCGGTCTACTCTTGAAGCCGCGATACCTATTGGCTGCACTCGGACCCGCGATCATGATGCTCGACGTTGGCGCATGCAGTTCTAGAAACATTACCAGCATGCAAGAGAAATTGTCAACGAAAAGTTACGTCAAGCTACACAAAACCTGGCAGACCGGAACAACGACCAGGTCCAACCCCACGGTATAGAACCAAGGGCGAGGGTATGGTTGTACCTAGACCGAGTGAAGGAGGGCTATGCGAAGAAGCTGGCTCACATGTGGCACGGTCTTTTCCGTGTTGCCGAGCTGATTGGTGAGCACGCTGTCCGTCTAGTAACAACCGGCACGGACTACAAGGTCTTCCCGATCGTACATGTGTCCAAGTTAAAACTGATCCGAGAATTTCCTGATCGTCCCAAAATGCCCTGTCTAGTAGACGAGGCAGAACGGTTTGATTTCGATGAAGCATTAATGCCGGAGGACAGTTGGGAACGACCGCTGGAGAAGGACGAATTTGAAGTGGAAAAGGTCTTAGATGTCCGATCGGTCAAGAAGACCAGGTTCGGCCGGACCCACCGAGAATATCTGGTCCGATGGAAGGACCATGATGAAACAACTTGGATCGCTGAGTCCGACCGGAACTGTGGAGCACTACTACGAGAATTCGAACGGGACCTAGTCAGTCGGAACCGTTTCGCAGTGATGCTGACCAATGAAGACCAAGACCAAGACATGCAGTAGCATCGGTCTTCCCGACCGACGTGAAGAGGTGGAAGGTATTGTGCCTCGTGTATTGTGTATTGTGAATATGTGACGAATTGGAATAGCGGAGTGACGAACGGGGATTGTTTTCTCGCGATGTAAGTGGAACGGTTGGTGATAACGTGTCTAGTGCAACTCTGGAGAAAGTGGTGGAATTAGCTCAAGTGATTTGATGACCGAACATGTGAAAAAGAACGATGATATATATTAAGTGTTATCTGGTCGACTACTTACGACATCACTCGCCATCACCCCACAGACGGCCGACGGTCAACGACGGATGATTTTCAACTTGGTCCTGGTACTGGTTACGCCAAGGTTCTTGTTGTTCTAGTTGGACCAAAGCATCCTTGAGGTCCAAGACCGGTGTAGTGCACCCAAGACCGGGGTACGATGTGCCACCGTCAGTCAGCAGCCGGGTCTTCTCGAAGCGACGCCGCGGCATATGAAGTACAACTGGATATAAGAACACATAGACGTCGCACTCGTGGGCCAGCATCCCGTCCAAAACATATTGGCACAGGGACTGCCAGGACTCACCCGCTCTGATCCGACGCCGCTTGCGCTTGTTCTGGATGGTCGCCAAGCCAGGGTCTTGCCGAACTCGTTCCGGGGGAAGCACCAGATAGTGGGATGCCTCCCAGATGGCTTGAGCGTGAGTCTTGTTAAAATATTTCACCCGAATCATTAAATCATTGGCCCACGGAGTCGAGTGGAAGATGAACCCCAGCTTGGGATGCTCGAAAATCTTCCACGGATCGTCAGCGTACAAGCAGGAGATCTGTGCCGACGTGATCAAGTCCGGCCGCCAGTCCGACGCGGCAGGAACTTTCTTCGCCGACGGGAAAAGCCAATGGTCTGGACGAGAGAAAGACCGGGCCAGGAGCTGCTTGGTCAGGGTGGACCGGCGTAAACAACCGATCTGCCCTGGCGACCACGGCAAAGTATCCTCACGCGTTCGTGGCGGAAGGGAAGAACTGTCGATTGCCACGTTGGCCAACAAAGCATCTTTGTGGAGCTTGGACATCCCAGGCAAGACCGTAGGTGTTGACTTTATCGACGCATGAGGTGGTGGAACGCCACCATGCGGACCGGTCTTCTTGGTCTGCTCCGAAGTCGATGCAACTTGAACAAAACTTTCATGTGGACTTGTTCGCGACTTGGTTGGGATGGGGACAGCAAACTCCGAATCACCGGAGTCTTCGCCGGAGTCATCCCAGGACTAGACCTCTGAATACTTGGCACGGTCAGCACCGGCGGTCGAGGGCGCTTGATTTTTGGAGATGTTACTGTCGTCATCCTCGTCCAAGCTTGGGCCCACGAGAACCGCCTGCGTCTTGGCTCGCTTATGGGGCACCGCACGCTTCCCTTCGAGTTCAGGGTCGCACGCTATGCCCCGCGCCCTCGAGCTACCCGGCGCGTCCGCGCGCTTCTTTGATTTGTGTGCAATTTCGGGCTGGAGAATTTCGGCCAATGAACGGCCTTGGTCTTGGTCCCGGTGTAGGTCCACCAAGGCGGCCGACGCAGACCGGTCTACGCTGGAGGCAGCAACCGGATGCCGACGAGGACGCAACAGGTCAACGAAGCGCTGATGACATTCTTTTAATAACGCCCGACGACCGTTCGCTGCCTGCGTCCAATCGTTCGACTTGCGTTCACAAGACTGGACCTCCTCGGTATGGTCTTGAATCGAAATTCGGAGCTCAGTGAGACGCCTCTCGAGGTCGTCGCTTTGAATGCTCAACGTGGTCTGGTCAAGCAGGTCTTCTGCTTGCTGCTGTTGGACCAGCACAAGCTTCTCCCGACGATGAAGCTGATGAGCCTCCACGCGGGTCAACCTATTGCGCGCGTTTATTAGTCCGGTCAAAATCTGACGCAGCTGGAGGTCATGCGTGTTCGACTGCCGATCGGCGGCAAGCAGGGCATTGATCGCCTTGCTGATGCCAGGAGGTATACGGGCTGGAGGTATACGGGCTGAAGACAAACGAAGGTTAGAACAGGTCCAAGGTGAAGACCGGACATGCATGCTTACGTTGTGTCACCTGTTGATCAATCTGCTCCTGGAGACGTGCGATATCTTCAAGTGCGTCTTGCAACTGCGCGTAGGTCCCGGTCTGATGCCCTGCCGATGTCTGAGGTGCAGTAGAACGATGGGAGCTGCCAGACCAGACCGACCGGAAGGGCGAAGTGACATGCGATGAAGTGATATGCGAGGTGCCTACAAGAACGGTCGTTAAGGAAATACAAGAAGGTCAAGTACAGCAGTGCAAGTACCTGGAACGGATGAAGAAGATGGTTGCTCCATTTCGGAAAAGTCCGAATGACCAAGGTTTAACTGAATTTGATGGACGAGGTCAGACCGTTGTCGTTGTGCGACACGGTCTGACTCAGGGGCGGCTGTGGAGAAGCGCTCCCAAAATTTGGGACACTTCTGGTCAAGTTTTGTCAAGGCATTTGGTCGAATTTCGGATTGGTTTAAACAAGGGGGGCTTTTCAGCCTATCAGACTCAAGAAGGTCAAGAACACAAGTTTTGGTCAGTCAACCCACTATTTTACATATTTTTGTGGGGGTACATTTAGGGACTATAGGGTAGTAGTATTTTAGCTGTGGTTTTACCTTTTAGGACAGAGGTTATACCTTTAAGTAAGGAAATCTTTTAGCTTTCGGATAAGTGGATGAAACCTCTTCTGGTCTTGGTTCACACCACAGCTAGGGGTCGCCGTTTTTCCCTTTTCGTACACTAGTCGCCTCCGCCCGCCGCGGAGTGTTTGGGGGCAGAGGGTCGAATTATCCCCTCTCGCCCATTATACCCGGTCCGGAAGCGCCGCACGCGCACTTTGGCCCACCGGAAGTCCCTCGACGGCAGAACGATTTGGCGATCTCAACACTTCAACTCAAGTACGTTTGGAACGTGCTATTCACTGGATTGTTCTTGGCGTGGGGATATCGTTTGTGGAGTTTCACGAGTATATTGGGTCTTTACGCGGACATATTGGCTTGTTTTAATATTGGTTGGAAACTAGACCGGTACGGTCGGTTTACCCTCTATTATTTCGTATTGGTCAGGTCTTGATCGTTTGGACGATCGAACTATTGGAAGTTATCTCTTTGAGTGTTTTTGGTCTGTTTGTGTCTGGGGTGAAGAGTTCCGCCCCAGAGATACCTGCCCAGATCGGTATTCTATATTCAAGACCGCTTCGATCCAATCTGCGATCCCGATCCACCGAGTGTGTAACTAGCCCATTCCATCGGGTACACAAGGTGAGATGGACACTAAACAATCGGACCAAGTGGGTTCTGATGACGACCAGTCGTCTGCTTGCAGCGGACGATCAGACCAGATCTCGAGTGGTGTTCCGCGGAGTACCCCCTCCGAAAGTTGGAAGGCTGGGCGCAATTGTGGTAGTCAGGTTATCGATGCTAATGTCTTCGATTTCAAACTTGACTCCACCACAACTACGCGGGGTGTAAGGAAGACAGAAAGTCGGTGACCGGTGGGTTGGTCACGTTGGATGGAATTATTCTCTATTGGATGTTCAAACGCCAGGCGTGCGTGTCACTTTCGACAATAGAAGCAGAGTTTTATGCTGCGTCGCAAGTGTAGTGCGAGTTGTGTGGAGTGTACGAATTGCTAACAGAGATTGGAATAAATTTGAAGCTGCCGATGATTCTATTTCGGACAATCAAGCTGCAATAAAGTTCCTGGAAGGTGAAAGAAACTCAAGTAAGATGAAGGATGTTGACGTGAGGATCAAGTTTCTGATTTCGAAGCAGATGGAAGGGCGTATTGAAGTGAGCTATAAGGGGACTGATGAAATGAAAGCGGACATGTTTACCAAGGCGTTACCGATGCCGAGGTTTGGAGTGTTGCGATCAAGTGTTGGATTGTCGTAGCGATGAAGTAGACCTGTTTTCGAAGTGCGCGGCGATGAGAAGGAGTGTTGGAAACCAAGTGCAAGTTGCGATATTGTGGTTTTCCAAGGTTTTAGCATCGACGCACAGAAGTCGAAAATAGGTGTACACAAATTGCTTATTGTGACGGACTATAAAATAGTCTAGTCACTTTTGCATTTCTTCTCAAGGTTAACTAACAGTAACCACGCGTCCGTTTCTCTGTGCGCTTGTTCACTTCGGCATATCCAGTAGGAGTAGAGAGGGGATGTAGCCGGTGCGTATACGCACGGTGCGGCTAGCGCGCAGATGAAGACTTTTCCTTAAAGCGGCGTTCGCCGCTACTTAGCCGATACGCCCTTATAAAGGGCTTAGTAGGAGAGAGCTCTCCTACTCGGGGCCAAGATTCCCGGGTTGGTTTACTGTAGCCTTTGCTAGCGCCTTAACGGCAAGGCTCCATTACTAAGGGTGTAGCTAAAGGGAGGGCTCCCTTTATGCTACCGCACTCACTACACGCGCGACCGGTCGAAGTCGTGCGGTTGTAAGATAGAGTGAAATGTAAACTGAATGTATATTTGATATATATTAGCCTAGATAAATTTAAACTAATTTAAACTATATGTAATACTAAGTAGAACTTACCAAATTTTTACCTTGCTGAAATGTAGTGTACACCACCTGTGTACCGACACGTGGATGGCTGACACGCCACCCCCCAAGGGCTCCTGCCCTGATTGGTTAAAATAACCAATGGATCAAAACCTTTCGAACCGGTCAATACTGACCCCAACCGTAGTGTACTCACGTACACCACCTACTAAATGTGACTCGAATGTAACCCTGTTACAGGGGAAAGCCGCATCACACGGCAGCCCAAGTTATTCTTTAGTGGGGGCGCGCATTTAGGTTCCAGTTACTGTGTATAAGGACTGTGTACGAAGGTTTGCGCGTACTAAGGGGAGGGCATACTAGGATCAAGTGATTTACGCATTTTTGCACTACGACTATACGATGGCTAAAGGGAAGAGCACACAACAACACCCTAAAAGGCTATTATTGATTGACAGAGAGTTATAGATAGGGTCGCCCTACCCGGTATCCGCCGGAAGGGCCCTACACACTCTCTGTTTTATTGTTTCAATTAAAAGAGATTTATGGGGACATGCTAAACGGCAGCAAGTGAAATACTAACTAGCAGCAAGTGAGGCAGCGACTATGAAAAACAAAAAAGTACCAAAAAGTATATACTTTTTTACCCTTTTGGGACTTTTATGCGCGGATCAAGGCATTTAAAGTTGGACATATTCGTACAAGACCAAAAAAGGTATACTCAACGTTTGTGTATTTGTATCAGAATACAATTAGTTATAGTCAAATATATTACTTGTAATAGACTAGTTCGTATTCCATGGCAACGTCCAGCGCGGCGGAAGCAGCCTTGTACGACCGGCAGATTCGCCTGTGGGGCGTGAAAGCCCAGAAACGTCTTCAAAATTCACGCGTTCTCGTCAGCGGTATATCCACGCTCGGATCAGAACTTGTGAAAAACTTGGTGCTCGCTGGTGTGAGCGTCACATTACACGATACGCAATCCGTGACGCCATTAGCCCTGGCGTCCCAATTTTTTCTTTCCCAAGAAGACGTGGGAAAAAATGTAGGTCAAACGTGGATTTTCAAGCAATAGACACAGTCCCGAAATGTCCAAACGTTCCTTTCAACTTGATGATTGTATGTGATGAGAATAGCGTGCCGAGGCGTGTCTCCCTCGTTGCAGGAGCTGAATCCTTTGGTGCAAGTGGCATGTGATGCGAGGACGAGGACGGATCTTCCAGACGACTTTTTCAAGCAATTTACCGTCTTGTGTCTCGTAGGAGCTCCGCGTAGTGTCGGGCTAAGGCTAGATGCACTCTGTCGTTCATTTGGTATATCGTTTTTTTGCGGCGAGAAGCTTTGGTTCGGAAGGAATTTTATTTGCTGACCTGGGCGAGCACACTTTCCGTCATGCTGCGGTGGTAGCTGATGCAGCGCCAAGTGAACCAAAGACAGTAATGTTTCCGACGCTAGAGGAGGCTCAAAAGGTTCAGTGGAGCTCGCGGCAGAGTGCACGAAAACGAGCTCCGCAGTTGCTCGAGTTCAAAAACGAATGTATGTAAAGTATTGAAAATGGGTGAAGAAGGATACGTGACTGATTCTGTTTGCTTGATTACAGTGCTGCAAGGCTACAAGATCCAGAGAGGCGTCGGGAAGATCACGAGTGGCGACGAAGTGGACTTTATTCAGTAAGATAGAGAGCTGTTTCGAACCAATGGACTGGACGAGGACTATCTGTCACCGGATCAGTTGCAGTACGTTGCTACAAGGTTATAAATTACACTCGTTCCACCTACCGATGTTTCTCTCCTTCATTGTTTGTAGGGAGCTCGTCTGTGTTGCAGATCCTGAACTTTCAGCATTCAATGGAACTTACGAGGCAAGGCAGTGTAAGAGACTAGGAGTAGAGTGCGCTTAAGACTTTAACGATCAAAGGTAAGATATATGCAACTCTGCTCAAGTCAATCCAGCTAACATCTGTTATCAACTCCATCTGAAATATTGACAACTCACCTGGAAAACACCAGCCGCCGACCACGCGTAAAAGTCCCAAAATGACGTAACTTAACTAAAAGACAAATTATTACAATAAATTCCATATTGTTTTTTTGGTCCCAAAGGGTAAAAAAGTATATCCTTTTTGGTCCTTTTTTTGTTTTTCGTAGTTGCTGCCTCACTTTCTGCTAGTTAGTCTTTCACTTGCTGCCGTTTAGCCCGTCCCAGATTTATGTTAGTAGAATAGTGAATTGAAACCTACAAACTATAAACCATGCATGAATATTGATTGAATGGAGGATGAGTTAAACATTGAAGTACTTGGTAAGTTGGTAAGTCGCTAGTCGTTACTCGATGCAATGTGATTACAGAGTCGCAATGTGCGCCATCTTCGTTACAGAAGACGTCGGCCTCTGATCATATAGGTATGGCTTGAGTCCGATGGCACCACGCCATCGTCATGATTGGTTGAAGAAGACTGAACACTTTCAGGGATATCCACGACAATCAAATTGGACACGGCAGCTGGCTGAGGCTCTTCGGTGAAAAAGTCATGCTCGAGTGCTTTAGACGCCGTTATGCGCTTCTTCGGGTTTAGGTGGAGAATTTAAAATAAAAGATCAACGCCGGCGGCCGAGAGCATCGGAAACTGCTCTGCAAGCGGCGGCGAGTTTGATTTTTTTAAACCTGAGATAAAATGGCAGCTGTTTCCCATCGTCCCATCCGTTCTCAAGTGGAGATCCCAAGGCGGCGAAGATCTTGCTGAGATGGTCAATATCCGTGGATCCGTCTGCTAGAAAGCGACGCAGCAGCATTTCAGCAAAGATACATCCCACTGCCCACATGTCCACCTCAACTCTATATCTCTCTACGCCGAAAAAGATGTCAAGTGCTCGATACGCTCTCGTGACTACTTGCACCAACCTTTTAGGTTTCCTTTTTTCTGCCGCTCCATCGTATTCGCCTGCATTTCTACTTCTTCCTTCACCTTATCTGTAACAGGACTGATCCTGTTACAGGCTTACACTGTATCTTGCGAGGAAGCGCGCAATACAATTAGGGCAGGATTAGTTGGTAACAACTAATCTTATACTAAAAGTAAATATATAAATATCTACTTGTCTATTAGAACGCAAAATTAAGAGTGTTTATTTAATGGGTGGTTTAGAGGCTAATAGTATAGTAACTAACTAATTAATATAATAATATCAAGTCTTTAACTAACTGTACTATTAGTTAACCTGCAAAATTCGGTATTTATACCGAATCGACTTTACCTTCGTAGATTATAATAACTTATAATCTCTTATTTAAATTTCAGACAACGCGTCTGAAATTAAACTGTGATATTCTAACTTGAATATCAATTATGTAATGGCACCCCATTACATCACCCCCCACTTAAGGTGGTTGGCGAATAATAATTCTTATTTTGGCCAATCATGGTTCGCACTTTTTGGTCGGAATTTCTCATTCACCAACGAATTGACCATCGACTCGATGGTCAAAGCACACGGCGGTGGCGCTCTAAAGAGCGCTGCTGAAAACAATGAAGGAGCTTCTTCCTCCGCCTCAGCACTAAGTGCTGAGGTGTTGAGTGACAACAGTGACGCTGAATTAGCAGCGTCAACTACGCAAAGGTCTGAAGACGTACCGTCTTCGACCACAGATGCTGCTAAGGCGGCATCTGGCAAGAAACAGAGAGATGTTGCTAATGCAACATCTCGCACGATGGCAACTTCCGAATGGCGTGTTGCCAAGAGGTCCATGTTCGGGAGTTCTGACTCCGAACAAAGTGATGGGGATACAGCTGTCCCCACTAAAGGATCTAGCAAGTCGAAACTCGCTAGGTGCTCATCGCCTAACAGCGATGACGACTCTGGTGTCGCTTTCAGCTATAACAGCGACAATGATTATCACAGGTGGTTGCGGGAACGCAGAGACCCACCTGGACCAAGTACGTCTCCACGTCGGGGTGTCTTAACCCCGGCGCGTGGTGTTGAAGCAGGCGGTGCTCCGCCTGCTAAAAGGGTTCGAACAGAAGCGGCGCCTGCCGCTTCTAAAGCGTATCATCGTACGGAACCACATGTTCCGTACAGAGTGGGGTTTTGGACCGCTGGCTCGGCTATTGCCCCCAACAGTGGCGGTCACCGTAAAAGGGACTGCCAGTATGCGTTGTTCGATATCAACGTGCTGGATGACTGCGAAGACATCCATTCACGTCGATTCGATCGAAGTACTGACGATAGACGTCTGTACTTTATTGACCTCTTTTCTAGGCTCGATACTATTCGATCCGGAAAGGGTCAAGGAAGAACAGGGACGATAAAGAAGCCCTGACTCAGAGTTGGAATGCTTTTGTTGACAACTACAACAAAAGCCCAGATGATAACGTGAATAAAGTTCACGTAATGCGCGAGCGCTTTTTAAAGCACTCACGAACAGGAAAAATGGAATACATCCATTTTGCTTGCATCAAAGAAGGGTTGAACTGTGGTGTCCCTTCTCACCTCGTTTGCCCGCGGTGTACGCAGGGCGCTTCTCGTCTGTCAGAGGAGGAGTTGCGGGGGTATGGTGGTTTTTCCGTACCCGCCGAAATTCATGGTTTAATTGATACCCTGAATGCATCAACACCTACTGTTGATGCTACTTCGCATTATGAGTTTGAGACTTCTCCTCAAACTCAGTCAAAAGGTCTGGGGCGTCGGCCCTCAGAACCTCAATCGGCTCCCAAGAGTCGAACTCTTGGGGATATCCCAGCCAGCATACCAAGTAATCGGTACGCTGCCCCTTCCTCAAAGGCACCGCGCGCTTCGAGATCAAGCGCTCGAGGATATATTGCTTATTCCCCTGATTATCAATCAGGGGAGGCGGGGGTTGAGAATTCCCTCGCCGTTGTTGTTGCGGAGCATGGTTCTTCGCTCCGCAAGATCGAGGAGGGTTATTCCTCCTTGAGCAGCGATATGTCTCACTGTGTGAAGACATATCGGTCTTCGCGAGGATGTCCGCGGCATCCTCGGGGCGCACACTGCCCTCCAGAAGAAGAATGATCTTCTGTACATTGAGATTTCCCGCTATAAGGGAGAGCTCGATCGGCGCACGGCTGATCTCGAGCAGTCGAAGGAGGAGGTAACGACTCTCCGCTCTGTTCACCAACGGCTGGAAGCCGATTACAAGTCTCTCTTGGGAGAATTGGAGAAGCACTGTATCTTCCGTGGTTCTGCGTCTCGTCGTAAGACGAAGACGAGTGATACGGCTTGATCCGCCCAACATAGAATGTTGGGTGAAGCCGCATTGCTGTGGGAATGTCTAAGGTATAGGCATTCCCCCGAATCTCTTGGACCTTGAAAGGTCCAATGTACTTAGGAAGCAACTTCCGTGTAGGGAAGTTGCTTATTGCATGTGTAGGAAAATTAGTAGTACTTAGTAATACTAATTCACCTTTAAGAAAGGAGTTTTTGTTCTTCCTTCCTTGTTTATCTGCATTTTGCTTCTGCTTATCAAAAGAAGAGGCAATTGCATCCTTTACATAGCGTATTACAGCTTGGCGCTGTAATACGAATTCATCTACTGCTTTATCAGCAGTAGGTGCATTATCCTCGTTGTTTGCAGCCATTGCTGCAGACACATATTCATCGTATGCAGCTTCAGTTTTAATTGAAGCTGCTTCCGCTTCTACTGTATTTTCAGTAGAAGGGCCATCGTTTTGTTCACAAGTTGCAGTCGCAACTTGCGCATTGACTCGCTCAAAATTTGAGCGGGTCCCTCCCCCACTTAGATTTGGCGTACCGCCAAGTAAAGCTGGGGTTCGTGGATGCCTTAAGGCATTCACGTAGAACGGTGTATGCTTAGTTGAAGCATGCACCGAATTGTTAATCGCGAATTCAGTGAGTGACAGGTAGTCACTCCACTGTTCAAAGGCATGTGCGTATGATCGCAACATGTCTCCGAGAACGCGGTTAACCCGTTCTGTCTGCCCATCCGTTTCCGGATGGTCCGCAGTTGACATCTTCAACTGGGTTCCCAACAATGAGAACGTTTCTTGCCAGAAACGTCCTGTAAATCTCGGATCTCTATCCGAGACAATGTCTTCCGGCATTCCGTGCAAACGGAATACCGTATCAACGAATATCCGCGCT
>CM047584.1:16681166-16727266 GCA_026184515.1 Peronosclerospora sorghi
CAGTGCATACTTCATGGCAAGGAGTTCCTTGTCATGCACTGGATAGTTGCGCTCGGCTGGGTGCAACTGACGCGATTGATAGCAGATTACGCGATCACGATCATCGTGATCACGCTGCATCAAAGCACAGCCGATAGCGAAATCGCTCGCGTCGCAAACGACGTGGAACGGACGCTCGTTATCGGCTATAGCCAAGACAGGCGCTTCAGTCAAGCTTTGCTTGACTGCACCAAAAGCATCTTGACATTTGGTATCCCAATGCCATTCGACATCTTTCTTAAGTAATTGAGAAAGAGGCCGTATAAACCCAGCATAGTTGCACGAATACTTGTGCAAATATGTTGCCAGCCCAAGGAACTTTCGAAGTTCCTTAACGTTGTTTGGCGTAGCCCATTCAACGATCACCCTGATCTTTTCTGGATCAGGACGCACCCCGTGCTTGCCCACAAAGCATCCAAGAACGGGTATCTCAGGTGCACCAAAGGTGCACTTATTCATATTTGCATAGAGCTTATGTTTACGCATAAGCTCCAACACTCGACGTAGATGCTCCCTATGGACATCTACATCGCTTTTATCGTGTTCACCCTTACTATGGATGAACGATGAACACGTCATCGAAATAACTCGGTGCGAATTCTCGCACCGGGCGTAATAGATGCGTTACGCATCTTTTAAACGTAGCAGGGGCATTTCGAAACCCCTGCGGCATAATAAGCCACTCCCAAAGCATGACGATTGGGGTGCTTACCGCCGTGAGAGGGATATCCTTCTCACGCATTAGGATTTGATAAAATCCATCTCTTAGATCGAGAGCACTAAAGATTGTGCTCCCGCACATGCCATCTATGATGACATCCTTCCGCGGTATCGTTGTCTGTGCCGGTACCGTCGCTGCGTTCAGCTTGTTGTAAGCGTGAACGATTCTCCACCCACCTGTGGACTTCTTCACACAAAAAGTGGGGGTAGAGTGCGGTGAGGTAGACTCCCGCACTTGGCCTGATTTACGACGAGCTTCGAAGAACTCGTCGATCGCTTTTACCTGATCACGCGGCAACGGCCATTGCCGCGTAACACAATACTTCGTGCCTGGCACGAGGTCAATCTCATGACGAGTTCCCTTATCCTTAGGGAGCTTGCTAGGTACTTCTTCTGGGAATACGTCAGCGTATTCTCGAAGTACCTCATAAAATGGGGAGTTCGCTTTAAGCGACTCCCAGCTCTGCGCTTCAAAGCGCTGAACTCTCGTTTGATCATTGGGAATCTCTTTCCCAATGTTTTCCACTTGTAATGTGGATATTAGCTCACGAATATCCACTACATCATCTGTTGCAACGATGATACAGATCTGTTCGATCTGACCATCGTGCAAGTTTCTCACAAACTTCTTCCAGATTAGCGCTGGAAGAGCCATCACCTCCGAACCTTCTTTCGGAGGGTGTTCCATCAACAGAGACTGGGTAGCTAATCCGGTCTCCGTTTGCGTCAAGACGTTGATCGTCTCGACGGAACTGTCCATGCAATCAGACGCACTCGTCTGATTGACTGCTACACGGTGATTACGATTCACCGTGTGCGAATACTCGTCATCATGGTGGCCACTGCCTACCATGGAATTTTGGCGATCAGATGTGCTCGTCGGATCGGCCGCCTTTTCTGCGACACGGTGGTCTTTATCACCCGTGTGCATGGCTAACGCAACGTGGTGGGCACTGGCCACCACGGAGTTGTGCTCACGATTGCACTTGATCGTGAGTTCACTCTCATCAACACGGAATTCTTTCGTCGTGTTGGAACCTTCGGTCGCACAGTGGGTGTTTCCCACTGTGGATACTATTTCATTCTCACGGTGGGTGTTTCCCACCGTGGATATCACTTCATTCTCACGGTGGTCTTCATCACCCGTGGAATGTTTCTCTCCAACACGAAACGACTCTTCTGTTGCGTGTGGTAGTTCCTCTGGACTCTCACCAGCGGAGGTACCTTCCGCTGATCGTGTCAGAACAGACCTGGTGGTGCTATCGCTATCCGCCAGACTGTCTGACGCTGCGGTTGTATCCTCTGATACAGCCGGATTACACACAGGGTGATCAGGTCCTGTGCGTCCGCCGCAGTCGATCGATAGGTTAACCCAATCGATCGAAGGTTTAAACTTGGATATCCATGGGATTCCAAGTATCACATCGAACTTGTCATCTAAATCGAGGACGATGAATTCATCCTCGAATGACAGTTCACTCAACTCGAAGCGTGTTTTAATCACACGCTTTGGAATAGTCACGGTTGCACCTGTTGCTAACCGGACTGACAGCATACTTCGTGGGGTCTCTACCTCCACGAAGCTCAACAGCGTTAGACTCTGAGTTCTAAGGAAATTGTTTGACGCTCCTGTGTCAAACAAAGCTCGCATGGGGACATCGCTCCCGTGCGGCTTAACCTCCAGGGTGATAAGAGGCTTACCATCACTCTGCACCTTTTGACAGGACATAGTCCCGTCTGGGGCTATTACCCTCACATGCCCTATGTCGGCATGTGGGATAACATTCCCAGTAGGGAGCCCCGCCCCTACTGGCGATTCTCGTTTTTTGCACCAACAGGGTGATGTCCCTGTTGGTGTCGCCGTGAAGCGGACGGTTCCGTCCGCTGACTGCGTGGCACCGGACGCGGTGCCATACACTCACGGGCAAAATGCCCCACTTTCGCGCATCAATTGCAGCGAATGTTCTTCTTAAATTTCGGTTGCTTCGAACACGAAGCAACCGCAACCGATAGGTCCATCGGCTCTGGACCTCCACCGCCCATGCTCTGGTGCGGGTGGCTGTTTCTTGAGACGAGGTGTGAGCTTCGTCTGCCTGACTGCTGATTGTTGACATGCCGTTGCGGCATGTCAAAAGCGAAGGGCTGTTGAGCCCTTCGGCTGTACCCAGCATGCGATGACGCTGATCGCATGCTGAACTCTTCACGGATGCTCATATCAATGGCATCCCTTAGAGTATTTGGCGGGTGCCGGTAGAGACTCTGTTTGACGGGACCATCATTGAGTCCCTTCATGAAGCCAGTGACCTGCATAGAAGGGGGCACCGGCTCATACACAATATTTGACAGCAAATATTGCGTCTTCTGAGCGTAAGCTTGAAGGTCAAGCTTACCTTGCCGGAGTTCCATGAACTCCTGACGACTACTTAGATCCATTTCTGGAGCTTCAAAGTTGAGGTTTAGCTCAGCTTTGAATTCCTGATAAGTAAGGAACGCAGAGTCATCAGTGGTTCTGCGACTCATCGCCCATACCCTGGCTCTGCCGCCTAGACATGTTGTGGGGAAGTACGCCTGTTGACGTTCGTCAACAATATTTTGCGCAGAGATGGCATCTTCCACCTCTGCGAACCATCTACGAAGGGACTCGCCCCCTTCGCCGGTAAAGGGCGGTACTCGAGCCTTTACCACTTCAACTCTATGCGTTGCAGGTGCAGGTGCGGTCCGCGCTGCATCTGGCGCGGGCCGTGCTGGCTTTTCTAGGTGGTTTCGCCTAAAGCGATTCACCACCTGTACCACTTCCTCCGGGGACTTACTCTGGAGGAACGTAATGATGTCGGTCCCCATAGACCGAATCATTTCCACCGTCGCGTCTTTACTACGCGACGAGAAGTGAGGGAAGTGTTTATTCACCTCTTCCAGCGTTCTCTCTCTCTCGGCAGGCGTCATGTCTCACGACTTGATGCCGAGCGGCTCTTAATCTTCGCTCCGCTAGTTGACTAGCGGAACGGAACTGTGGTCGTTAAGACGGACCACAAAGTGCTACCAGGTGTAACAGGACTGATCCTGTTACAGGCTTACACTGTGTTGTGCGAGGAAGCGCGCAATACAATTAGGGCAGGATTAGTTGGTAACAACTAATCCTATAATAAAAGTAAATATATTAATATTCACTTATCTGTTAGAACGCAAAATTAAGAGTGTTTATTTAATGGGTGGTTTAGAGGCTAATAGAATAGTAACTAACTAATTAATATAATAATATCAAGTCTTTAACTAACTGTATCATTAGTTAACCTGCAAAATTCGGTATTTATACCGAATCGACTTTACCTTCGTAGATTATAATAACTTATAATCTCTTATTTAAATTTCAGACAACGCGTCTGAAATTAAACTGTAATATTCTAACTTGAATATTAATTATGTAATGGCACCCCATTACATTATCAATCAATGTTGCCATACCAAAATCAGCAATCTTGGAGCAATTCTTCGCCTTAGACAGCAGCAAGTTATTGGGCTTCAAATCGCGATGCATGATCCCTCTCGAGTGAAGCTCCTCGACACCAAGCAGCAGCATTTTTAAATATGCTTTCACCTGCGCCAGATCCAAATTTGGGACACTCTCCGTAGCACCGATTAGCTTTTCTAAATCGCTATCCATGTGCTCCAAAATTAAATAAATCTTGCCATGGCATTCGATCACCTCTAATAGCTATAGAATTTCAAACCACACAAACAGTAAACAGATCGTCCGGTTGGTATTTTTGCTCTTGCTTATGCGCCATCAGCTGGTGACGAACCTGCACCACGTGCGCGGTGCCCTGGCACATCGCAAGGAGTCGGCTTCGTGTCGTCGACGCCAAAAATCGGTGCATTGGACGTATCAATCAATCGCGTGTACTCTTGTTCTAACGCGATGCGTTCAGTGATATCCTGCCCAATCCCAACCATGCCCTTCACTTCACCATGTTCATTGTACCGAGGTGTAGCATTCAATAAAATCTCTACGCGTCGACCAGCTTTTGTGATCAACGGGAACTCGAAACTCGCCGTCTCGACGCCCTCAAACTCTTTCTAAAGCACACTGCGCACTGTCACTTTACACTCCTCGGAAATAAACTCGACACCAGATCGTTTCCCAGAACGTCTTCGTTGGTGTATTGCATAATATCTGCTGCTTTCCGGTTCCAAATATTCACGCGCCCGATACTATCGACGCCAAAGATGGGAGCATTGGCCGTATCAATGAGACGACTATACTATTGCTCTTGCGCGATGCGTTCAGTGATATCCTGCCCAATCCCAACCATGCCCATGACCTCGCCACGCTCATTGTATCGAGGTGTGGCATTCAACAGATTCTCCACGCGTCGACCAGCATTCGTGATCAACGGGAACTCGAAATTCGCCGTATCTACTCCATCGAACGCCTTCTCCATCACACGACGCACGGGCACCTTGTACTCCTCGGAGATAAACTCGGCCACCAGGTCTTTATCTAGTACATCCTTGTTACTGTACTGCATAATGTCCGCAGCTTTTCGATTCCAAATGTTCACTCGCCCATTAATATCCACCCGAAAGATCGGAGCATTGGCTGTGTCAATGGGACGACTATACTCTTGCTCTTGGGCATTCCGCTCGGTAATGTCCTGTCCAGTCCCCACCATCCCCATCACTTATCTTTGTGTGGGAGCTAATCTTTAGGAGCTAATTCTATTGGTCGAAAGTCACGTGGGGGGTGCCCCTAGGGTGGAGGGGTGTGTGGGTAGAACGACCCTATATCACGCTCTTTGCTGCATTCAAAACACTTCTTTTACCTTGTCTTTCTTTTAGCATCCGTCCGACACCTACCATATTTTTAGTTGTCACGCTTGACCTTGAACTTTTCCAACCATTTTCTAAAATCATGTTTCAGATAATCCGGTCTGGTTACGCATTGCGCTCTGGAAAGAGACATCAGTCGTGGAGATAGATACCAGTTGATACTCAACTGAAGTTTGTTCCTCGTTCAGGGAGTTTGTTTCCTATACTTCACCACGTAGGACGCGATCGCCCCTCGCACGAATCGCGCAAGGGGATCGCTCACACGAAATGCCCGAGATGCACATGGCACTTTCATTCGCACTTTCATTCCCCTAGCGGTCGAGACTTGTCGCTGTGGCGCGAGTGTGGATTATATATCTACACTGCATGGTTGTCCAAATAAAATTGGCACTTGCGCTGGACTGGTTACGTTTTTTTTTCATGCCTCCCACGCGATCATTCAATGACTCGCCGCATCCGTCTCCTTTCATGATCCAGTCGATCTCCGTTAGTGATCCTCGGAACTCTGGGACACTTCCAACGTGTCTCGTAGGTCATTTCTCTTGCCCAAACATGATCCATCCCTTCGTGTCTTCATTTTTCCAACTAGAAAGGCAAAAAACCAAATTGAAACACCCTGCACGTCTCGAAGCCGCACCGGCACCACGTTCTACCCCAATGTCTGTCCGTGGATCCAGAACGTAAGATAGAAAAGGTCCGTGCCGTTCGAAACGGCCGTGATCTCGTTGAACACCGACGGACTATGAAAAAGAACCAACCGATCCGGTTTCGGCTCAATCTGCCGCACACTGGCGTCGTCTCGTAGGTCCGTTCGAAGATTCAGCCTCGTGCTGCTCGTCTGTTCTCCATCCACTCGATTGAAAAAGTAGATACACGTCAACTTGACGCCATTGTCTTTGTCACCCGTGCCGCAATCCAGACGAAGAGGTTGGCAGCGTCCGGCTGGGAGCTGATGCACCGCGGTGCAGTGCACAAATGGCGCACACAACTTGGCGTGCTCCGGTCGTTTCCGATTCATCTCGTACGGCAGCGCATGGAGCTTTTCAATGAGCTCGGAAAGGGCTGGATAGGCTTCCGTGCAGTCTTGACGCTCCACAAAGCGCATCTTGGCGCCTGAGCCTGTCTCGATCTGGTTTCTCACACTCTGTTGACATACCAACTGCTTGGCATCATTGTATTGAAGTGATGCCGTCAGGAGCAGACCATTCGTCGCCATTCGCACGACATCACTCAGCAGCAGGTGCGTCCATTCTTCGCCCATGAACGCGTCCCTCACGGCTACAAAACCACGTCCGTTGCGCTCACGTAGCAATGCGTTCAAACAGGTCTCGTCCAGTTGGTCCCACGTCGCAACGTCCGCGTTTGGATCCGCCAGCAGCCTCTCATCATTGGCCAATTGCACATGTTTGTGGTAATTCACTCGATGTACGATGGCGAGCACTTCGCGAGCAAACGCTTCGTGCAAGACTTGGGGCAGGAGCCTCCGTTCCGTGGTCGCATCCATTTGCTCTCCCTCTTGGGCTCCTCTTCTCTTCACATTCTGGAGCACACGTGCGGCCTTCTCTTGTACTCTCGGCATGAGCGCTACGAGCTCGTGTGCGTACCATGGATCAGCCAACAGCGCTTGTAAACTCGTTGGGGCCTGCACCAGCTGCTCCGTCGGAATGCCAGGGTAGACCAAGCGCTGAAACGCGTCTGGATCCAACAGTGTCGCAAACACGCCGTGCGCCAAGACAACATTCTCGCCGCGACGATTCACGCCGCGTGGATTGCATCCGTCCAGTAACGTTTGCAGCATCCGCTGCCAAGGCTTGTCGTCCCATGGATCCTCCTCGTCCTTTTCATCGTACAGCGGACGCGATTGATCGTCCGAGAAAAAGCCTCGTCGGACAGCCAGGCCCCCGTGCCGGCCTGCTTTTCGTTGTAATATACGCACCTTTGTCTGGACTTTGTGTACGTCCGGACATGCGCGGTCGCGCGCGAGTCGTACGAACGTTTCGTACGATGCAAGCGCGTCCGTCCAGCGTCCCAGGGCTTCGCACGCCGCGGCGTGGCGAAGGTATCCTTTTGACCAATCAGGTGCGAGCTCGATCGCTTTTTGCGCGTCTTCGAGCGCGCGGTCAAACGCTTGTAAGCGGTGATGCGCCGCCGACCGATTGCCGTAGAGAAACGGATTGAGGGGATGCAGGGAAAGGGCGTGGGAGTATTTCGTCCGTGCGTCGTGGAATTCGCGACGCTGGAACAGTGCGTTCCCTTCCTGACGTAGTACATTGGCTTGGTGGGCACGTGCTTCCTCTTCTGTGTCCATAGTCGTACGAGTTTCGGGGTGAAGATACCGGTATTCTCGTACGGGTACCGGTACATGCGTGCGCACAGATATAAGAAGAAAGAGGGCGAATCGTATGGACCGCGCCCGTGCAATAAATAACTAGTCCGCTGGACAAGCGCATGGACACCTGGAGGTACGATTCAGCTCCAGCCTACGTCTTCGGCAGCGTTCGAAACGAGATGGCCCATTCATTGGTGGGGACATGTCTGCACAGGATGTCCTGCGTTGCATCGGCTGCAGCGCGTCCTGGTTCGTTGTTGCTTCCTACTCGAATGCGGACAGGTCCTTTCGAGTAGAGGTGGCGCGTGCAGGTCGAACTCGCTTCCGTGCAACTTTGACCGGTGCGGTCAGTTGGGGTCCGGGGCGGTCAATAATTTCGTTGACGCGTGACAACATAGTTTCGAGCTGAGCGCGGTCCAGTCCCTCCAAGCCGTTCTTGCACACGGTGGATGCTAGGATCCACGGCAGCACTAGTGTTGAAAACGGCTCGGCTTGGCTTCGGCTCGGAGCCATGACATGTGGCTCGGCTTGAGTATACTTATTATATTGAAATTTGGTGATATGTATCGTAAGGACAGAATAGAGAGATAATGCATGTATTAATGCGTACAGTACAGGGAGATAGAGCGGACGGGCTGCCTTTTTACACACATGCAAAGCTATCTAGAAGTTTCTATGAAATTCTCTACTCCGCCCATCACGTCATCCTCCGATTCTCATCAGTTGGGTAGAAACTTTTGAGATGCAACAAAGTGTGAGAAAAATCCATGTGCATATATATATATATCATAGTCAGAGTCTTCTGAATTCAATCTGTTTTTGCCAAAATGGCAAGAACATACTTTTGTATCCTTGATATTCAGAATATATTCATACAAGAGAAAATATTTGGAAAACGGCTCAAGCCACGGCTTGGCCGGCTCGGCTCGAGCCACGGCTGAACCGGCTTCAGCCGAGCTGTTTTCAACACTAGCAGCACCCGTCTACGGAACGGGGGGGGTCCGGTGTGGTTCCTGGGCTTGCATCTGGCGATATGGGGCACACGATCCTAGTTGCCATTGCTGGTGGATATCCTCCAGCTGCAGACAGTGTCCGTTCTGCTGCTTATGCTTCATCTCGTGCCGGCAAAGAAGTCTCCAAACCACTTCAGTTGAGCATCTGGAGTGAGTTCCCTCGTTGATGGCGAGGAACTCCTACTTCAGCTTGTACTACGCGTGACGCGAAACTTTCAGTCGCAGGTTGCGAAAAATCGCACAGTTAAAATGGTGTTTTACGCACTACGTGTCGTCCTGCACCGGTTTCGTATCTTAAACAAGTGACCGAGTCAAAATTTTCGATACGACTTGAAGCCGAATACAGAACGCAGATAGAGATCCATACGTGATCCTTTAGAACAGCATGCAAGCCTTCGACCCTTGAGGTCTCTGTTCAAGCTAAGTGCATCAAGTGGTCCACCCACGCGGAAACAAACTTCTATTTGTGTATAACCGACGTCTTTTCGACGCAGTTACGTGCCTGGGGTGGAACAGCAGAATTGATCCTAAGCGCACTCCACTTCTCCAAGAGAGTACCGTCGTCTTTGGCAGCAATGACGGATTTCCATTCGCCGTAGAATTTTTTCAAACGAGTACGCGTCGGCAAACATCTTCTTGAACTTCGCTACAACGTTCTTGTTGATATGTCAGTGGCAAAGAAGGACGCGTTCTCCTGCGAATACCCGCGCGACTGCGTTCATTAGGGACAGTTCGCGGTCGTGTAGAATCACTTCCGGCTCCAAGTTGATTTGCATCTTGAGCCACTGCAGAACCCTCGTGTAGTGTGGAGAAGCGTGCCCAAAATTTGGCACACTTCTGGTCAAGTTTTGTCAAGGCTTTTGGTCTAATTTCGGATTGGTTTAAACAAGGGGGATTTTCAGCCTATCAGACTCAAGAAGTGTCAAGAACGCAAGTTTTGGTGAGTCACCCGACTTTGGGTATTTTGTGTGGGTACATTTAGGGACTATAGGGTAGTAGTATTTTAGTTGTGGTTTTTCCAAGTAAGAGGCTTTTGGTTGTGGATTTGCCTAAAAAAGCAGAAGTCTTTTGGTTGCAGGATTTTTCTAAGTATAAATCCTTTGGTCTTGGTTCACACCACAGCTAGGGGTCGCCGTTCTTCCCTTTTCGTACGCTAGTCGCCTCCGCCCGCCGCGGAGTGTTTGGGGGCAGAGGGTCGAATTATCCCCTCTTGCCCGTTAAACCCGGTCTGGAAGCGCCGCACGCGCACTTTGGCCCACCGGAAGTCCCTCGACGGGAGTACGATTTGGCGATCTCAACACCTCAACTCAAGTACGTTTGGAAAGTGCTATTCACTGGATTGGTCCTGGCGTGGAGATATCGTTTGTGGATTTTCACGAGCATATTGGGTCTTTACGCGGACATATTGGCTTGTTTTAAGATTGGTTGGGAACTAGACCGGTTTTGGTCTTATTTCGTATTGGTCAGGGGCTAGACCGGGACGGTCGGTCTACCCTCTATTATTTCGTATTGGTCAGGTCTTGATCGTTTGGACGATCGACCTATTCGAAGTTATCTCTTGGAAGTGTTTTTGGTCTGTTTGTGTCTGGGGTGAAGAGTTCCGCCCCAGAGATACCTACCCAGATCGGTCTTCTATATTCAAGACCGCTTCGATCCAATCTGCGATCCCGATCCACCGAGTGTGTAACTAGACCATTCCATCGGGTACACAAGGTGAGATGGACACTAAACAATCGGACCAAGTGGGTTATGATGACGACCGGTCGTCTGCTTGCAGCGGACGATTAGACCAGATCTCGAGTGGTGGTCCGCGGAGTACCCCCTCCGAAAGTTGGAAGTCTGGGCGCGATGGTGGTAGTCAGGTTATCGATGCTAATGTTTTCGATTTCGAACTTGACTCCACCACAGTAGTACTCTTGAGTTTCGGCTGCCAGGAAGGCGAACGCAATACTGAAAGCACGGCGTTAACAGTCCTGTGGTGGTGTCAAGTTCAAAATCGAACACCGAAGTGTCCGGAACTCGACCACCATCGCACCCAGCCGACCAACTTACGGGGGGGGGGTACACCGCGAACCTTCGCCTGTATGCCGATCGGTCGGTCACCCGATCGGCACTGCATGGCACCGAGTACGATTTAGCATCTGAGTTCTCACCTTGTGTACCCATTGGTATGGGTGTCTACACACTCGGTGGACCGTCGCAGTATGGGCTTTGTTAGGTACCGATATGGGTGGTACCACTTCTGAGGTACGTACCAAAAACCAACGAAAAGATAATCCAATATGTCCGATCTGCAAATGAAGCGGAAATCGTCACTCCAAATGCTAAGAAAACTTGGGGCAGACCGCATAGCGGTGTGGATACCCAACCAATAGAAATTCTGGGGCAGATTGCACGCAGCAGTGTGGTGACCCATCCAATACAAAAGAGAATAACACGTTCCAAACGTGTGGGCTTGAAGGGTGAGTGAACGAAGTGAGATGCTTCCCTTAGTGGGACTTCCGGTGGAGCTACGTGTCCTGTACGGGAAAAATGAGCTAGAGGGGACCGTGTTAACCCTCTGCTCCCAATAACCCCTGCGGTGGGAGAGGCGACTTATGCAACCCAAAGAAAAACGAACACTATATTTAATATCCAATTAAAATCCAGTATGTAAACTACATGTAAAACCGTGTGCCTCACCTTAAATCTGCGTACAAAACACTCCAGACACACGATTGGCTCAAAATACTCCACCCTTTTAGCCAACCCGATCGCTCCAGCTTGATAACTGGTACACTGGTAAATGCTGGTCAGAATTTTTCATCTGCACTTCACCACAGTCCACTCTAGTTATGTTTAGCATACATTTTTTGTTGGTTTTGTAGGTGTAATACATTAGTTGGACGCGGTCAAACCGCGAAACAAGTCTTACGGATATTGCTTAGGAATGAACAGAATTTGGATCGCTCCGTTTTCGTCCAATTTGGTGCGATATTCAAAGGTCTCATTGCGAAGCTTGTCCATCAACACTTCGGACGTCAATCGGCCGCACAAGGCCGTGCGCAGAGACTGTGCCTTGGCGTTGTACACGTCGCTAGCAACAACGTTGATGTCCTCAGTCTTGGTAAAGAACAAAGTGGCGGCATTTGCGTTAATCCCACCTCCAAGAGCTGTGCAGAAAAGTCGCCCCACCTTTCCGTCATTTTGTCTTTTTGTACAATCACGTCGTGGTACTCATGGCGGTCGTCGATAGTATTGATGCGCCATGTTGTTGTTCGATTCGTGGTCGAGGCATAACAACAACTCTTGAATGGACATCCTAGTGCCAACCAGCTGGTATTGGCCGCCTTGACTCTTCATTCAAGTAGAGGGCGTTACGGTAGGTGCCGCAGAAAAGCATTTGAGAAAAACCCTCCTGCTGTCGGAGCGTTCGACGGCCAACCTTGCCCCCTGCGCAAAGAAGTGCCGCTTCACACGGTCAGCCATGTCATGCTTGGAGGGAAGCTCTCCTGAAGTAGCTGCTGTGCGCTGTCCATGTCGCTACTGCGTTGCGTTTTGTCAAGCGTTCAAACACAGAAATGAGGCGGTAAATAAGCAAAAGTGTGGTGGTAAAGAAGCAAAAGGCGGTAAATAAGATGTAAAAAAGATGATGACTACCGGGAACGGTAGACAAACTCCTCCACAACACCCCGACACTTATGTGGTAAAACACTTGAAAAAATCCGCTATGTATCAGTCTGATTGGTAAAATAAGCACTGGCGATAGGATCCGTCAAAGTGCTTCCCCGCCAACTGAGCATCTGAGTACTATGGTTTATCATATAGTCATGGAAATGTGGTGGAGTCAAATTCAAATTCGAACACCGACGTGTCATAAACCCGATCACCATCGTGCCCAGCTGACCAACTTACGGGGTTGGCGAACCTTCGCATAATCTCCGATCGGGTCAACTGTCGCTCTCTGGCGACCGATCAGTGCTGTAGGACGCCTGGTCCGATTTTCGTTCACGTTTCTCACCTTGTGTACCCATTGGTTTGGGTGGTTACACACTCGGTGGACCGTCGCTCAATATGAATTTGTTAGGGATTGATATATAATGATCCACTTCTAGGGTAGGGTGTACCTAGGACGGAATCGCCAACTTAAGTACGTGAATATATTAAATATACTTAGTTTCAGTATACTTCCAGGGCAGATCGCGTATGACCGATCGCACAGCCCAACCAAAACGAGAGATTTATAATCCAATCGAGAAAAACCAAACAAACGTATCAAAAAAAACTTGAGGTTTCCACAAACGAGAACTCCAATAAACCTTTCCAATTGATGTAAATAACACGTTACATATGTGTGCGATCTGAAGTGAGTGATGAGCCAAGTACGCGTTCCCGTCGAGGGACTTCCGGCGGGCCAAGTGCGTCTGTAACGCGTCCACGCCGGGCAAGTTGAGCTGAAGGAGACCCAGTTAACCCTCCGCTCCAAAACACTCGCGGCAGGTGAGAGCGACTTAAGCGTAAGTAGTAACTTGGAACCAAGAAAAACACACACTGTATTTATATCAATTAAAAAACCTAATATGTAAACTACATGAAACATCGTGTGACTTACCTAGAACTTCATACTTGATACTTTTAACACACGATTGGCTCAAAAGCTTTTTCCCTTTTAACCAAACCGATCGCTCCAAACCCATCGGCGATATACCGATATAAACTGACCGTACAATTTCTTTTTTGCTTCACCACAGAAACATGCAGCACAAGAAGGTTTGAGATGGCACAACGGACCGTATAAAGTTTTAGAAGCAATACGGGAAGCTACTGAGATACCGCGAGCCCGAATTCGTAGCAGCGAGCATTCATATTGGGATAAACCGAGCAAATAGCGGCCTGGCCCCAGAAATATGAGGAGAAGTTGTGAAACGCAGTTCAGCTATCTGACCCGATCTAGACATTCAGCGTGCATTAAAGATGGTAAGACCTTAATCAAAGAAACATAATATTAGCCAGTCATGTGACCAGATTTAGGATATACTGGCTCTATCGATTTGGTGCGGCATACCTAAATTTTATAGGTATAAAAGTGAATATACGATTCCTTTCTTGAAGTAAATTCAACGCGCCTCTTTGTGCCTTTGATTTAGAATAAGATGTGCTCTTACCGTCTTACACTGTGTTAATTGCGTTGGGGAAATGCGCAATATAGATAGAAATAAATACAAATATGTTTCTAATAGTTAATTTGATATAAAATAAAATAAAATATGCCTATTTTGCTATTTATTTAGGTGCCAGACGGAAGATTAATAGTAATCTGTTAAAAATGGTTTAGATTTACTACATCTAAAAACTTATACAAATGTTTAATGACTTGGCTGAATGAATAATTAAATATAGAGGTCCACTAAACAGTACCGTGTCCAAATTAGGCTTATTTGGAACTCGATTTTACTCGATTTTGATTGGCTGTTTCAACCAACCAACAAACAACCCTAAACCCTAAACCCTAAACCCTGCAGGTTGAAAAAATCCAATCAAAATCGAGTAAAATCGAGTTCTAAATAAGCCTAATTTGGACACCGTACTGTTTAGTTTTTCCCTTAAATATAATCCCTTCTGGATTCGGTTAAGTGAACCAAATTACAAATGGATTATCGAATTATAATCCAAAATAATTCCCAACCTAAATGTTCCAATAAGAACAATAATATTTCATCTTAAATCTAATTGGTTCTTATGTAACGGAGTTCCATTTATTACTAAGGTGATTGACCGATAGTATTATATGCCAATTAATGGGAAATTTCCAAAATTGACACAACATAACGCTCTATCGGTTTTCATAATAAGCGACAAGAATGGTGGCAGTTGCCGACTCAAAATAATATCTTCAGAGCATTATTTTAAAGCGCGAGCTGAACACCCAGGTGCCAACACAGATTCAGCATAAACATCTTCAACTATTGAGTCGGGGGGGGGGCAGTTCTACCACTGTTGCAGATGTTGTTAAGGCAGCATGTAGCACATAAATAAACTGCTTGCAAGAAGATTGACAAAATCCTCTTTGACGATTTCAATATAGAGCTTTCGACTAAAGCAAAAGTGGTGTCGATTCCGCAGAGGCCTGACTATTTGTGGAGACTCTGCCACTTCTAAGCGTGCGCGGAATATGGGTGAAGACGCTTCGCCAGGTGTTCCATATGTTCTCCCCTACGAACATGCAGCACTCAGAAGTACTTCGGCTTCGTTGTATCCGGAACCACATCTTCCGCACAAAATGGGTTATTGGACCCCAGTCTACGGGCAGCAAGGCTATCAATCGACATAAGTTTTCGACTTCAACGTCTTGGAGGACTATAAATACCTCTTATTTGCAATCAAGCGCTCAAGAATATAGCAAGTGCTCCCCTGACTATCGAGAAGAAGAGAGGATGGCGGCGGAAATATACCTGTCCAGAAGCACAAAAAGCGGCTTCTCAAACCTGAGAAGCGTTAGTCTGATCTTTGTTAATGTTTGGTTGCCTCGATATCGATCTCACCATTGTTCTCTTGCGATGAAAAGCGAGATTTGTTGAAGGCAAATCTTGTCCAGTTCAGACAAAGTATGAACGTTTGCTCAGTTCTCACGACAAGTTGATGTTGGTTTATCGGTCCTTCACGACATTCGTCGCAGAGACTCGGGTCGACTTCGGGTGAGCGAAGCGTTGGGCTTGAGTCCGCCCGACATAAAATGTCAGATTGATGCGGGAATGTGACATTCCCTCTAACACTTTTGACATAAAGGGTTAAAAAAAACTACACAGCAACTTCCATGTAGGGAAGTTGCTGATTGCACGTGTAGGCAAATAAGTAGTTGATAACATGATCAATTTACCTCGTTTGAATTAATTTGTTTCCTTTTGTCCACTTTCTTCAGCATTCTACTTCTGATAATCAAAAGCGGAAGCAGTGAATCTTTCACGTAGCATATTTTAGGTTTGGCACTGGAATACAAATTTGTCTACTCTTTTACTAGCAGTTGAAGTACGGTTTACTTCGTCTGCCGCTTCTTCAGCAAATGCATGTTCAGTGTTAATAGAATTATCCTAAACGGCTGAAACTAAGATGCTTACGTAATTAAAGAAAATTTCTACAAGTTCCGTTCCAGTTTCTTTTCGTGCTCTTATTAATATGACAGGAGCTTTGGATACATATACTGCTCTATCCGAAGTAGGTGGATCGGTACCAGGTTTCGACAACGGCTACTGCTATGTTTGCATTTGGCGTGTCCAACATACCTTCTGAAGTTGCCACTGAAACCTGCGTTTCGTTCACTTCTACACGCTCAAAATCTGAGCGTGTCCCTCCCACACTCATATTTGTCGTACCACCATGTAGAGCTGTGGTGAGAGGATGCCGCATGGCATTCAAATCGAATACGTGCGCTTTATTGAAGCATGCACCTAAACGCTGATAATAAACTTGTTCCCTCTTCGGCCGCCACCTACCCGTATACTCGGATGCTTCGGAAAATAGAATCCTGTTAACTCTTCGGCTGATTCCGGAAGAGATACTACTTAACAGAACCGTTATTTTATCCCCTTCATGTACACAGTTACGTGAGTAGTTGCCTCCAGAGGTTCACACACTATATTTGAACGCAAATATTGTTCCTTCTACAGGCAGGCTTGAATGTCAAGCTTACCCTGACGCATATCTAAAAATTCAGATTGACTTTTCAGGATTCTCTAGGGTGAACTCTAACCCCTTAAAAATGTTGCAGCGATTCAAATGCATCTGGCTTAGACAGGCTGTGCACACATGCGCGCGACCGCCGAGACATGTTAGGGCAAAATGTACATGTACTTAATTGCGCAACTATATGGAGATCTCTAACAAGAACAGCCATTTCAGGGGAGGTTCTCCGTTCCCCTTGAACGGTGCTAAGTCGTCCTCTTAGGTATCGATGTGCGATGTCACGGGCGCTGTTGCGCCAACGAGGCAACATAATTCCTTTGAAATCGGTCTGTGGTTTTGATTTGCTCCTCTTAGATTTTATCCTCCAACATTGTTTTCCATGTCAGGGATTATGCTCCTAATAATATGTATCTACGCGCTGAACCGGCCGTTGAATGACGCGAAACTCCTCGTAAGAGACCATATATAGGCGCTCGGCTAGGGTCATCCTAGGCAAAGGCTCGTTGCCACCTTAAGCTCTGGTAGACACTGAGCAGAACGTTCCAGTGGTCGATAAGACGGACCACTAAGTGCTACCAGCTGTAATATGGTGCTGTTACGAGCTTACACTGTATTGTGTGAGTAAGCGCGCCATATTGGTAGAAAGCAAAATGTAAAATTTGTTTGAGTGGTTAATCTTGTTAAAAAAAAGACTTCATTACACAAGAACTGGTGATATTTAAGCTGAAATATTATTTTCTAGCTTGGACATTTACTTGTCCTAAAGGGAGATTTAGTCATAAATTCCATTTTTATATGTTGATCCTCCCCATTTTAGGCGGGTGTAGCTTTTGCGTCCTTGGATTCTATCCACTACGGGACTCAAACCCTCAATATCTCGGGGGTCTTAACCACGGGACCGCAAGGTCGTTACTCCAAAGAGAACAGATCTCCTACGCAATGGACCCAGTCAGTTTATATTTTTAGCGCAAATTTCAAAAAATTTCAAGATGATTGCCGCAAGGGCGCGTCAACAAAAGAGCTGACGTTAGCTCCTAATCTCCAAATGCGGTTGAATCATCTGCTTGTAGGCCAACGTCACCACTGAGATAATAATCGTTGAAATATGAATGAATAATCAAATACTAGGCCTAAAATCCACAAGACTCTTCGCTTCTGTAAGTTAATTGAGTTCAATGTTCTAGAGAAATAGCTATCCTGATGTGTCCTTGGTACTTTTCTTCACTTCGTGGGAAATTTGTTTTCATTGACTTTCTTGACTTTCTGGGGCGGTCAACCAAGTTTCGTATATATATTCTATAATTTGTTAGAGTATAAGCTCATTATCTAATTTCTCAGACTTTTGTGCCTATTGAACGCTTTTCAATCGCATTATAGTATGCAAATGTGTCGCAATTTTTAACGATTTTTTTTTATTTTTTACCATCTGACATAGAGAACTCGACGTTAAGATTAGCCTTACCTGGTCCGCGTTAATAAAGCTACATATATGAATTTGAACTCTAAATATTTTTTGAAAGTTTGCATCGACACACCTATTATAGGAGTGATTAATAAGGACCCTCTTTCTTTGATTTGCATAGGAGCAGATATAGATCTCTTGATGCATATCAATACTGATTTGACAATCCCAATTTCTTTAATTCATCTAGAGTTTGGGTTAGATTTAAGCTTGATTTTATTTTGTACTGATATATTGTAGCCGGTGCGTACACGCACGGTGCGGCTAGCGCACAGAGGAAGACTTTCCTTAAGCGGTGATACGCCGCTACTTAGCCGATACGCCCTAATAATAGGACTTAGCGTGAGATTGCTCTCTCTCTCGGGGCCAAGATTTCCCCAGTTTCCTGTTAGCGTATGCTAACACTTAAGCTTAATGCTTCCCTTAGTAGGGAGTAGCTAGGGGAGGTACTCCCCTGCTACAACACTCACAGCACGCTTGACCTTTCTCGGTCGAACGTCTAGCTGTAATTTAGAGTGAAATGGAAACTGATTTTTATATAATATAAAATTAGCCAAGCTTAATAAACTAATATAAACTATATGCAATACTAGGTAGAATTTACTTAATCCGTACTATAACGGGGTTACATTCGAGTTAAATTTAGTGTCGGTGTACATGAGTACACTACGGTTGAGGTCAGTATTGACCGGTTTGAAAGGTTTTGAACCATTGGTTAATTTAACCAATCAGGGCAGGGGCCCTTGGGTGATGGCGCGTAAGCCATCCACGTGTCGGTACACAGGTGTGTACACTACATTTTAGCTAGGTACGAATTTGGTATGTTCTACTTAGTATTACATATAGTTTACATTAGTTTAAATTAATTTAGGCTAATTATATATTAAATATACATTCAGTTTACAGAAATACTTAAGACTGCCAGGCGCGCGACCACGCCCGGTCGCGCGCGCAGTGAGTGCAGTAGCTAAAGGGAGCCCTCCCTTTAGCTACACCCTTAGTAAGGGAGCCTTGCCGTTAAGGCAATAGCTGAGCTAGGCGCGCGACCACGCCCAGTCGCGCGCGCAGTGAGCATTGTAGCCTAAGGGAGTTCTCCCTTACGCTACCTCCCTTTATAAGGGAAGCCTTGTTACAAGGGGTTAGCGAAAGCTATCTGTAAACCACCCCGGGAATCTTGGCCCCGAGTAGGAGAGCTCTCTCCTACTAAGCCCTTTATAAGGGCGTATAGTCTAAGTAGCGGCGAAAGCCGCTTAAAGGAAAGTCTTCCTCTGTGCGCTAGCCGCACCGTGCGTGTACGCACCCGGCTACACGTACCTAGCCTAAAATGTAGTGTACACCACCTGTGTACTAACACGTGGCAGGCTGCCACGCCTTCACCAAGGATTCCCGCCATGATTGGTTAAAACAAACAATAGGTCCGAACCTTTCGGAGCGGTCAATACTTGACCTCAACCGTTGTGTATTTTACGTACACCAACGTAACTAAATGTAACCCCGTTACATCCTCCCCCATCAAAACTATTGCCACGCAATAATCAATTATAGTTGGGGACCCCAACTGCCAGAACTCTGGCCTCAAATCAGCACCTTTAGTGGTGGTGAAGATTCTCCCCGAGCAGAGAAGGTCCTCTACTCGGGCGACGATATTTCAGAGGAGGGGGCCCTTGGGGATAGCTCCCCTAAGGATGACCGCTCCGACGACGCCGAACGGCGATGTCGGCAGCCTGATCCTTTCCCCACACGTGGGGAAAATGCGCTAACTAGCGCGCCACCATTGCCAACCTCAGATGGCAAATCTGGGTCGCCGAAGGCGACCATCACTAATGAGTTGGACGCGGCGCAGGAGTCTCAACTTGCCGCACAGGCACGAGAGGCTGCGTTACGCGCCCCCAAACGACCTTCAAGGGCGGAATATCGCTTTGCGGGTCCTCGTGACCTCCAAAATTGGGCAAAGAACGAGGTAAAGAAGGGTTTAGCCTTCCATACCATTGGACCTGCGGATGTACAGCCGCGTCAAATCGCACGCCGAAAACAACTCCGGGAAAAACTACTCACGCAGAAGCAGTTCACTGCCACCTCGTACCGTAGCGTCTCGGGAAACAGTCACAGGGTGCCGTTGTTGAGAACATCCGCGAGGTTCCCTTCGTTCTCCTACAAGGAGAAGATGCCGAAGAGGCAGAACAGAAGTTCCGCGCTTGGGCGGAAGGGGAGAAACGTCTCCCTGACTTTTTAAAGCTGTGCAACAGCTATTCCGAACGTGACGTTCGGCTGGAGAGGGCATTGCGCTTGGCGTTTGCCAGATCCAAAGCGATGGGGAAATTACCTGCCCCTTATTGCACGCGCTATGCTAGCGCCCGCTCCCTCATTGTGGTGCTGGAGAGCAATGCAAGCTATGCATCTGCCTCCGGAGAGCTCCCAACCACTGGGAGTGAAGGGGATTCTCCTGTCCCTTTGTCGTCTACTCGCAGCGGGATTCTCCCGCTCAAAAGCGTCAACGACGTCTCGGAAATCCTGCCGCAGGGGAGTCTAGGACTCCCACGAACTCTGTGAATGTGGATAACCCTTCCACTTCACTAGATACTGGGTTTTACCCCGATGATGGCGTCGCGCCATCAGACGCTCCACATGGTAATATGGAATACCCTCCGAATTGAGAACTGGAGGAGGAGGTCTCGCAATTGCGACGTGAGGTTCACGAGCGCTGTAATCGACACAGCCGTCGCATCCTGGAAGTCCAGGAGGGACTCCACGATGAGGGGGATGCGATTGACCGCATCGAGAGGCGGCTTGACTCTCTCTAGTATTACGTTGCGGAGCTTCGTGGTCGTATTTCGACCTTGCCGGAGATGTCACTACTCCTCCCTGCCGTGTCTTACGGCTATGCGCCTTCCCAAACTACTCCAAGAGTGGACACGCCTCCGGGTTCTGGTATGGCTTAAGCATACCCACGTAGAAGGTTGGATGCTTACGCAGCGCCTTCGGAATATCCAAGGTGTACGTCAGGCTCTTTCGGGCTAGCACCTTGCCAAGTCTCTTGTCACCCAAAGCGCTGATAAGCGCCGTACATTGTGGGTCTTTCCCATACCCCTGGCGTATGAAATCCACCACAGACGAGGTGATGAATGTCGCGTGAGCAAGCTCGTAATCGGGACGACGCGACAACGCGTCTGCAAGCACGTTCTTCTTGCCAGGTTTATACTGAACCTCAAAGTTATACTCCACAAAGAAGGAGAGCCAACGGGCCATCCGTCTGGAGAGATGAGGTGACTTCGTCGCTGTCAGTAAGGTCGCGTGGTCAGTATAAACCACGAACGGCTTTGAGCCGAGTAGGTGAACCCTAAATTTTACAAGAGCATACTTCATAGAAAGTAGATACTTATCATGAACGGGATAATTCCATTCCACAGCTTTAAGCTGCCTCGACCCAAACGCAATCACGCGTTCTCGTCCCCCATCGTCTGCTTGCAACAAAGCACATCCGATTGTGAAATCGGAGGCGTCGCAGACAACGCTAAATTGTTTCCCAGAATCTGGGAGAGCAATAACGGGGGCTTTCAACAAGCTCTTCTTAACCTCTTCGAAAGCGTTTTGGTGTTTGGTTTCCCAACACCAATCAACATCCTTCTTAAGAAGGTCGGTTAATGGCTTCGCCATTTCAGCGTAATTCTCTCTGTACTTGTGGATATAGTTGGCTAATCCAAGACACTTCCGTAAATCTCTAAGATTTACAGGCGAAAAACACTCCAAAATGGCTTTCACCTTCGCGGGATCCGCCCGCACTCCATCCTTACCGATGAAGCATCCGAGGAAAGGGATCTCCTCGGCACCAAAAATACATTTGGATGCGTTTGCATATAGTTTATGCTCTCGCATACATTCGAGCACTGCTCGAAGGTGTATTAGGTGCCTCTGAACATCAGACGAGTCGCCTTCCGCGCGACTATGAACGAATATATCGTCGAAGTATGTCTGAGCGTACTTTCTATGAGGGCGGAAGAGTTGAGTCACCAAGCGATTAAAAGTCGCTGGCGCATTTGAAAGCCCCTGTGGCATAACAATCCACTCCCAAAGCATGCCACTAGGCGTGCTGACCGCTCTAAGCGGAATATTGGATGCTCTCATGAGCACCTGATAACACCCGTCCACCAGATCTAAGGCACTGTACACAGTACAGCCCTCCATATTGTTCTGGAGGACATCCTTCCGAGGAATCGGAGTTTGCATTGGTACAGTAGCTGCATTCAGCTTATTGTACGCATGCACAATGCGCCAATTTCCGTTCGGTATAAGAACACAAAAGTGGGAGAAGAATGGGGAGACTTACTTTCCCGTACCATCCCTGCCTCTTCTTTCCCCTTGAAGAATGCGTCGATAACGTCGCATTGCTCCTTGGGGAGAGGACACTGCCTAGTGACGCAGTATTTGGTTCCAGGAACCAAGTCAATTTCATGTAGGACTCCCCGATCCGGTGGTAACCCTATCGGCGGGTTGTCACTAATGACATCTCCGAATTCCTTAGTAAGGAATGGTAAGGGTCCTCAGGATCCTCAAGGATCTTGTGACCGCTTCGATCATTGAATGCCTGTTTGGTTTGCACCAAAACTGACTCGTCCATCGTAGATGAGGAGTTTGATTCCTCTTCCGGACGCAACACGACGATATCGTCGAGTTCACCTGCTTTTGCAGCAGTCTAAAACTCGTTGAAGGACATCTCCTGCAATGACAACAGTTCGCCTACCCTATGCAACCGTTCCAGGCTTATGCATTCCGTGACAACACCTGTCACGCTATTCAGCATCCGATAGGACTGCTGACTACTCGCCTCGGGACTCGTCCCGGGACCCAGATGGGGGGAGTCAATTTCCCCATCTATTGGAAGCGCATCGCGCCTATCCACAGAGGTGTTACCTCTACCACCGTTGACACGCCGGTCTCACCTAATACGGCGTGGTCGGGATCCATTCCGACGTGCGAAAGAGACGAACTACGGGTCTCTTCGCTTGGAAGCGCCTCGCGCTTAACCACAGGGGTCTCTACCCCTACCACTGGAGTTGCAACGTTTTCGGCTTACATGGCGTGGTCGGGAGCCACGACCTGCAGAAGAGACAAACTTCGTGTCTCTTCTCTAGGAAGCGCCTCGCGCTTATCCTCAGAGGAATCCACCTCTACCATTGGCGACTCACCAGTCTCGCCTATAACGGAATGGGGATTAACCGCCGAATCCCCCTCGTCAAAGAAGACTTCCTTGACCTCATTGGGACTGATCATTTCAGACATCCCAATCTCTCGCATCTCTCGCCAGAATCGCTTTTGCGATCGAGAAAAAGTGGGTTCATGACTCGCCAATGCTTCACCCGATCGCGGGTGCGTTGAGCCAATGGACTTAGACTTCCAGTCTATCCATGGCTCGTGGCGTTCCAGCCACTCCATGCCCAGAATGAGTCCAAATCCAGGACTAGGCAACGTTCTGAGCTATCGAAGTCTGCAAACTTCAGCTTAAGGTCAATCGAAACATTGGGTACAGTAACCTGTACGCCCGTCGCTAGACGGACTGTGACAACGTCACGAGAACGTGCCTCTAGGGCCTCGGCGTACAGCCGACTCTTCTCCACAGAAGCTCGTCTTACATAATTTTCAGACGCCCCAGAGTATATCAAGACTATCCAAGGCTTATCAAAGTCTTTCACTTCTGCAAGGACGACCCGCAAACCTGTATGGTACACCAACTCGGTGCTAGAAAGCACCGTTTCCCTTGGGGCTTTGTGCTGTCGTCCCCTACCCTGAGGATTTATAGCACTGAGGGATCCCCCAGTAGGGCGCCCCGCACCTACTGGGAGCCGTCGTTTCCCGACGGCTTGGGCGAGGTCCTTTTACCCGCCCTCGGCCCTTATAGCGAATGTCTCGCTGGTTTTTTTGGACCTCTGTTCCGCAGATGATCCGTACTTCCACACTGGAAGCATCTTAGCGGCCCATGCCGCTGCAACATTGCAAGGAGCTCCGCTTCGAAGCTCTGCAAAAAGGAGTCAGAGTGACTCCTAGCGGAAGGTTTCTCTTCCGCTTCGACCTGACTAAGGTCCATGGGCTCGGGACCCACCTTAGAAGAACGAAAGTTCCTCTCCGCGTTACACGCCATCTTAAACGCCTCCTCCAGGGATTGGGGTCGGCATCGGAACAGTTCCAAACGTTCTGGCCCTTCTTTCAGGCCTCCCATGAAGACGGGGATAGACACATCGTCCGAATACGCTTTCGCGTACATCCCTGCCAACAGGGTATTCAGTTCTTGGATGTATGTATCCTAGTGCCCTGACGGCACCTCAAAAACGCAAGCTGATTCTGGAAAACCAGATCAGGCGTAGCTTACATGACCATAAGCTTTCGCTTAAGGACTTCCCAGGTCGGGAACACGTTCGTTACCGAATCCGGACACATAAACGCCCATGTACGGGCTTTGCCCGTAAAATGGGTTAGTGCAAGTCCCACTTGCAAGTGATCCCCAATCACATTCGCTGTGGCGAAGGCCGTTTCGACCTCGCGAAGCCACACATAAAGGTTATCACCTTTTTCACCGGTGTATTCCTTTATCTTAGAGGATAACGGAGGGCGCACCCCCGTAGACGTGGAGTGAATTCCACGAAAATTCGCCTCATGGGAGATGAGGGCGTTAACCCTCTCACGCACGGTATCAAGACCCTGCTCCACTAGGAGGAGCATGACATCCTGACCCAGTTTGGGTACCAGCCTCTTAAAGCCTTCTTGTTGGACGGGGGTTAGCTTACCCCAATCGTCCTGATTCATCCTTTGCAGAGGATGCCGTCTACCAACACATGGGTTGGATTGACTACGAGTGCTACCAGATGTAGCGGGTGCGTACACGCACGGTGCGGCTAGCGCACAGATGAAGACTTTCCTTAAGCGGCGATACGCGGCTACTTAGCCGATACGCCCTAATAAAAGGAGTTAGCGTGAGATTGCTCTCTCTCTCGGGGCCAAGATTTCCCCAGTTTTCTGTTAGCGTATGCTAACACTTAAGCTTGACGCTTTCCTTAGTAGGGAGTAGCTAGGTGAGGTACTCCCCTGCTACAACACTCACAGCACGCTCGACCTTTCCAGGTCGAACGTCTAGCTGTACTTTAGAGTGAAATGGAAACTGATTTTTATATAATATAAAATTGGCCTAACTTAATAAACTAATATAAACTATATGCAATACTAGGTAGAATTTACTTAATACGTACCTAGCCGAAAATGTAGTGTACACCACCTGTGTACCAACACGTGGCAGGCTGCCACGCCTTCACCAAGGACTCCCGCCCTGATTGGTTAAAAACAACCAATAAGTCCGAACCTTTCGGACCGGTCAATACTTGACCTCAACCGTTGTGTATTTACGTACACCAACGAAACTAAATGTAACCCCGTTACATATATATAAATATATATAGGGTTTCCTATTAACCTTATCGTGAATATTTTCTCGTAGTAGCCTGTTCGTTTAACCTGAACGTTGGTATAGCGTTTATTCCCACTCCTACAAATACAAAAAAATAACCAAAGCATATGAATCTTGTAAGCGAGCTATTCTCCATATGTCACATGGCGAAGCATTGTAAGCGCATCAACCATACCTTTGCCCGTCTTAATGAAAAGGTTTGTGACCAATGTGAAATGCGTAGCGAAGTATAATATAAACCTCATAACTTTTGTAACCAAAGTGAAAAGCATTTCAACCAATGTGAAATGTCACCCAATAAAACAAAAAGTACAAATGTTCTTGCCCTTTTTATGTGTAAAAGACGTATGTTTTTGAACATGAGCGTCCACGCATACAGATCATCGATCGTATGCTCCTGCTCGAGGGCGCCGCAGCTCAAGCTATCAGCGTTATCATTAAGATAACAATTTCGTTAACTCGATCACAATAAACTGTGTTAATGCATTCAGCGCCGCTGTACGCTTCGAAGACATGCAATATGGAATGTAAACACTTTGAATACATTTCTTGTGTTTAATATTTCCATTTCGCATTGGTTGAAATGCTTTTCAGTTTGGTTTAAAAAAAGTTATTAAATTTATATTTTACTTCGCTACCCATTTCACATTAGTCACAAAACCGTTCAGTTTGGACGGGCAAAGGTGTACATTTACATCGATTGAAGTCGAAGATAATGAACCGCGCAAGGGAGTAGCAGCATTTGAAAGGATTCCCGTATCTCAAACTGAGTGGGGTCATTGATGTATAAAACGACATGTCGCGACCGGTAATTGCGTACATGGTCGCTTTGCTGAGTAGATATGCGCTGAGAAGGAGGAGCGGATATTGTATTACAGTAACACGACACCGGGTATTGTGTACACCAGAACCAAGAAAAATGAGCTAGCAAAGTTTGAGATTGACGGGTACTTTGATTAGACTGGGGCAACGACCCTGATAGGTCACCGGGTTCATTACATACACTGTTTATATTATTGTCCCGTCAAAATTTGCGGTAAAATTAAAAGCGTGCTTGTATTGGTATTACCGGCCACTAATCCTACGAGTCAATCATATTGATGTCGTCGAGTATACACTTCCTGTTGACCAGATTGAACGCGTCGTCGGTCGGTTATTCGGCGCGTCCTCGCTCTTTAATTTATTGCCTGCTGGGTCTTCGGAAATTCGGCCGGTAGTCAACATAAACCAGTGTTTAGGGTCGCTCTGAAATCCAGCTGTTTCTATAGATAAGCGGAGTTTTTACTTCATCCTTGCTTCACCCAGTTGCACACCGTTCCCTCAGGATATGAGCGCGGGTTTGTTAGAAGTTCGTGTACCCATTTTGCATGTAGCGCTCTTACAAGATGGTGAAAGTCCATTGGCTCGTGAGAGAGTATATATTTTTGTATACATTGGGAGTTACATTTAAGTTGCATTTAGGTACGGATAACTACTTAAGTAATTTTACATACCACTTTTGAATTTGCACAATTTAAGTACAACTTAGCCGAGACCTCCGCGGCCGATGATCGGTGCATACTGGCTTGCCTCTGCTACAGGTCCTACCTGGTCAAAAGTGTTCCAACCAGGTAGTATAAGATCTGGTAAGGTGGATAATACTTTTAAGTGGTTTTTCTACAGATTATTAACCCAAGGCTCGCACAAGTATTACGTGGATTTTTCTTGGCGTTAAGAGTGTGCTTTCGCTGAATTTTTCGTGGTTACGTCACTTGGAACTAGTGGAAAGTTCCTTGTTACGAGATATAGTGGTTTGACGTGTGATATCGAGGGTTTTCGACTTGATTAATGATTATTGATTCCGAGGAAAATGATGTGCCCTCTCGAAGCGATTGGAGGGCCATGATGCATGGATTGAAGGATATAACGACTCGCCTGGCTACCGTGGAGGATGGGAAGGCCAAACGGTCAGATTCTAGTGTCTCTTGGGGTCGAGGAAGGGCTCCCCCATACGTGTGAAGGACAATGAGTTTCGTGAAAGCCTCCTAAACTACCATCCGTTCAGCCATCAAATGACTTTGAATTATCTGGCCAAGGACAAAGGGGTAGAAGTTGTTGTGGGGCCACGTCCGAATGTGAACGCAGCACCACGTATGGCACAAGCTGGAGTGACGGGTGCGGGTGGCATCAATATGCCTGCCGGCCAAGTGCATGCGCCGGTTTTTGGCCATGCTGGACATAGGATACCTAAGTTGTCCGTGGAAAAATTTTCGGGCAAAAAGCTGTATCCCGGTTTGGGAGCAGGCTTAAAAAATGGGCCTACCTGTGTATGGAGGCAGTGGAGATCGCAGAGATGACCTCCGGCTTATATGGACCGAGCGATTGAAGGTGAAAAAATCTCGGCGAGTACCTTCAGGGCACTGCCGCGGAATATTTCCGTTCGAAAACATTGGTTCATGGTGGCAGGCGTGCCCTCAATTGCATTACGTTCTGGAACAGATGTGGTTGGGATTCAAGGTGAATATATCCCACCACCAATATTCCATGTAGTTTGCGGCGGAAAAGGACTCACGACGCACATAGACACAACACTATCTCTACCTAGTAGCTCTAGCCCGAGAAAACGGGTCGAAGAAAAGTTGATAGTTGAAAACATCGTGAACTTTGTGTCTCCAAGGTTGAAAGTGATGCTCATGGCGAGGTATGATCCGGGCAGGATGTACTACCTCTGCCGCTCAAGAGATGGTAGGATGGGCTCAAGCTCTCGAGAATGATGCGCTCAAGATCAAGCCAGCCGTTAAGTTGCAGGCGCATGCGGTGACGCCAGGCAGAGGCCGACGAGCGTGTTATACCTGCGGTGACGAGGGGAACATACAGAAGTATTGCCCCGAAAAGCGTCGAAAGGGTGGCGGAAGCCGCAGTCAAGTGACGGGTCAAGGCGCAAGTGACAAGCAGTCAAGGAAGTTTGTGCTGTCGATGGTGGACACTGAGTTGAACGCAGATTTACATGCATGCGGTAGTGGCAATTTCGACAAAAATACCTGTATTGTCGACAGCGGAGCAAGCAGACGCTTGGCGTCAAACGCTGAGTTGCTAGAGGATGCCAGGGAGTGCAACTCAAGCGATACATTTGCACTCCCAGATGGTGGCACGTTGATGGCAACTAATGTTGGAAAGGTTACGTTGCGGACGTGCGACGGAAGTGAAACGGTCATGTCTTGACCGAAGTATACTTCGCGCCGTAATTAGCGAAAAATTTGATTTCGCTCGGTAAGATACGAGAAAAAGGGTGTACTATCGCCGATGATGGTTACAAGTTGCGCGTGATGTTCAAGGTTGAAAGAATGTTCGATGTGTTGAATTTGGATCAGTATTTGCGGCGAATCTGGCGGTTGAAAAACCAGATGTGAATTCGAATGATTTTGAGAGCATGGTGCTAGGCAGTGTGTTGGAAGACGTCAGATCAGACGTCCACACTGGAAGCGTGCACCACTTTCACGTGCGCTTGGGCCACCTGGCCTACGACACTGTCGAAAGGCTGGCCAGGACCCCAGGTCAGGCATCGTCCTAACCGACACTAACAGGCCAGATTGCCTGACCTGTGTCGAGGGCAAAGCCACGCGAAAGGCTCAACCGAAGGTGGATTCGGGCAAAAATTCGCCGATTGACAGGATCGGTGGAGTGATATGCAGTGACCTGAAGGGTACCATCACTCCCCGTGACCGGCGTGGTAACCGATACCTGGTTGTTTTTATTTATCATTTTTCATGCTACGTTCGCGTGTTCGTCGCACGCACTAAGGAAAAGGCCGATAAGATATTTGGGCACTTCCTGGCGTGGTTAGAGAATGAATTCTCTTGTCGTGTGCATGTGCTTCACACGGACGGCGGCGGAGAGTACCAAAATGTAGATCTGTTCTGCAAACAGTCGGGTATTCGCCACAAAATTACTGAAGCCAGAACACCAGAATCTAATGGCAAGGCTGAGCGGATGAACCGGACCATTTTCAACATGGTCCGGTGCATGATCTTTGGATCGGGTGTGCCACTAGTCTATTGGTCGGAGGCGGCTGAGTATGCAGCGTATATACTTAACCGCACTCCGACAAGATCGAACCAAGGCTGGATGTCACCGCTCGAAGTGCTGAACGGAAAGAATCCGGCGATCACTGATATAGTGGTTTTCGGGTCCCCGTGTATGGTTTGGAGGGACCTGAAAAAGAAGGCACTGGCTCAGCACGCTGAGAGAGCTCTAATCCTCGGCAAGAGCGATGAAACGAAATGATACAAGGTGCTGTTAATGAAGTGTGGTGAAGTGTACCACAAATTTGGTCACTTTTGGTCAAGGCAGTTGGTCGAGTTTTCGATTGGTCCAAACAAGGGGGGGGATTTTTAGCCTATCAAATTCAAGGATTATCAAGAACGCTGGTCTTGGGTGAGTCACCTGACTTTGGGTATTTTACATAATTTTGTGTGGGTACATTAGGGACCATAGGGAGGTAGTATTATTGGTTAGTTGCGGTTTTTCCAAGTAAGAGTCTTTTGGTTGCAGGTTTTTTCTAAGTAGAAGTCCTTTGGTCTTGGTCTATACCACGTAAAGGGGTCGCCATTCTTCTTTTTACGTACATTAGTAGCCTCCGCCCACCGCGGAGTGTTTGGGGGCAGAGGGTTGAATTATACCCTCTCGCCTATTATACCCGGTCTGGACGCGCCGCACGCGCACTTTGGCCACCGGAAGTCCCTCGATGGGAGTACGATTTGGCGATACCGACACTTTAAGTCAAGGACGTTTGGAACGTGCTATTCACTGGATTGGTCTTTACGTGGAGATATCGTTTGTGGAGTTTCACGGGCATATTGGGTCTTCACGTGGACATATTGGCTCATTTTAACATTGGTTGGAGTTTAGACCGGTTTTGGTCTTCTCTCATATTGGTCAGGGGCTAGACCGGTTGATTGGTCTACCCTCTATTATTTCGTATTGGTCAGGTCTAGATCGTTAGGACGATCGACCTATTGGAATCTATCTTTCGGAAGTGTTTCTGGTCTGTACGTACCTGGGGCGAAGAGTTCCGCCCTAGGTACACTTAGCCAGCACGGTCTCATATTCAAGACCGAATCAAATCGATCTGCGATCCCGATCCACCGAGTGTGTAACTAGCCCACTCCAATGGGTACACAAGGTGAGATGGTCTTAAGTGAATCGGACCAAGTGTCTCTGGATGATGACCGGTCGTCTGCCAGCAGCGGACGATCGGACCAGATTTCGAGTGGAGGTCCGCGGGGTACCCCCCCCCGTAAGTTGGAAGGCTGGGCACGATGGTGGTGGTCAGGCTGTCGATACAAATGTATCCGATTTCGAACTTGACTCCACCACAGAAGGATCGGGTGCTCGTGGTGAGGAGACATGTCACCGCGATCGAAACGCTAAGCACCGAAACAAGCGAGAAGATCACAAGGTCCCTGGAAGCTGAAACCGAAAAATAGATGCAAGAATTAGCGGAAACACGGTCGGGTGAACCGGAGACAAGTGCAGCTTATTTCGAGCGCGGTTATGATAAGGCATCGGCACCCGAAGTTGCTTCGAAGTGCGCGAAAACGACTGACCAAGGTGCGCGCAAGACACGCCGGAAACCGAAGAAAACTATGAAGGGCAAGCATATGAAGCGTCGAGAAGTAAAAAGGCGGTTTCAAGTGATGAAATTTCGCGAAAAAATGACGAAAATGAACGCAATGTCGAGAGCGCCCTATGAGCGCTCGCGGTATGTAAACAGAGTGCCGAAGTGGAGACCACCTCGCAGATGCAGCCGGATCCCAGAAATTTTAAAAAGGCGCACGGTGGTCCTCAAGCCAAGATGGGGAGTCGCTCGGTAATAGAGGAGCTGAAATATCTACAGGACCTTAACACTTGGGATGTTGTGGTGGAGCGGCTGATCAAAGTTTTTGAGGCTTGATCAGGCGGTACCAGGGCGCCCGGACTGCCGACTGACGAAGGGGGACCTCCGGTTGTCCTTGACAGCTTGTGTTTCTGCTTACCTGTGTACCCGACGGCTTAGGCGTGGGTTGCTCTCCATGTGGCGGGGATGGCACACTACAATTCCTTGTGGCAAGACTGAGTTGACTTGTGATGAGTCGAATGATGCGATCAGGCGATGATCAGGCGCAATCAAGCTTGAATCACGTGCGATCAGGCTTGATCAACAGTGATCAGGCTTGGGAAGGCACTAAGAGTCGTCGATCAGCGGTGATCAGACTCGATCAGGTGATAAAAGTCGCTGATCAGCTAGTTGGCGCGAGTTTCGAACAGGTGATAGCAGGTTGCGGGTCGCAGATAGTCGATCTTGGTGGTGATCGGTGGAGGGGTACTTGATCAGGCAGCGTAAATCTTCACCACCCGATCGCCGAGCCTCTTAAGCTTAGTCCGCTAATTGAACACCCAATTTAAAAAAATATACTATGTATTACAAGCTTAAGCCTAGCAGGAGGGTCGATAAGCGACGGGCAGATCGACAGTTTCCACTAAAATTCACCTAGTGTTCCCATGGGGCGCTTAGAGCAGCCGAACTCTAGGGGCCAAAAAACGTGACCAATGGGGGAAGAGGTGAGAACACTAGGCTCGATCACTTTCCCCAATACCAAATAACTTTACGAAAGAACCGCTGACACAGCGGGTTGAGTTGAGGGTGAGTTCCCCAGACCTTTACGTCTGCCGGTGGGCCAAAAAGTGCACTACGTGCTCCCGCCCGGGACGTAAAGGTTGCGTATGCAAAAGAGAAGGAGGCGCGAACGCCTCCCCCTCGGTGATCTTATCGATCGGACGCAAAAGGAGAACTTTATTATCACTTATATCCCTAAAACTACCAATTACCAAAAAATCAACCAATCAGAACTGTCCATCCCTACGTACTCCGTCGACCAGTCGACCTGATTTATCCGTCTTCCGTCGCTAACCGTTAGGTACCCGTTAGGTAACTGTATCAGTTGTCGCGTCGTCCCAGATGTCCCGTCCATGCCCCGTTCATGTTCGCCGCAGCTGTGCCGACTGTTGTACTGACTGTTGTGTCAACAGTCGTACCGGCTATTGTACCAACTATGGTACCAACTATCGTACCGACTAATATATCGCCTATTGTACCATGATACTGACTACTGTACCAACTATGGTACCGCAAAAAATTATAATATGCTTCACCACAATGTCGTGCGTCGCCCCATGGATAAAGTGCCTCTCCCGACCAAGTGGGTGTACAATACGAAAGTTAGTGCAAACGGGTCGGTGGAGAGGTACAATGCAAGGTTGGTTGCCAGGGGCCAAAAGCAAGTTTTTGGTGACGACTATTTCTACACGTTTTCGACCGTTTTGGAGTTGAACAATTTGAAGTTGTTGCTGATGCTAACACAAGTGTGGGGGTGGAAGCGCGACACGGAGACGTGCCGAGTACCTATACCAAGGCAAAGGCTGAAGGCGACGTAGACATTTATCTACAGGTGGCTCAAGGAATGGATATTGATCAAGACAAATTGGATGATTTCGGAGTGAAACCTAAAAAATAATTGGCACTTAAGTTGAAGCGGAACCTTTACTGTTTGAAGCAGGCTGGGCGCCTGTGCCACCAATGTTTATGCGAAACCTTGACGAAGTTTGATTTCGTGCAGTGTGTCACGGACACCTGTATTTTTGTGAAGCATATAAAAGGTGAAACCATTGTGGTGAGTGCATACGTTGATGACCTGCTAGTCACGGGCACCTGCGATGAAGTTGTGGATAGTTTCTTTGTGGATATGCACGTATTGGAATTGAAAGATTTGGGAAACGTAACGAAGTTCCTTGGTATAAGGATGGAAGGCGATCCAAAGAACGGATACGTGCTGTATCAACAAGGCACAATTAAATAAGTTTTGACTACGCATAAACTGGAGAAGATGAATCCAGCTCGGACACCGGTGCTGGTGCTAAATGAAGATAAAAACTTTTCTGAACTTTTGCCGGTGCAACCGAGGGGCAATGTATGTGTCAAAGATTTCCAGTCACTTGTGGGCAGTCTGATGTGGGTCTCACGGTGCACTCGTCCTGACATTTCGTTCGAAGTACACCGTGATACACGCGAGACCCACGCACCCACTATTGGTGACTACAAGATTGCCAAGCGAATCTTCAAGTACCTTAAGGGAACGAGTGAGTTGAAATTGATGTTGAAGCATGATGAAGATTTGCCGCAACCACTGTGCATCGTGATGTTTAGCGATGCAGATTTCGCTGCCGACAAGGCAGATCGAAAAAGTATTTTGGCTATGGTGATTTTCGTGAATGGTGTCTTAATAAATTGGGCTTGTAAGAAGCAGACGACTGCAGTGGCGCTATTGACTGCGGAAGCAGAATTTGTTGCTGCGTCAATGGCCGGTAAAGAAGCGCTGGGCCTGCGGTAATTGGTTACTTAAATTGGTTTGCATGCGAAGACGCCCCTGTTAGTCAAGATTGATAACCAGGCGGCGATTAAGCAGTTGTAGAACGAGGATAGCGCGGCCAGCGGAAAATACATCGATGTCAAGTTGAAGTTTTTAAAGGAATTCTCACGTAAGGGCTTTCGGCGAGTCATGTACCAAGTGTGGAAATGCTGGCTAATCTGTTGACCAAGGACCTTAGTGCGCCAAGGATTCAAGAGTTGTGTGCAGGTCTGAGATTGAAATGAAGGGTATACAGCCTCAGGTCTTTCAGGAGGAGTGTTGGAAGTTCGTGTAGCCATTTTGCATGTGGCTCTCTAACAAGATAGTGAAAGCCCATTGGATGGTGAGAGAGTATATATTTTTGTATTTATTGGCAGTTACATTTAAGTTGCATTTCGGTACGGGTATCTACTTAAGTAACTTTACATTATACATTTTTCAATTTGCACAGTTTAAGTACAACTTAGTCGAAACCTCCGCGGCCGATGATCGGCGCATACTGGCTTGCCTCTGCTACAGATCCTACCTGGTGTTCAGACCAGGTAGTATAAGATCTGGAAAGGTGGATTAGACTTTTGAGTGGTTTTTCTACAGGGTTATCTCCACGCGTGAATACCTCTTTATCCGAACGCTTTCACACGTCGATCAGTTCGCTCATGATGTAGTTGAGGACCTTGTAAATACCCAATACCTACGGCTCAAAGAAATTCATTAAGCCCACCCAAAAAGGCCCGCGCGACATATGTTAGTGCGCATAGAATTCTAGTCTAGGGCTTGGCCATCACAGCCGAAAAATCTCGGTTGATCCAGCTCCGAGTGGACCAAGCCTTGGGTTGCTCCGCTACGAGTACCAAGTGACCGGAGGATTACTAGGGGTCATCTTGCGGTCAGGCGCAGTCACAGCCAGTACGACGGCCTCGCACTTTGATGCAAGGCCAGTCGAACGTACGACAACGTGACGGCCACCATTGACGTTATAGTCGAATTGCGAGGTCTTCGGATAATATCGATGTATTATGGTGGCGTGGACTTCAAAATCTTGAACATTTATCCAAGAAGCCAAACTCCTTCTGGCTCATACACCCAATTATTGGATACCTATTGATCACTATCATCCGAACTTAGATCAGAAAGATCGGCGTATCGACCCGATCCTCTTGATCACGATCGATTTCGAAATCGGGAGGCACTTGACGATCTATGCTTTTTTTCTGATCTGGTGGTTACATTCACGAGGTGGACCGTGATGATGAATGTTTTTGCCGACCAGGTCGGACCTGTACCTGACCGGGACGAATACGGGCTAGGGTTGGTACTTAATCCCAGTAAAAGAAACGACTCCGCTTGAGGTTTTGCTTGATCGAGTGAGGTAAACGTTAAAGCTTCATTGACAGACATAAACACCAATTATTGTCTCCACCTTTCTATGTGCCCCACATCAAATCACGTGACGGTGTCCTATTTAGTGTTGGAGCCCGATTATTTTCACCTTCGCAACGAGTTATTTCTGAGGTTAAAACGACCCTCATGCCGCCCAATTCGTCATGTCGACAGCAGCAGGGTCTGGGTCCCTGCCGACTCGCGTGCACAAGCTTCTGACCTCCCGCACGGAGCTCGAGGCCACGAAAGATCTTGTACGCACGCTGCTCACGGATGAACTCACGTCCTGCGTTCCATCGGACGCATGTCCGGGCTCGAAACGGACGTCCGTGACGCAATTCCGCGACACTTTCCGTTCAAAGTTAGCGACGCACCAGTTGGCGCTCGCTCAGCGGGCGCTCGCTGGCTTAGAATGTACACTGGACCACGTGAGCGACTTAGCGACGCGTGTGGATGCGTTGGATACGAAATGCGACCACGTGCTCGCGTTTCTCGACACGACCAAGACGGCAACGCAGCAAGTGCAGACGGACGCAGTTATTCTCGCAACGAAAAGGTAGGACAAAGCGTGCCGAAGAAACTAGTTGTGTACCACGTGAGGAAACGTGCTCGAGTGGTGGATCAACTGTAGAAATCACGTGCTGGAAGAATGGAAGGAAACGACAGCGTTTCTCGAACGGTATCAGTTGCAAGAGGACGACGTGCGTCTGGTATCGGCCGACCACGTCGAGGACCAGATGGACGCGTTTCTTGGGACATTGGAGCGCGTGCAACAAGTGAAAGGCGAGTGTAAAAAGCTCGTGGCCACGGGTGACGTCCATTGCGGGTACGTGGACATCTTGATTGGCTTTAGAGAAAGTGTTTGACGATAGATGTTCCGTGTTAGCTTGGAGCTCTTGGAGGCCATTAGTCACTATGAAGAAATTGGGTTTAACAAGTTGTACGAGTGGACAGCGACCACGTGTGCGGCCGTGGATGGAGAGCCCAGTCCGTGGTTACATCGAGCGATCCACTTGCTTCGTGATCGTACCGACTTTTACAAGTGAGCAAGAAAAAGCTTGTGTCGTGCTGTGTGTGTGTTTTTATCGTTTGATGCAACTTGACGCCTCGTTGTGTATTGGCTTTGTAGCTACTGCAAAGAAAAGGTAACGGCCTCGCGACGGGCATTACTTGTGCGCCGCTTTATGATGGCGCTCACGGTCGGTGGACCGAATGGGATTCCACGGCCCATTGACATGTCCGCCCAGGATCCAGTAAAGTATTGCAGTGAGATGTTGGCGTGGGTGCACGAGGCTATTGCGACCGAGAGCGACTTTTTTCGTGTGCTCTTTGATGGAGATGTGGAGTGCAGCCCTTCACCCTTTCCCGAAGCTTCCCAAGGCAGTCGTAGCTCGGTCTCGACGGACCATTCACCGACAAATGAGGAAACGACCGGTGACGAAGGCTGCATTTCCATGGTTGGACGCGCGTTTGATAGCGTTGCGAGACCGCTCCAAGTTCGGATTGAGCAGACACTGTGCGCGTCCCACGGCCTCGTCATTGCGTATCAACTGGTCCACGTGCTTGCCTTTTACCATGACAAAGTGGACCAACTTGTCGCGCCTGCTCAGGTCGCACGTACACTTGGACACTGTCGCGAAGTCGCAAATGACACGTTTCGTCGCGACTTTGAGCTGCTTGTGGACACGGTGGCCGCTTCGGCACCCGATTATGGGGCCAACCTTGGTGTAACCCACCCGGTGCTCGACCTCTCGCATCGCGTCGTGGCTCTCTTAGAAATCCGTCAAACGTCGCTCGTTCCCGAGCAAGAAAAGGAAGCGGATGTCGCCCCCCTCTTGGACGCCATCGTGCCAGCCATCGAGCGCATGTGTCAACGTCATTTGACACTCGTGGAGCCCGCGGAAGCACTTGTGTTTCGTATCAATAACTTTAGCTGTCTCCACGCACGTCTCCGTCCATTTCCGCACGCTATCAAGTGGTACCGGAAACTCGACGAGGACTTGAATCGCTGGTTGCATCGTTTAAGTGACGTGGAAGCTGCTCGCGTCCTGGATCGCGCTCAAGTCTCGACGCTTGTGCAGCTCATGCGAGATTTTGAGCAAAACCGTTCGAGCGAGCAGGGCACTTTAGCAGCCGAGACACGTGGTCTTGACGGCGAGACCATTACCCAAGTCATGACCAACTTCTCGGCAACGCTTCGGACGTTGACGCTGCCCGCGCTCGAGTATCTCGTCCAGCCCGCGATGGTGGACCAGGCTCGGACCCGCACATGCACCACCCTAGCAAGCACGTATGCGTTTGTCTACGATTTCGTGTCCGATGCGAGGAATGGGTACATCCTGCCCAGCACGGAGCCAAGTTCGTTGCTGTCGTCCATCGAACGCGGTCGTCGTGTCGTGTTGCCACCTCCCCCGGCGGAAATGCGTACGCTTCTGGACGTCCGTGAAGAGAATACGTAAAGAGACTCGAAATATATTTCCTCGTACTACGTTCTAAAGTACGTGAGGCTGCTCGTACGGAAGCAGTTGCTTGCTGCACGTCGTCATCGTTGCGGCTGGCCGTAGCTCGAACGGCGACTCGCTCGCTTCGTTGCCGTTGCTGCATTCATATGCTCAGAGCTATCGTCTGTTGGAACTATCAACGTGCATTTTTTGTTGTTGGCTTTGCTTTTTGCATGGGTTGTATCGACTCATCGCAAGGCTCCATGATGTATTGTAGTTTTGCCGTCCGCGCGTCGAGCCGCCAACCTCCGTCTCAACGTCCAATGAGGCTAGATATTAGGGATGTTAATGGGCCGGACTGGCCTGCGGGCCGGGCCGGCCCGCAGGCGTACGGGCTGGGCTTGAGCCTGACTATCAGGCCCGTGGGCTGGGCCAGGGCCTGACTTCCAAGGCCCGCTTGCTACGTGGACGGACCGCGGTCCTAGCGGATTACACACGGGCCAGGCCAGGGCCGACACTATAAGGCCCGGCCCGCCCATTTAGTATATGGTGTATTTACTACAGTAGAACCTGTCAGATTTAATACTGTCAAAACTAATAACCTGTCATAATAAAAATAGTCGGTCCCGACTTGGGCCAAGCCAAAAAACTAATAACTAATAATTAATAGGTTTCGGTCAGTCCCCCGACCAGTATAAGATTAATAATTCCATATATTTTTTCTGTGACTTCTACTGAAAGTACTGTGTTATGCTAGTTTGTGTAAGTTTTTTCTGGCGAATACTAAACGAATGATCCTTCATCATCTGAAGCGTGGCAGGAAATGATGCTGAAGTAGAATCTGCTTGTTGCATCCAGTAAATCTGCAGCCTTACCAACATCTGATTTGCCTCGGCGTCGGAGATCGTTGTAGGTTCTTCACTGTCATCCTCGCCTTCTGAATCTTCTGGAGCTCCAAAGTTTTCGTACGTGTTGAGAATCTCCGCAACAATCTCTTCTTCATCCGAAACATAACTGACTTCCTGCTCGGCGGGATAATTGAGCAGGTTGCGGATGTCCATCGGATTGCTGTAACGAAGCTGGCGTATTTGCTCCTCTAATTCATGGATGACTTCCTGCGGAGGCTCAACTTCAGCTACACCAACAGTTTCACTGGAAGACTCAGAACGAATTGAGCAATGTCTGAAGCAGTTTTGAATCGTCTGCGGCTTCACATCGTTCTTCCATGCTGCCACGGCCATGCGAATCCCATCCAGAACTTTGATTTTTTCGGAATTGGCAACACTGTCCTCAATCCGCCCCAAAAGCATCCGGTTGAACCGCCGACGATAATAGGCCTTGAAATTGCGAAAGATGCCAGCATCACAAGGTTGAATCTTCGATGTGGTGTTCGGCGGCAGGTAGACAACTTTTGTGTTGACCAATGTAACAGGACTGATCCTGTTACGGGCTTACACTGTATTTTGCGAGGAAGCGCGCAATACAATAAGGGCAGGATTAGTTGGTAACAGCTAATTCTATACTAAAAGTAAATATAAGTATTTACTTATTCTTTAGAACGCAAAATTAAGAGTGTTTATTAAATGGGTGGTTAGCGGCTAACAGTATAGTAATTACCTAACTAATATAATAATATCAAGTATTAAACTAACTGTACTATTAGTTAACCTGCATGATTCGGTATTTATACCGAATCGACTTTTCCTTCGTAGATTATAATAACTTATAATCTCTTATTTAAATTTCAGACAACGCGTCTGAAATTAACTGTGATATTCTAACTTGAATATCAATTATGTAATGGCACCCCATTACATCACCCCCCACTTAAGGTGGTTGGCCAATAATAATTATTATTTTGGCCAATCATAGGTGGCACTTGTTGGTCGCAATTTCTCATTCACCAACTGATTGACCATCGACTCGATGGTCAAAGCACACGGCGGCGCTCTAAAGAGCGCTGCTGAAAACATTGAAGGAGCTTCTTCCTCCGCCTCAGCACTAGGTGCTGAGGTGTTGAGTGACAACGCTGACGCTGCATTAGCAGCGTCAACTACGCAAAGGTCGGAAGACGTACCGTCTTCGACCACAGATGCTGCTAAGGCGGCATCTGGCAAGAAACAGGGAGATGTTGCTAATGCGACATCTCGCATGATGGCAACTTCCGAATGGCGTGTTGCCAAGAGGGCCATGTTCGGGAGTTCTGACTCCGAACAAAGTGATGGGGATACAGTTGATCCCACTAAAAGATCTAGCGAGTCGAAACTCGCTAGATGCTCATCGCCTAACAGCGATGACTACTCTGGTGTCGCTGTCATAGCTGACAGCGACAATGATTATCACAGGTGGTTGCGAGAACGCAGAGCCCCACCTGGACCAAGTACTTCTCCACGTCGGGGTGATTTAACCCCGGCGCGCGGTGTTGAAGCAGGCGGTGCTCCGCCTGCTAAAAGAGCTCGAACAGAAGCGGCGCCTGCCGCTTCTAAAGCGTATCATCGTACGGAACCACATGTTCCGTACAGAGTGGGGTTTTGGACCCCTGGCTGGGCTATTGCCCCCAACAGTAGCGGTCACCGTAAACGGGACTGCCAGTATGCGTTGTTCGATATCAACGTGCTGGATGACTGCGAAGACATCCAGTCACGTCGATTCGATCGAAGTACAGACGATAGATGTCTGTACTTTATTGACCTCTTTTTCCAGGTTCGATATTATTCGAGCCGGAAAGGGTCAAGGAGGAACAGGGACGATAAAGACGCCCTGACTCATAGTTGGAATGCTTTTGTTGACAACTACAACAAAATCCGATGATTACGTGAATAAAGTTCACGTAATGCGCGAGCGCTTTTTAAAGCACCCTCGAGCAGGCAAAATGGAATACATCCATTATGCTTGCATCAAAGAAGGGTTAAAGTGTGGTGTCCCTTCTCACATCGTTTCCCCGCGGTGTACGCAGGGCGCTCCTCGTCTGTCAGAGGAGGAGTTGCGGGGGTACGGTGGTTTTTCCGTACCCGCCAAAATTCAGGGTTTAATTGATACCCTGACTGCATCAACACCTACTGTTGATGCTAATTCGCATTATGAGTTTAAGACTCCTTCTCAAACTCAGTTAAAAGGTATGGGGCGTCGGCCCTAAGAACCTCAATAGGCTCCCAAGAGTCGAACTCTTGGGGGTAACCCAGCCAGCGTACTAAGTACTCGGTGCGCTGCCCCTTCTTCGAAGGAACCGAGCGCTTCGAGATCAAGCGCTCGCGAATGTATCGCTTATTCCTCTGATTATCGATCAGGGGCGGCGGAGGTTGAGAATTCCCTCGCCGTTTTTGCGGAGCATGGTTCTTTGCTCCGCAAACTCGAGGAGGTTTGTTCAACCTTGAGCAGCGATATGTCTCACTGTGTGAAGACATATCGGTCTCTTCGCGAGGATGTCCGCGACTTCCTCGGGGCGCACACTGCCCTCCAGCAGAAGAATGATCTTCTGTACATTTAGCTTTCCCGCTATAAGGGAGAGCTCGATCGGCGCACGGCTGATCTTGAGCAGTCGAAGGCGGAGGTAACGACTCTCCGCTCTGCTCATCAACGGCTGGAAGCCAATTACAAGTCTCTCTTGGGAGACTTGGAGAAGCACGGCATCTCCCGTGGTTCTGCGTCTTGTCGTAAGACGAAGACGAGTGATACGGCTTGAGCCGCCCAACATAGAATGTTGGGTGAAGCCGCATTGCTGTGGGAATGTCTAAGGTGTAGGCATTCCCCCGAATCTCTTGGACCTTGAAGGGTCCAATGTACTTAGGAAGCAACTTCCGTGTAGGGAAGTTGCTTATTTCATGTATAGGCAAATTGGTAGTACTTAACAATACCAATTCGCCTTTCCGAAAGGAGTTTTTGTTCTTCCTCATTGCTTGTCTGCATTTTGCTTCTGCTTATCCAAAGCAAAAGCAAGTGCATCTTTTATATAGCGTATTACAGCTTGGCGCTGTAATACGAATTCATCTACTGCTTTATCAGCGGTAGGTGCCTTGCCCTCATTGTCTGCAGCCATTGCTGCAGACACATATTCATCATATGCAGCTTCAGTTTCATTTGAAGCTGCTTCCGCTTCTACTGTACTTTCAGTAGAAGGGCCATCGTTTTGTTCACAAGTTGCAGTTGCAACTTGCGCATTGACTCGCTCAAAATTTGAGCGGGTCCCTCCCCCACTTAGATTTGGCGTACCGCCAAGTAAAGCTGGGGTTCGTGGATGCATTAAGGCATTCACGTAGAACGGTGTATGCTTAGTTGAAGCATGCACCGAATTGTTAATCGCGAATTCAGTGAGTGACAGGTAGTCACTCCACTGTTCAAAGGCATGTGCGTATGATCGCAACATGTCTCCGAGAACGCGGTTAACCCGTTCCTTCTGCCCATCCGTTTCCGGATGGTCCGCAGTTGACATCTTCAACTGGATTCCCAACAATGAGAACGTTTCTTGCTAGAAACGTCCTGTAAATCTCGGATCTCGATCCGAGACAATGTCTTCCGGAATTCCGTGCAAACGGAATACCGTATCAACGAATATCCGCGCTGTTTGAGCGGCGGTTACGTTCGCTGATACTGCAGTAAGATGTACCATCTTACTGAAACGGTCTACAAAGACCACTATTCCGGTCTTCCGACTATTGTCGGGTGGAAGACCGAATACGAAGTCCATTGAAATGGACTTCCAACACTCTGTCGGAACCGGCAGAGATTGCAGCGGAGCCTGTGCAGACTGCGCAGGCTTAACGCGCTGGCAAATCTCGCAAGCTCGTACGTATTTTCGTACCCACTTGTACTGGTTTCGCCAGTAAAAGTCACGTGCGAGAGAAGCGTATGTCTTCTCTCGACCTTGATGCCCCGAAATCGGTGCATCATGATACTCAAACATAATTTGATGTTTGAGCTCATCGTCGTTTGGAACGACGATGCGACTTTCATCCTTTTGGTCTGTGCTGTAAAGCAGCAGACCATCGTGCAGTCGATATCGATGCACGCAAGCGCACAGGAACTCTGGGAGTTCGTCGCGCTTCTCACTTGATTGATTACTTAAGTAATCAATCAACAGACGTGTCTCCTCGTCTGTTTTGTACGCCTCGCGTACTTGTCGTATAATTGACGACGAAAAAGCAGTGCAACGGATCGAGTTTGCACTGGCACCTTCGGTTACGGACGGTTTCGTCTCGTAATCGGGCCTTCGTGATAGCGCATCCGCTATCACGTTCAACTTTCCGGGTTTGTATTCAACCGTAAAATTGTACTCAGCAAAGAATGACAGCCATCGAGCCATTCTTTGAGAAATGTGTGGTGAATTCACGGCCGTGCGTAGCGACGCATGGGCCGTGTAAACCACAAACGGTCTATCTCCCAAGAGATAGATCCGAAACTTGGCCATTGCATACTTCATGGCAAGGAGTTCCTTGTCATGCACTGGATAGTTGCGCTCGGCTGGGCGCAACTGACGCGATTGATAGCAGATTACGCGATCACAATCATCGTGATCACGCTGCATCAAAGCACAGTCGATAGCGAAATCGCTCGCGTCGCAAACGACGTGGAACGGACGCTCGTTATCGCTATAGCCAAGACAGGCGCTTCAGTCAAGCTTTGCTTGACTGCATCAAACGCATCTTGGCATTGGGTATCCCAATGCCATTCAAAATATTTCTTAAGCAATTGAGAAAGAGGTCGTATTAACCCAGCATAGTTGCACGAATACTTGTGCAAATATGTTGCCAACCCAAGGAACTTTCGAAGTTCCTTAACGTTGTTTGGCGTAGGCCATTCAACGATCACCCTGATCTTTTCTGGATCAGGACGCACCCCGTTCTTGCCCACAAAACATCCAAGAACGGGTATCTCAGGTGCACCAAAGGTGTTAGATTTGCATAGAGCTTATGCTTACGCATAAGCTCTAACACTCGTCGTAGATGTTCCCTATGGACATCTACATCGCTTTTATCGTGTTCACCCTTACTATGGATGAACACGTCATCGAAATAACTCGGTGCAAATTCTCACACCGGGAGTAATAGATGCGTTACGCATCTGTTAAACGTAGCAGGGGCATTTCGAAGCCCCTGCGGCATAACAAGCCACTCCCAAAAAAGCATGCCGCTTGGGGTGCTTACCGCCGTGAGAGGGATATCCTTCTCACGCATTAGGATTTGATAAAATCCATCTCTTAGATCGAGAGCACTAAAGATGGTGCTCCCGCACATGCCATCAATGATGACATCTTTTCGCGGTATCGGCGTCTGCGCCGGTACCGTCGCTGCGTTCAGCTTGTTGTAAGCGTGAACGATTCTCCACCCACCTGTGGACTTTTTCACACAAACGGTGGGGGTAGAGTGCGGTGAGATAGACTCCCGCACTTGGCCTGATTTACGACGAGCTTCGAAAAACTCGACGATCGCTTTTACCTGATCACGCGGCAACGGCCATTGCCGCGTAACACAATACTTCGTGCCTGGCACGAGGTCAATTTCATGACGAGTTCCCTTATCCTTAGGGAGATCGCTAGGTACTTCTTCTGGGAATACTTCAGCGTATTCCCGAAGTACCTCATAAAATGGGGAGTTCGATTTAAGCGACTCCCAGCTCTGCGCTTCAAATCGCTGAACTTTGGTTTGATCATTGGGAACCTCGTTCCCAATATTTTCCACTTGTAATGTGGATATTCGTTCACGAATATCCACTACATCATCTGTTGCAACGATGATACAGATCTGTTCGATCTGATCATCGTGCAAGTTCTTCATAAACTTCTTCTAGCTTAGCTCTGGAAGAGCCATCACCTCCGAACCTTCTTTCGGAGGGTGTTCATCAACAGAGACTGGGTAGCTAATCCGGTCTCCGTTTGCGTCAAGACGTTGATCGTCTCGACGGAACTGTCCATGCAATCAGACGCACTCGTATGATTGATTGCTACACGGTGATTACGATTCACCGTGTGCGAATACTCATCATCATGGTGGCCACTGCCTACCATGGAATTTTCTTGGCGATCAGATGTGCTCGTCTGATCGGCCGCCTGTTCTGCGACACGGTGGTCTTTATCACCCGTGTGCATGGCTAACGCAACGTGGTGGGCACTGGCCACCACGGAGTTGTGCTCACGATTGATCTCGATCGTGAGTTTACTCTCTTCAACACGGAATTCTTTCGTCGTGTTGGAACTTTCGGTCGCACAGTGGGTGTTTCCCACTGTGGATACTATTTCATTCTCACGGTGGGTGTTTCCCACCGTGGATATCACTTCATTCTCACGGTAGTCTTTATCACCGTGGAATGTTTCTCTCCAACACGCAACGACTCTTCTGTTGCGTGTGGTAGTCCCTCTGGACTCTCACCAGCGGAGATACCTTCCGCTGATCGTGTCGGAACATACCTGGTGGTGCCATCGCTATCCACCAGACTGTCCGACGCTGCGGTTGTATCTTCGGTACAGCCGGATTACACACAGGGTTATCAGATCCTGTGCATCCGCCGCAGTCGATCGATAGGTTAACCCAGTCGATCGAAAGTTTAAACTTGGACATCCATGGGATTCCAAGTATCACATCGAACTTGTCATCTAAATCGAGGGCGATGAATGAATTCATTCTCGAATGACAGTTCATTCAACTCGAAGCGTGTTTTAATCACACGCTTTGGAATAGTCACGGTTGCACCTGTTGCTAACCGGACTGACAACATACTTCGTGGGGTTTCTACATCCACGAAGCTCAACAGCGTTAGACTCTGAGTTCTAACGAAATTGTTTGACGCTCCTGTGTCAAAAAAAGCTCGCATGGGGACATCGCTCCCGTGCGGCTTTACCTCCAGGGTGATAAGAGGCTTATCATCACCCTGCACCTTTTGACAGTACATAGTCCCGTCTGGGGCTATTACCCTCACATGCCCTATGTCGGCATGTGGGATAACATTCCCAGTAGGGAGCCCCGCCCCTACTGGCGATTCTCGTTTTTTGCACCAACAGGGTGATGTCCCTGTTGGTGTCGCCGTGCAGCGAACGGTTCCGTCCGCTGACTGTGTGGCACCGGACGCGGTGCCATACACACATGGGCAAAATGCCCTATTTTTGCGCATCGATTGCAGCGAATATTCTTCTTAAATTTCGGTTGCTTCGTCTTCGAAGAAACCGCAACCGGTAGGTCCATCGGCTCTGGTCCTCCACCGCCCATGCTCTGGAGCGGGTGGCTGTTTCTTGGGACGAAGTGTGAGCTTCGTCTGCCTGACTGCTGATTGTTGACATGCCGTTGCGGCATGTCAAAAGCGAAGGGCTGTTGAGCCCTTCGGCTGTACCCAGCATGCGATGACGCTGATCGCATGCTGAACTCTTCACG
>CM047584.1:16743273-16780526 GCA_026184515.1 Peronosclerospora sorghi
CCTTTCAACCCGGCCAATACTGGCCTCAACCGTGGTGTACCAATGTAAACCAACACTCAGTGTTACCCGAATGTAACCCCGTTACAGAACAGATCTGTATTATCGTAGCAACAGATGATGTAGTGGATATTCGTGAACGAATACCCACATTACAAGTGGAAAACATTGGGAAGAGGTTCCCAATGATCAAACCAAAGTTCAGCGCTTTGAATCGCAGAGCTGGGAGTCGCTTAAAGCGAGCTCCCCATTTTATGAGGTACTTCGGGAATACGCTGACGTATTCCCAGAAGAAGTACCTAGCGATCTCCCTAAGGATAAGGGAACTCGTCATGAGATTGACCTCGTGCCAGGCACGAAGTATTGTGTTACGCGGCAATGGCCGTTGCCGCGTGATCAGGTAAAAGCGATCGTCGAGTTTTTCGAAGCTCGTCGTAAATCAGGCCAAGTGCGGGAGTCTATCTCACCGCACTCTACCCCCACCGTTTGTGTGAAAAAGTCCACAGGTGGGTGGAGAATCGTTCACGCTTACAACAAGCTGAACGCAGCGACGGTACCGGCGCAGACGCCGATACCGCGAAAAGATGTCATCATTGATGGCATGTGCAGGAGCACCATCTTTAGTGCTCTCGATCTAAGAGATGGATTTTATCAAATCCTAATGCGTGAGAAGGATATCCCTCTCACGGCGGTAAGCACCCCAAGCGGCATGCTTTGGGAGTGGATTGTTATGCCGCAGGGGCTTCGAAATGCCCCTGCTACGTTTAACAGATGCGTAACGCATCTATTACTCCCGGTGCGAGAATTCGAACCGAGTTATTTCGATGACGTGTTCATCCATAGTAAGGGTGAACACGATAAAAGCGATGTAGATGTCCATAGGGAACATCTACGTCGAGTGTTAGAACTTATGCGTAAGCATAAGCTCTATGCAAATCTAACATCTTTGGTGCACCTGAGATACCCGTTCTTGGATGTTTTGTGGGCAAGAACGGGATGCGTCCTGATCCAGAAAAGATCAGGGTGATCTTTGAATGGCCTACGCCAAACAACGTTAAGGAACTTCGAAAGTTCCTTGGGTTGGCAACATATTTGCACAAGTATTCGTGCAACTATGCTGGGTTAATACGACCTCTTTCTCTATTACTTAAGAAATATTTTGAATGGCATTGGGATACCCAATTCCAAGATGCGTTTGATGCAGTCAAGCAAAGCTTGACTGAAGCGCCTGTCTTGGCTATAGCGATAACGAGCGTCCGTTCCACGTCGTTTGCGACGCGAGCGATTTCGCTATCGACTGTGCTTTGATGCAGCGTGATCACGATGATTGTGATCGCGTAATCTGCTATCAATCGCGTCAGTTGCGCCCAGCCGAGCGCAACTATCCAGTGCATGACAAGGAACTCCTTGCCATGAAGTATGCAATGGCCAAGTTTCGGATCTATCTCTTGGGAGATAGACCGTTTGTGGTTTACACGGACCATGCGTCGCTACGCACGGCCGTGAATTCACCACACATTTCTCAAAGAATGGCTCGATGGCTATCATTCTTTGCTGAGTACAACTTTACGGTTGAATACAAACCCGGAAAGTTGAACGTGATAGCGGATGCGCTATCACGAAGACCCGATTACGAGACGAAACCGTCCGTAACAGAAGGTGCCAGTGCAAACGCGATCCGTTGCACTGCTTTTTCGTCGTCAATTATACGACAAGTACGCGAGGCGTACAAAACAGACGAGGAGACACGTCTGTTGATTGATTACTTAAGTAATCAATCAAGTGAGAAGCGCGACGAACTCCCAGAGTTCCTCCGCGCTTGCGTGCATCGATATCGACTGCATGATGGTCTGCTGCTTTACAGCACAGACCAAAAGGATGAAAGTATCATCGTCGTTCCAAACGACGATGATCTCAAACATCAAATTATGTTTGAGTATCATGATGCACCGATTTCGGGGCATCAAGGTCGAGAGAAGACATACGATTCTCTCGCACGTGACTTTTACTGGCGAAACCAGTACAAGTGGGTACGAAAATACGTACGCGCTTGCGAGATTTGCCAGCGCATAAGCCAGCGCAGTCTGCACAGGCTCCGCTGCAATCTCTGCCGGTTCCGACAGAGTGTTGGGAGTCCATTTCAATGGACTTCGTATTCGGTCTTCCACCCGACAATAGTCGGAAGACCGGAATAGTGGTCTTTGTAGACCGTTTCAGTAAGATGGTACATCTTACTGCAGTATCAGCAAACGTAACCGCCGCTCAAACAACGCGGATATTCGTTGATACGGTATTCCGTTTGCACGGAATGCCGGAAGACATTGTCTCGGATCGAGATCCGAGATTTACAGGACGTTTCTGGCAAGAAACGTTCTCATTGTTGGGAATCCAGTTGAAGATGTCAACTGCGGACCATCCGGAAACGGATGGGCAGAAGGAACGGGTTAACCGCGTTCTCGGAGACATGTTGCGATCATACACACATGCCTTTGAACAGTGGAGTGACTACCTGTCACTCACTGAATTTGCGATTAACAATTCGGTGCATGCTTCAACTAAGCATACACCGTTCTACGTGAATGCCTTAAGGCATCCACGAACCCCAGCTTTACTTGGCGGTACGCCAAATCTAAGTGGGGGAGGGAACCGCTCAAATTTTGAGCGAGTCAATGCGCAAGTTGCAACTGCAACTTGTGAACAAAACGATGGCCCTTCTACTGAAAGTACAGTAGAAGCGGAAGCAGCTTCAATTGAAACTGAAGCTGCATACGATAAATATGTGTCTGCAGCAATGGCTGCAGACAATGAGGACAACGCACCTACTGCTGATAAAGCAGTAGATAAATTCGTATTACAGTGACAAGCTGTAATACGCTATGTAAAAAATTCACTTTTTTTGCCTCTGCTTTTGATCATCAGAAGCAAAATGCAGATAAACAAGGAAGGAAGAACAAAAACTCCTTTCTTAAAGGTGAATTAGTATTATTAAGTACTACTAATTTGCCTACACATGCAATAAGCAACTTCCCTACACGGAAGTTGCTTCCTAAGTACATTGGACCCTTCAAGGTCCAAGAGATTCGGGGGAATGCCTATACCTTAGACATTCCCACAGCAATTCGGCTTCACCCAACATTCTATGTTGGGCGGATCAAGCCGTATCACTCGTCTTCGTCTTACGACGAGACGCAGAACCACGGAAGATGCCGTGCTTCTCCAAGTCTCCCAAGAGAGACTTGTAATCGGCTTCCAGCCGTTGGTGAGCAGAGCGGAGAGTCGTTACCTCCGCCTTCGACTGCTCAAGATCAGCCGTGCGCCGATCGAGTTCTCCCTTATAGCGGGAAAGCTAAATGTACAGAAGATCATTCTTCTGCTGGAGGGCAGTGTTCTCCCCGAGGATGTCGCGGACATCCTCGCGAAGAGACCGATATGTCTTCACACAGTGAGACATATCGCTTCTCAAGGAGGAATGACCCTCCTCGAGCTTGCGGAGCAAAGAACCATGCTCCGCAACAACAACGGCGAGGGAATTCTCAACCTCCGCCGCCCCTGATCGATAATCAGGGGAACAAGCGATATATCCTCAAGCGCTTGATCTCGAAGCGCTCGGTGCTTTCGAAGAAGGGGCAGCGCACCGAGTACTTGGTACGCTGGCTGGGATATCCCCAAGAGTTCGACTTTTGGGAACCGATTGAGGTTCTGAGGGACGACGCCCCAGACCTTTTGACTGAGTTTGAGAAGAAGTCTCAAACTCATAATGCGAAGTAGCATCAACAGTAGGTGTTGATGCAGTCAGGGTATCAATTAAACCCTGAATTTTGGCGGGTACGGAAAAACCACCGTACCCCCGCAACTCCTCCTCTGACAGACGAGGAGCGCCCTGCGTACACCGCGGGGAAACGAGGTGAGAAGGGACACCACACTTTAACCCTTCTTTGATGCAAGCATAATGGATGTATTCCATTTTGCCTGCTCGAGGGTGCTTTAAAAAGCGCTCGCGTATTACGTGAACTTTATTCACGTAATCATCGGATTTTGTTGTAGTTGTCAACAAAAGCATTCCAACTATGAGTCAGGGCGTCTTTATCGTCCCTGTTCCTCCTTGACCCTTTCCGGCTCGAATAATATCGAACCTGGAAAAAGAGGTCAATAAAGTACAGACATCTATCGTCTGTACTTCGATCGAATCGACGTGACTGGATGTCTTCGCAGTCATCCAGCACGTTGATATCGAACAACGCATACTGGCAGTCCCGTTTACGGTGACCGCTACTGTTGGGGGCAATAGCCCAGCCAGGGGTCCAAAACCCCACTCTGTACGGAACATGTGGTTCCGTACGATGATACGCTTTAGAAGCGGCAGGCGCCGCTTCTGTTCGAGCTCTTTTAGCAGGCGGAGCACCGCCTGCTTCAACACCGCGCGCCGGGGTTAAATCACCCCGACTTGGAGAAGTACTTGGTCCAGGTGGGGCTCTGCGTTCCCGCAACCACCTGTGATAATCATTGTCGCTGTCAGCTATGACAGCGACACAAGAGTTATCATCGCTGTTAGGCGATGAGCACCTAGCGAGTTTCGACTCGCTAGATCCTTTAGTGGGGACAGCTGTATCCCCATCACTTTGTTCGGAGTCAGAACTCCCGAACATGGCCCTCTTGGCAACACGCCATTCGGAAGTTGCCATCATGCGAGATGTCGCATTAGCAACATCTCCCTGTTTCTTGCCAGATGCCGCCTTAGCAGCATCTGTGGTCGAAGACGGTACGTCTTCCGACCTTTGCGTAGTTGACGCTGCTAATGCAGCGTCACCGTTGTCACTCAACACCTCAGCACCTAGTGCTGAGGCGGAGGAAGAAGCTCCTTCAATGTTTTCAGCAGCGCTCTTTAGAGCGCCGCCGCGTGCCTTGACCATCGAGTCGATGGTCAATCAGTTGGTAAATGAGAGCGACCAACAACTGCCACCCATGATTGGCCAAAATAAGAACTATTATTGGCCAACCACCTTAAGTGGGGGGTGATGTAATGGGATGCCATTACATAATTGATATTCAAGTTAGAATATCACAGTTTAATTTCAGACGCGTTGTCTGAAATTTAAATAAGAGATTATAAGTTATTATAATCTACGAAGGTAAAGTCGATTCGGTATAAATACCGAATCTTGCAGGTTAACTAATAGTACAGTTAGTTAAATACTTGATATTATTATATTAATTAGGTAATTACTATACTGTTAGCCGCTAACCACCCATTTAATAAACACTCTTAATTTTGCGTTCTAAAGAATAAGTAAATACTTATATTTACTTTTAGTATAGGATTAGTTGTTATCAACTAATCCTGCCCTAATTGTATTGCGCGCTTCCTCGCAATTACAGTGTAAGCCTGTAACAGGATCAGTCCTGTTACATATTGAATAAACAATTTACCCAGGCATCCCAGAATTTTTCCTGGCTTATCTACCCCCAAGACTCCACCTCATTACCACACCTCCGATGGACGACGCTGTTGATATCGCTGATGACACCATCCTATCGGTGGCATCTGAAGATAGCAGCCGACCTCCTGGAAAGCGTCGGAAGCTGACATCAGAAGTATGGGACCACTTCAGCCTTGATACACTTGGTACGTCTTGGTTTTCTTGTATCAACACATGATGGGTGTATGTTTATCAATTACTCACCCATGGGCCGCTGACGGGCCTTCCTGAAAGCAAAAGGGGCCTGGGACGGACTTGGACTCGAAATTTGCATAGCAGGCCTGGATCCGGGCCTGACAGTCCGGCCCGTGGTCCCGGCCCAGATCTCAATACCTTGGCCCGTCTACTCACGGGCCGGGCCGTGGGCGACGTAAGGCCCGGCCCGGCTCGGCATGGCCCATTTACATCCCTACTAGATAGAAACCCTACCCCATATCTAGTAGTATGGGGTAGGGTTTCTATCTATTCAGGGATATGATTGATCAAAAGTAGCAGTGACAGGTCGAGCATATGGAGCGTGTTGATCGAGCACAGATAAGTCGAGACGCAGTGGACAGACGTCGTAGGAAGGAGAAAAAGATAACTGGAGTTTGGAATCGCTAGACGGGAGAAGATGTTGGTTGTGAGATGACGAACACGACGGACGGTTGATGCAAAAGCTGTTAAAACAACACAGAAAAGGTTGCAAACACTTAACGCGATCAATACTCACCACCTGGCCAAGTTACAGTGTGGGAGGATCAGCGGAAGGTGCAGAACGGTGTGCGTCGCGTCGTAGCCCTAGGATGTATAGTGTGTGTTTTAATGCAAAACGGAAAGTAAAGTATATTATGTATAGTTACTTAAGTCGCTATCCAGTCCTTACTGCAACTTAAAACTGTAACTGCTTTTTATATGTAAAAATGTATGGCTTACCTGCAACAGCCAATGGGCTTCCACTATACGGAAGAGTGCAAACTCCAAAATGGATACACACTCTTCCAACAAAAGCCGTGGCAGGAACGCTGCATGTAGATTCAACGCGTCGTCGCCACCTGACATTGTTAAGGATTTACACTCTGGAGGAATCATTTCTGCGAGGAGATGTCGACCTCACGTACAGAAGATGGTTTTACGTGGTGGAAGCTTCGACAAGAAGGAGGTGGTTGGCTCGAACTTTATCCCTGGAGATGAAGAAATTCACGAGTTGGTGGAACGAGCACCGCTGGAAGTAGCGGATCCTCGTTTTTGATTCAACTGCTGGCTTGACTCTTGTATCATGTATTTTCGGACGCTCCATGCTCGGCGACAACCAGTTCAACAGTGGAGAATCTGCGCTCAACGGACAAGTGCGACTTGACAAGTGGCAAGCATCGCTGCATGTTGCTTGTAACAGCTTGTCCGTCGGGATTGGGGATTGCCGCTCATTTATTTCGCCAGAGCAAAGAATTCCTTTCAGAAAAGCAGGTGGGGTTCTCTCATATCGACGATGTGAAAAATGGTTTGCTGCTGTGCAAGCCTCTAGAGTATGCACTCGAAAACTTCCAGCTCAGCTATATCTACGACAAGAGCACCGACATCTACGAGCGAGCGATCATTGAAATGTCAACGTTTGGTTTAACAAACTAGGCGAGAGGCAGAAGGTGATTCTTCTCGATGGTCAACACTACCATGCTACTGGAAATTTCAGGGTCTAAGATTACACCCGGAATAACCTATGATCGCCACCAGTACAACGTTTCGGTGATGTTGAAGATCGTGGAATTTCCTTTCGATCCCTCGAGCGTCCCTACAAGCGCTGTTTGAACTTGCAAACTCGGTTAACGCGAATAAAAGCGCGAGAGGAACAGTGGTCAAGCCGGAGGAAGATGAGTTTGGTCCGAGGGATGAGGTCATGGATTTTTTAATGCGCAACAAGATAAGCAAAAATTGATCAAGTTTCAACGCCGTCACGTTGTAGCTTCAATCGTTCACTTACAACTTGGTGAGTTGGAAGATCTACTCGCGATCCAACGTTCTGTGAGTCTTCTTCTGTGATTGTTTCACAAGCGACGATCGCGCGGTGCAGAGGTACCAACAGGTTCCCATAGGCTAATTGGGGAATTGTGAGTTCGAATGTTCGAAACCTAACTAGAGTGGAAGGGGGGGAGAACGCACAACACATTGGTCCGAATACTTTTCTAAACTACAAAGTGGGAAGTGTCCTTTTTGGCGGCCGTCACTCTCGCGTTGTTCTGAAAACATTCCAAGTAGCCGGAAAATCGTGCTCAAAGCAAAGGCCCGTAGTATTGGTTATACATGTACCACAGCTTCTGGAAGCTGCTCGTTTCACTCAAAACTCATCGAATCTGCTGTGGTTAGTGGATACCACAGGCCCTGGAGTTGGATGAGTTATCAGGGAAACGAGCAGCTGTGGTAATGTATCACCAATGCTACTGAATCAGCATACACAAGTGATACACATAAGGTCGGAATACTCTTTTTCCACGTGGGCACCCAGCTTGTAACGGTCAAATATTGCTACAATTGATTAATAGAAGACTCGATGGAATCTCTCACCTGTCTGTCTTTCGAAGGTAAACACCACCACCGCGTCGAATCCACCCTGTCTGATCTGCTATCTTTGTGGAATCCCAAATAGTGGTACCCTTCAGATAACGCGTCGTGGCGTCTAAAACTCAGAGGTAGCATTAATCTACGAGGAGAAAAGGTAGACTGATGTGCTCGACGCTAGAAAAAAGACGCTCGGTCCGTCGTGATGCGCCGTAACGCTACTTCTCTCGTACCCTCGAGCTTGTCGTCGCTTCGCCCTGATCACCACCGGCTATCACGACAAAGAGCATTGAATGAATGATGTGCAAGAAACATGTACTTAGATGAGTACATGCTTTTGATGCTTGCTACCTGTACATAGCAAGTCGGTACATCTCCGCCGTTCGCTCTTGACGCCGAGAATCCTACGCGTGTGGTATATACGTTGTATCGTAATGAATTACTCGGAGGGATTGCGTTGCGTATCTACTTGAACATGCGTGTCATGTATCGGCTCCAATGTGTGTCTCGTTGCGTTCAACTTATGTTGCTTGTTCGGCCAATCTTCAGCAACGTAATCTTCACATGAAAACAAGAAAACTTAAAACACCCCGACATCTTATTCGTATCGCAAACATGATTGCACTTTGGCATTTTGTACCCGGCTATTTTGGATGCTACATGCTAAACTTGCCATTTTGTAGGTTCTCTTGCACAATAGCATCTGGTTCGTGTCTTGCCCATCGCCACTGATCAGCCAGCGATTGCGCGAGGTAAAGAAGCGGATCATGATCGAATTGAACATGGCAATTGAACAACAGATTCAAGAAACGCGTAGAGTCATCTCAACATGCCATCAATTCAAGAGCAATAACATTACTCGAAGCTCCTATATCTCTTTGTTGGGAATCGAGAGCACCTGCCAGTGGTAGTACTCTGAGATCTAAGATCCCACAGCTTGATCTGATGCACTCCGGAGACGGGTCTTGTTGATAAGATTCCGATTCTTTTGCGTCGATGCGAAGTGTTACACGCTATGCAAGTGGAGACGATCTCGGGGGTCTTGACGTGTTGGAAAAAATGTAGTAATTGTTTACGCAGTCCATCTCTTGCTTCCTCTGCGCTGCTTGGAACGTATTTACAAGTAAACTCTAAGCAGCAATGTATCTATTAAAGTTTTCCGGTGGTTCAGACCACCACGTACTGGCCCAAGGGAAGCACTGTTGTCATTGGTACAGTATATGGAAGCTGGACCTACCTCGGAGTGAAACTTCAAGCTACATACACTCAGATGTGGACCGAACGATTCGATTTTTTTGCTCCAACGTAAGGACGTGCCACGCAGTTCGATCTGCCAGTCACGCTCTTGCTCGGACGCTGCGCTCAAAGGGAAATAGTGGAACGTCCGAAGGGACAACCAATGTTCGAGGCCTGCCAATTGGGGTGGAGGATGTGTGTGGTCCACATACGCAAATCTTTCAGAAAACAAGTAGGCAGACACAATCAGACTTACTAAAGGCAACCGCTGACCATCACTCTTGATCTCGGACGAGAATGCACTCGCCATCGTCGCTTAAACGCACGTTCTCCAAGTGCTCCATGGATGATAACGATCTTCTCCTATCGAGGAAGCAAAAGGTATCACCTTGTCTCGATGACAAAGCTGTCCTACTACTCCCCCGAAGCGCCCAGCCGTGGAACGAGGTGGAGCCCGAGGTCTCTCCTTGTTCTCCCGGTTTTCTGACCCAAGCCATGCTTGACCCGGACAGTCTCGAGGCGATGGGTGTCGCGTGCGTTGAATCGCCCACGGGGAAGGATCCTGTCGATGACGTGTCCGCGGCCCGAATCGTCGCAATGGTGCTCGACTACCTACGTGACGTGGCCCACTACTGCAACTGTGCCGTGAACTGGAGCTTTGCACAGCTGCAACAAACGTTGCAGTCGGTTCCGTTTGCTATGGGGCAGATGCAAAGCGTAGTAAAGGCGAGACTGGGACTCCCGTGGCCGCTCGTGGCCGCCTTTGTGCAAAACGTCGCGGACTTTATCGGGGATGAGGATATTCGCGACGCGTCTGTGGGCGAGCTAGCGACTTTCTTGCAGACGTGGCAGCCCGCTTCCTGCGAGCACTATATTTTGGCGGCATCGGGCAACATTTGTGAGAATCTGTTCCAGTTATTCCACGACGTATTGCAGCAGTTCAAGCAGTTTCTGACCAAACATTGGCTGCAAAGCGGGCGTATCAGTTTCCCGTGCGAATTTGGCAAGAAGTCGGACTCACTCTTTCTTTGTATGGAATGTCATCGCGAGCACACGTAACGCATTGCATAGTGGGATCGTTTCCGACAGAGGTATGAGGTATGGAGAGCCCGAGCAACTAGATTTTCAAGCTCGCTGCCTTTGCTCATACCCAATCTCGGAACACTCAAGGGTTGGAGTATACACCGAATCATATGAAGGAGCAGGATAAGTAAAGCAGACGCAACGAACTTTTCAGGTGAAACGGCAGCGCGTGCTTCATCTATAGGCAAAAGTCAGCTGGTTAGGTAGGAGTTGGACAATTGCCTCTTTGTGATATATAACATAATTTATTCGTGACGATTGTGAAGGGGGAAAAGTAATGATAACAACTGTAGTGCATCTGTCCCAAACGAAAAAAATCCATCATTTATGCACTGTCGCTGCCATTCTGTTGTCGATCCATCGCGATGCCATCTTCAGAGGAAAACAAAACAAAAACGAAAAAAAGTTGGTCCTATGTGGTGTGGGAGGTTATTCGAGTATCTACTTTACTAGTGGATAGTACCCGTCGTTCCGATGGATTGTTTCATTGAAACTACATGTAGAGTACATGTACATTTGTTAAAAATAGTCTGTATACTTTAATTACTAAAATTAGGTAGGACTATTTGTTTTAGCTAGCAATCTGTATTTCTTACTTTTTAGCTGCTAAAAATACGGTATCCATACTCGATTCTGAGTACTGCCTATTTTTGCACTGATAAGTAATCTAGGTAACACAACAGCTGTTGGAGGTATAGTATACCCTCAACTCCTTATGCATATTCATGTTAGGCTAGCTAATCACTTCTCAATACACATTCAATTGAACAAGTCCCGGGTTCAATCTACTTCGTCAAACACATTTCAATCTCTCTACGGGTGTCATTCTCGCAAACTATCTGTAATTGGTTGCTGAGATATTGACTTGAGACGATTTGGTAATATTGCTGTTATTATTGGACAACTACGACACCAAGTTTCCTGCACTACTGTGCTACGATGGACGGAAACAACTTTCAACAACATTTACTTTGAAACAAAGGAACAGTTTATTTCTTTGCTATTAACGGCTGCGTGTGCAATCTCGGACATTGGCTGGTATCATCATTGCAAGATTCTTCAGCTTCATTCAACGGAGTGCTTTGTCACGAACGACGTAGCACACTTAGTCGTCGTTCTGCAGACTCAGCTCCCAAAAGAATGGAAATGTTCTCCGGTGCTGTCGACCTCCATCGACTTAATGTGGCTGCGATGCGTGCGGGGATCCCGATCAAGGAGACCGTTCCACCGACCGGCGCTGCCCAAGAACATGTGAGTCACTTTATCAGCACGTTGGACGATCAGGAGCTGGCCGATCAGCTGACCTCACTGCGTCTCAAGGACGTGGGAGTGTGGTGGAGTCAAGTTCAAAATCGAACACGGTTGTGTCGAGAACCTGACCACCATCGTGCCCATCCTTCCAACTTACGGGGGGGGGTACCCCGCGGACCTTCGCTTGCGATCCGATCTGATCGTCCGCTGTTGGCAGACGACCGATCATCAACAGAAGACGCCTGGTCCGATTCATCTTGCGTTGCCATCTCACCTTGTGTACCCGATGGAATAGGCTAGTTCAACACTCGGTGGATCGTGTCGCTGGTTGACTTGGGTCTGATAGTATGCAGACCGTACTGGGGGGGTGTACCCTGGGCGGAACTCTTCACCCTGGGTACTTGTAGACCGGTTACACTTGAAATATGTATAGTCCAATCGGTCGATCGTCCAATCGATCTAGACCCAACCAATACGAGATAATAGAGGGTAGACCACTCAACCGGTCTAGCCCCTGACCAATATGAGAGAAGACCAAAGCCGGTCTAAACTCCAACCAATGTTATAGTAAACCAATATGTCCACGTAAAGATCCAATATTCTCGTGTATTCCACAAACGATATCTCCACGTAAAGACCAATCCACTTGTTAGTACGTTCCAAACGTACGTGACTTAAACTTGTGAGAAGTCAGCCAATGTATACTCCTGTCGAAGGACTTCCGGCGGGCCAAATGCGTCTGCGACGCGCCCCGGCCGGGTATAATGGGCAGGAGGGGATTACTCGACCCTCTGCCCCCAAACACTCCGCGACGTGCGAAGGCGACTTAGAAAACCAAACTTTTAGAGAGTCTCTTAGGACCCCTTATCCACTTTTCCAATCCAAGACCAATTTACTTCTTTTCCACTAACCTTACGGTCCCAATATGTACCAAACACTAAAATATGTAAAAAAACACGCAATGCCATGTGACTTACCAAAATCCGTGTGCTTGACACTCCTTGCACATGATAGGCTTAAAAGCCCCCCTTGTTTCCACCAATCCGATCGCTGACCAGATGTTCGGCACGCCGTTGACAGAAGGTGACCAAAATTTTGCCTTCGCTTCGCCACAGCCGCCCCTGAGTCTGGTCGCAGCAGCGCAACGGAAGCGACCCGATCTCACCACCAGTTAACCCTTTCGCCAGCAGGTGACCTCCTTGACCTTCACGGCAACCAACATTCCACCAATGGACAGGTCTTAGGCCCCGCTGTAATGGGGTGCCATTACATAATTGATATTCAAGTTAGAATATCACAGTTGAATTTCAGACGCGTTGTCTGAAATTTAAATAATAGATTATAAGTTATTATAATCTACGAAGGAAAAGTCGATTCGGTATAAATACCGAATCATGCAGGTTAACTAATAGTACAGTTAGTTTAATACTTGATATTATTATATTAGTTAGGTAATTACTATACTGTTAGCCGCTAACCACCCATTTAATAAAAACTCTTAATTTTGCGTTTTAAAGAATAAGTAAATACTTATATTTACATTTAGTATAGGATTAGTTGTTACCAACTAATCCTGCCCTTATAAGTGTTGCGCGATTCCTCGAAAAATACAGTGTAAGCCCGTAACAGGATCAGTCCTGTTACACCTGGTAGCACTTCGTGGTCCGTCTTAACGACCACAGTTCCGTTCCGCTAGTCAGCTAGCGGAGCGAAGATTAAGAGCCGCTCGGCATCAAGTCGTGAGACATGACGCCTGCCGAGCGAGAGAGAACAATGGAAGTGGTGAATGAACACTTCCCTCACTTCTCGTCGCGTAGTAAAGACGTGACGGTGGAAATGATTCGGTCTATGGGGACCGACATCATTACCTTCCTCAAGAGTAAGTCCCCGGAGGAAGTGGTACAGGTGGTGAATCGCTTTAGGCGAAACCACCTAGAAAATCCAGTACGGCCCGCGCCAGAGGCAGCGCGGACCGCAACTGCACCTGCAACGCATAGCGTTGAAGTAGTAAAGGCGCGAGTAACGCCCTTTACCGGCGAAGGGGGCGAGCCCCTTCGTAGATGGTTCGCAGAGGTGGAAGATGCCATCTCTGCGCAAAATATTGTTGACGAACGTCAACAGGCGTACTTCGACACAACATGTCTAGGCGGCAGAGCCAGGGCATGGTCGATGATTCGCAGAGCCACTGATGACTCTGCGTTCCTTACTTATAAGGAATTAAAAGCTGATCTAAAGCTCAACTTTGAAGCTCCAGAAATGGATCTAAGTAGTCGGCAGGAATTCATGGAACTCCGGCAAGGTAAGCTTGACCTCCAAGCTTACGATCAGAAGACGAAATATTTGCTGTCAAATATTGTGTATGAGCCGGTGCCCCCTGCTATGCAGCTCACTGGCTTCATGAAGGGACTCAATGATAGTCCCGTCAAACAGAGTCTCTATCGGCACCCGCCAGATACTTTGAGGGATGCCATTGATATGAGCATTCGGTGAAGAGTTCAGCATGCGATCAGCGTCATCGCATGCTGGGTACAGCCGAAGGGCTCAACAGCCCTTCGCTTTTGACATGCCGCAACGGCATGTCAACAATCAGCAGTCAGGCAGACGAAGCTCACACTTCGTCCCAAGAAACAGCCACCCGCGCCAGAGCATGGGCGGTGGAGGACCAGAGCCGATGGACCTACCGGTTGCGGTTTCTTCGAAGACGAAGCAACCCAAATTTAAGAAGAATATTCGCTGCAATAGATGCGCAAAAATAGGGCATTTTGCCCATGAGTGTATGGCACCGCGTCCGGTGCCACGCAGTCAGCGGACGGAACCGTTCGCTGCACGGCGACACCAACAGGGACATCACCCTGTTGGTGCAAAAAACGAGAATCGCCAGTAGGGGCGGGGCTCCCTACTGGGAATGTTATCCCACATGCCGACATAGGGCATGTGAGGGTAATAGCCCCAGACGGGACTATGTCCTGTCAAAAGGTGCAGGGTGATGATAAGCCTCTTATCACCCTGGAGGTTAAGCCGCACGGGAGCGATGTCCCTATGCGAGCTTTTTTTGACACAGGAGCGTCAAACAATTTCGTTAGAACTCAGAGTCTAACGCTGTTGAGCTTCGTGGAGGTAGAGACCCCACGAAGTATGTTGTCAGTCCGGTTAGCAACAGGTGCAACCGTGACTATTCCAAAGCGTGTGATTAAAACACGCTTCGAGTTGAATGAACTGTCATTCGAGGATGAATTCATCGTCCTCGATTTAGATGACAAGTTCGATGTGATACTTGGAATCCCATGGATGTCCAAGTTTAAGCCTTCGATCGACTGGGTTAACCTATCGATCGACTGCGGAGGACGCACAGGATCTGATCACCCTGTGTGTAATCCGGCTGTATCAGAGGATACAACCGCAGCGTCAGTGGATAGAGATGGCGCCACCAGGTCTGTTCTGACACGATCAGCGGAAGGTACCTCCGCTGGTGAGAGTCCAGAGAGACTACCACACGCAACAGAAGAGTCGTTGCGTGTTGGAGAGAAAAATTCCACGGGTGATAAAGACCACCGTGAGAATGAAGTTATATCCACGGTGGGAAACACCCACCGTGAGAATGAAATAGTATCCACAGTGGGAAACACCCACTCTGCGACCGAAGGTTCCAACACGACGAATGAATTCCGTGTTGATGAGAGTGAACTCACGATCGAGTGCAATCGTGAGCAAAACTCCGTGGTGGCCAGTGCCCACCACGTTGCGTTAGCCATGCGCACGGGTGATAAAGACCACCGTGTCGCAGAATAGGCGGCCGGTCAGACGAGCACATCTGATCGCCAAAATTCCATGGTAGGCAGTGGCCACCATGAGGATGAGTATTCGCACACGGTGAATCGTAATCACCGTGTAGCAGTCAATCAGACGAGTGCGTCTGATTGCATGGGCAGTTCCGTCGAGACGATCAACGTCTTGACGCAAACGGAGACCGGATTAGCTACCCAGTCTCTGTTAATGGAACACCCTCCGAAAGAAGGTTCGGAGGTGATGGCTCTTCCAGCGCTAAGCTGGAAGAAGTTTATGAAGAACTTGCACGATGATCAGATCGAACAGATCTGTATCATCGTTGCAACAGATGATGTAGTGGATATTCGTGAACGAATATCCACATTACAAGTGGAAAATATTGGGAACGAGGTTCCCAATGATAAAACCAAAGTTCAGCGACTTGAAGCGCAGAGCTGGGAGTCGCTTAAAGCGAACTCCCCATTTTATGAGGTACTCCGGGAATACGCTGACGTATTCCCAAAAGAAGTACCTAGCGAGCTCCCTAAGGATAAGGGAACTCGTCATGAGATTGACCTCGTGCCAGGCACGAAGTATTGTGTTACGCGTCAATGGCCGTTGCCGCGTGATCAGGTAAAAGCGATCGACGAGTTTTTCGAAGCTCGTCGTAAATCAGGCCAAGTGAGGGAGTCTACCTCACCGCACTCTACCCCCACCTTTTGTGTGAAAAAGTCCACAGGTGGGTGGAGAATCGTTCACGCTTACAACAAGCTGAACGCAGCGAGGGTACCGGCACAGATACCGCGGAAGGATGTCATCATTGATGGCATGTGCGGGAGCACCATCTTTAGTGCTCTCGATCTAAGAGATGGATTTTATCAAATCCTAATGCGTGAGAAGGATATACTTCTCACGGCGGTAAGCACCCCAAGCGGCATGCTTTGGGAGTGGCTTGTTATGCCGCAGGGGCTTCGAAATGCCCCTGCTACGTTTAACAGATGCGTAACGCATCTATTACTCCCGGTGCGAGAATTCGCACCGAGTTATTTCGATGACGTGTTCATCCATAGTAAGGGTGAACACGATAAAAGCGATGCAGATGTCCATAGGGAACATCTACGTCGAGTGTTAGAGTTTATGCGTAAGCATAAGCTCTATGCAAATCTAACACCTTTGGTGCACCTGAGATACCCGATCTTGGATGTTTTGTGGGCAAGAACGGGGTGCGTCCTGATCCAGAAATGATCAGGGTGATCGTTGAATGGCCTACGCCAAACAACGTTAAGGAACTTCGAAAGTTCCTTGGGTTGGCAACATATTTGCACAAGTATTCGTGCAACTATGCTGGGTTAATACGACCTCTTTCTCAATTACTTAAGAAAGATGTCGAATGGCATTGGGATACCCAATGCCAAGATGCTTTTGATGCAGTCAAGCAAAGCTTGACTGAAGCGCCTGTCTTGGCTATAGCCGATAACGAGCGTCCGTTCCACGTCGTTTGCGACGCGAGCGATTTCGCTATCGGCTGTGATTTGATGCAGCGTGATCACGATGATCGTGATCGCGTAATCTGCTATCAATCGCGTCGGTTGCGCCCAGTCGAGCGCAACTATCCAGTGCATGACAAGGAACTCCTTGCCATGAAGTATGCAATGGCCAAGTTTCGTATCTATCTATTGGGAGATAGACCGTTTGTGGTTTACACGAACCATGCGTCGCTACGCACGGCCGTGAATTCACCACACATTTCTCAAAGGATGACTCGATAGCTGTCATTCCTTGCTGAGTACAATTTTACGGTTGAATACAAACGCGGAAAGCTCAACGTGATAGCAGATGCGCTATCACGAAGGCCCGATTACGAGACGAAACCGTCCGTAACCGAAGGTGCCAGTGCTAACTCGATCCGTTGCACTGCTTTGTCGTCGTCAATTATACGACAAGTACGCGAGGCGTACAAAACAGACGAGGAGAAACGTCTGTTGATTGATTACTTACGTAATCAATCAAGTGAGAAACGCGACGAACTCCCAGAGTTCCTCCGCGCTTGCGTGCATCGATATAGACTGCACGATGGTCTGCTGCTTTACAGCACAGACCAAAAAGATGAAAGTCGCATCGTCGTTCCAAACGACGATGATCTCAAACATCAAATTATGTTTGAGTATCATGATGCACCGATTTCGGGGCATCAAGGTCGAGAGAAGACATACGCTTCTCTCGCACGTGATTTTTACTGGAGAAACCAGTACAAGTGGGTACGCAAATACGTACGTGCTTGAGAGATTTGCCAGCGCGTGAAGCCTGCACAGTCTGCACAGGATCCGCTGCAATCTCTGCCGGTTCCGACAGAGTGTTGGAAGTCCATTTCAATGGACTTCGTATTCGGTCTTCCACCCGACAATAGTCGGAAGACCGGAATAGTGGTCTTTGTAGACCGTTTCAGTAAGATGGTACATCTTACTGTAGTATCAGCGAACGTAACCGCCGCTCAAACAGCGCGGATATTCGTTGATACGGTATTCCGTTTGCACGGAATGCCGGAAGACATTGTCTCGGATAGAGATCCGAGATTTACAGGACGTTTCTGGCAAGAAACGTTCTCATTGTTGGGAACCCAGTTGAAGATGTCAACTGCGGACCATCCGGAAACGGATGGGCAGACGGAACGGGTTAACCGCGTTGTCGGAGACATGTTGCGATCCTACGCACATGCCTTTGAACAGTGGAGTGACTATCTGCCACTCACTGAATTCGCGATTAACAATTCGGTGCATGCTTCAACTAAGCATACACCGTTCTACGTGAATGCCTTAAGCCATCCACGAACCCCAGCTTTACTTGGCGATACGCCAAATCTAAGTGGGGGAGGGAACCGCTCAAATTTTGAGCGATCCAATGCGCAAGTTGCGACTGCAACTTGTAAACAAAACGATGGCCTTTCTACTGAAAATACAGTAGAAGCGGAAGCAGCTTCAATTGAAACTGAAGCTGCATACGCTGAATATGTGTCTGCAGCAATGGCTGCAGACAACGAGGACAATGCACCTACTGCTGATAAAGCAGTAGATGAATTCGTATTACAGCGCCAAGCTGTAATACTCTATGTAAAGATGCACTTGCCTCTGCTTTTGATAAGCAGAAGCAAAATGCAGACAAGCAAGGAAGGAAGAACAAAAACTCCTTTCTTAAAGGTGAATTAGTATTATTAAGTACTAATAATTTGCCTACACATGCAATAAGCAACTTTCCTACACGGAAGTTGCTTCCTAAGTACATTGGACCTTTCAAGGTCCAATAGATTCGGGGGAATGCCTATACATTAGACATTCCCACAGCAATGCGGCTTCACCCAACATTCTATGTTGGACGGCTGAAGCCGTATCACTCGTCTTCGTCTTACGACGAGACGCAGAACCACGGAAGATGCCGTGCTTCTCCAAGTCTCCCAAGAGAGACTTGTAATCGGCTTCCAGCCGTTGGTGAGCAGAGCGGAGAGTCATTACCTCCGCCTTCGACTGCTCAAGATCAGCCGTGCGCCGATCGAGCTCTTCCTTATAGCAGGAAAGATCAATGTACAGAAGATCATTCTTCTGCTGGAGGGCAGTGTGCGCCCCGAGGATGTCGCGGACATCCTCGAGAAGAGACCGATATGTCTTCACACAGTGAGACATATCGCTGCTCAAGGAGGAATAACCCTCCTCGAGCCTGCGGAGCAAAGAACCATGCTCCGCAACAACAACGGCGAGGAAATTCTCAACCTCCGCCGCCCCTGATCGATAATCAGGGGAATAAGCGATACATTCTCGATAGCTTGATCTCGAAGCGCTCGGTTCCTTCGAAGAAGGGGCGGCGTACCGAGTACTTAGTACGCTGGCTGGGATATCCCCAAGAGTTCGACTCTTGGGAGCCGATTGAGGTTCTTAGAGCCGACTCCCCAGACCTTTTAACTGAGTTTTAGAAGGAGTCTTAAACTCATAATGCGAAGTAGCATCAACAGTAGGTGTTGATGCAGTCAGGGTATCAATTAAACCCTGAATTTTGGCGGGTACGGAAAAACCACCGTACCCCCGCAACTCTTCCTCTGACAGACGAGGAGCGCCCTGCGTACACCGCGGGCAAACGAGGTGAGAAGGGACACCACACTTTAACCCTTCTTTGATGCAATCAAAATGGATGTATTCCATTTTGCCTGTTCGAGAGTGCTTTAAAAAGCGCTCGCGCATTACGTGAAATTTATTCACGTAATCATCTGGGCTTTTGTTGTAGTTGTCAACAAAAGCATTCCAACTCTGAGTCAGGGCGCCTTTATCGTCCCTGTTCCTCCTTGACCCTTTCCGGCTCGAATAATATCGAACCTGGAAAAAGAGGTCAATAAAGTACAGACATCTATCGTCTGTACTTCGATCGAATCGACGTGAATGGATGTCTTCGCAGTCATCCAGCACTTTGATATCGAACAACGCATACTGGCAGTCCCGTTTACGGTGACCGCCACTGTTGGGGGCAATAGCCCAGACAGGGGTCCAAAACCCCACTCTGTACGGAACATGTGGTTCCGTACGATGATACGCTTTAGAAGCGACATGCGCCGCTTCTGTTTGAGCTCTTTTAGCAGGCGGAGCACCGCCTGCTTCAACACCACGCGCCGGGGTTAAATCACCCCGACGTGGAGAAGTACTTGGTCCAGGTGGGGCTATGCGTTCCCGCAACCACCTGTGATAATCATTGTCGCTGTCATAGCTGACAGCGACACCAGAGTCGTCATTGCTGTTAGGCGATGAGCACCTAGCAATTTTCGACTCGCTAGATCCTTTAGTGGGGACAGCTGTATCCCCATCACTTTGTTCGGAGTCAGAACTCCCGAACATGACCCTCTTGGCAACACGCCATTCGGAAGTTGCCATCGTGCGAGATGTTGCATTAGCAACATCTCCCTGTTTCTTGTCAGATGCCGCCTTAGCAGCATCTGTGGTCGAAGACGGTACGTCTTCCGACCTTTGCGTAGTTGACGCTGCTAATGCAGCGTCACTGTTGTCACTCAACACCTCAGCACCTAGTGCTGAGGCGGAGGAAGAAGCTCCTTCATTGTTTTCAGCAGCGCTCTTTAGAGCGCCGCCGCCGTGTGTCTTGACCATCGAGTCAATGGTCAATCAGTTGGCGATTGAGAAATTCCGACCAACAAGTGCCACCTATGATTGGCCAAAATAAGAATTATTATTGGCCAACCACCTTAAGTGGGGGGTGATGTAATGGGGTGCCATTACATAATTGATATTCAAGTTAGAATATCACAGTTTAATTTCAGACGCGTTGTCTGAAATTTAAATAAGAGATTATAAGTTATTATAATCTAAGAAGGAAAAGTCGATTCGGTATAAATACCGAATATTGCAGGTTAACTAATAGTACAGTTAGTTAAAGACTTGATATTATTATATTAATTAGTTAGTTACTATACTATTAGCCTCTAAACCACCCATTAAATAAACACTCTTAATTTTGCGTTATAAGACCAAAGTGAATATTTATATATTTACTTTTATTATAGGATTAGTTGTTACCAACTAATCCTGCCCTAATTGTATTGCGCGCTTCCTCGTAAGATACGTGTAATCCAGTAACTGGATCAGTCCTGTTACACCCGCCTTCACCAGGTATGCGCCCCTTGTACGTCTTATCTCCTTCTAACTTCTCTTGACGCTTGATCCTGCAGGTGCCCTGTGCGCCCAGTCACAACACATCGATTCCCTTAGCCGATCGACCCGATCTGACAGCTCTTGCAGCACCCCAGGTTCCGACAGACCGGATGGGGATCAGATCGGGTCTGATCAGCTTCGAAAGACCATCTGCGACCTTCAGTCGGAGCTGGCCACCAAGAATGTATCGTTAATGCAGCTGCGGAAGGATGTCGACACCTTGACCCCCTTGGCTGCGCAGTTGAAAGATGTTCTCGCCGATAACACACATCTCCGGGCCCAGCTTGCCCAACAAGCAGCGCGAGGTAAGTCGATCGATCCGATTTTCACCTTGGAACTTCCCTAACCTCTCTTCGTATGCAGATAGGTTGCCCACTGACATCTCTCAAGCGGTTGACGCCTTGCTTGCGGCTTCTCGACAGTCGCGTGACCACTACGATCAGCTCCACCCCATATTGGACGGGCTGATCGGCGCTCGGCATGATCTGTATCGCCTAGAAGCGTACTGGTCACACCTCCGGGAACAGCTCGCGCTGATCAACCGGCAGAGGTTGGAGGATCAGTCCTACCTGACCCTACTCTGTACCCAACATGGTGACCTAGAGCGGCAGATCAGCGAGCTACAGGTCGTGGTCAAGGGTCAGGTCGATAAGGTCTGGTCTTTTCAGATCCAATCGGACGTCTGGACCCAGGAGTCAGACCGCCGTTGGGCTGCCGTAGAGCAGTGCCATAAACAGCTGACCGACTTGCTGTACCTGCGTCCGGCTATTAGCTCCAGCGCGGACCGGTCTGCATCGGCCGTTCTGGTCGACCTACACCAGGGTCGGGAACAATGCAACTCATTGGCTAAAATTCGGCGCACCAAGATTTCGAAAACTTCCAAGCGTAAACGCACGGACGCGTCGAGGGGCTCAAGCGCGCGGGGCATATCTCGCGACTCCGAATTCGAGGAGAAGCGGGCGGTTCCCCAAAAGAAATCCAAGACGACGGCGCATCTCTCAAGCCCAAGATCGGCCACAGCCGGCACTTCCAACATCACCAAATCTCATGCGCCCTCGCGCCCCCGTGCTGTTCGCACCCAGCACACAGAGGTCTCCTCCGGAGGGGACTCGGACAGCGGATCGGGAGATTTTGAGTTCACAATCAGCGCGTTATCTAAGTCCAGGTTCGATCGGTGTCGATGTCCTGTTCCGATGAAGTCTGCATCGGGGACTGATCAGGCGACCAGTTACCAGAGTAACAAAACTGCACGGGCTCGTGAACCATCCGGATCGGCGCCTTCCTGCCATCCTAGAAATTCTGGACTACGCCGTCACGACCTATTGAAGGGAATATCGATTGGAGATCGACCTCTCCCATCACGGACTTTCGACGCCGTTATGCCGTGGCCACCGGGGCAGATCGGTAGCTTGCACCGGTCAGCCCTGACCAAACAAGGTCTTGTCCGGTTTCTGTCCCGACCCGACTTTTGGATCTTCCCTCCAGCTCCGAAGACTCCTGACCCATCTGCGTGGCGAGCAGATCTAGTTACAGGAGCGCAGATCTCTCTGGTATATGCAGATCGGTCATGGGATGTGTTGCTCAGCGCCAAGTTGGACTCGATATTTGCGTCAAGTCCTTGGGTCGATTCGCTCTTGGATCGACTTCGGACTTTCAATGCAGCCCACTGCCAAGCGGTATGGAAATCCACCCATTACCTCGTCCTTCCCGCGGGTCAGAAGTTGCGTGACGTAGACTTGATCCTGTATCGGAAGCTCCGGAAACAGTTCCGGAGTCGAGCTGGCGAGGACTGGCTGATCCTATGCCAGTTTGTACTGGAAGGGATGTTGGCCCGCGAGTGCGACCTCGACGTTTTCTTATATCCAGTGTTTCTTCACATGGCCAAGCTTCTCATCGAGAGCTCCGGGGCGTTAGCTGAGGATGGCATCTGGTATCCCGGCTTCCGCTGTAACGAGCCAGTTGCAGACCTGAAGGACGTCTTGATCCAGATGGATCGGAAGGAGCCTTGGCGTAATCAGCTCCAGGACCAGATTGTAGATCACCCGGCGCTGACTATCGGTCGCCTGTGGGGTGATTGCGAATCTTTATACAGTAATAGCTGACCATAATTCATAATATATGTCATCATTCTTTCAAACTTCTTGATCACCTGGTCACTTGACCAAAATTCATCACTTTATCCAAGCTTGCACCAACACGTTATCATATACAGTTCCATTCACATCGCGAAAATCATCATCACGTTCGTCACTCCACTACTCCAGTTCATCACAGTTTATCATAATGTCGAGTGGCAGAACTTGGCATACCAAGCGACCACCGATCTGGTCAGCAATGATGGACCGGTGGAAGAAGATACCTCACCTATGGTGGAATGACCCAGCTATGCAACCCCGAAGGAGATGCTGGTCCGAAGAAAGGCGCCGCAGTCGACGGACACGGTGGACCATCAAGCAGATGAGCCAAGGATTGTCAACATGGTGGTTTCACATGAACGGGCGACAGAGGAGCCGGAACCAGAAACGGAGAAAGGAGAAAACGGGATTGCTGGGGCGGACATCGATGGCGCGCCTAAACAGGTCGATGTTGTTGAAGAGCAGCCCGCCGACCGGGAACAGCAGTGTGCAGCCGATCTGGACGGGTCGGGTGATGTCACCCCAGAAGACGACCAAGTTTGCATACATGAGGGCGGGGATCACTACATTCAGGAGCTGGAGAGCCAGATGGCAGTCCTTCCTGAAGTGTATGCCGATCCGCCCGAAGTCACCTGGGACGATCTACAAAAGGATCTGGAATCACTAAGCAACCTCCCGTTTCCCAGATCTCTGAAGGCAATGCAGTCCTTTCTAAGGAGACTGAATTATACAGACGCTTCATTGAAGACTTCGCGGTCTACGCGGCCGTGCTGTACGAGCTCCGGGAAGTCGACTATCATATGTTGCGCGAAGCAGATCGGGCAACTTTACGAGAGGGCTGCGACTCTGATCGGGCTGTAGAATTTCCGCCGATGGAGGCAGATGACTATATGAAGCGTGCACAGGTTTCTTTTGGTATGTTGAAGGCTAAGATGGCGACAGCACCGATTCTCAGGCACTTCGATCCGGAAAAAATGCCGACCGTCATTGTGTATGCTAGTAAGTGGGCCATTTCTGCCACTCTAGCGCAAGAACATGATGGAGTGTACCACCCGGTCAATTTTACGAGCCGGACATTGAAGCCTAACGAATTCAACTATGAGATCGTCGAAAAAGAAGTTCTGGACTTACTACGGATTTTGGATGTGTGCTATAACCTGCTGGTCGGCCGACCCATAAAGGTCCTATCAAGGAAGTCAACATTGGCCTGGTTTCTATCAGCCAATGGGATGGACGGTCGGCTCGGCAGATGGTCAGCGATCCTGTCACAGTGGTCTCTCGAGGTCGTCAAGTGCGTCAAAGCGGAGGAAGAGATATTGGCACATTGGCTGCCAGCATCACCCCTCGGTCTGAAGTGGATGAAGCTATGACGGCGATTGCCCCAAGGAAACAACCTCGACAGTCTATCTCACGGCCGCCACCGACCGTCGATCGGGATGAAGAATTCTGGTCTTGAGTTTCGACGGGTCGGCTAGCGTGAAGAAGAAGGTCGGCTCCTATAGCGCCATACTGTGGAAGTTACCACAATGGTCTATAGTTGCAGCCGCCACCGATTTCACGCCGGACATAACGGTCAACGAGGCGGAATATCGGGGGCTCCTTCTATGTCTCGACCTGCTGTCATCACAGAAGAAAGGTCGGATCATCATATGTGGTGACTCCAACCTGGTGATAAGGCAGATCACTGGGGATATAGACTGCAAGGCACCACGGCTGAAGTTGTTAAGCGACCGGGTGATAAAGGCGTTAAAAGACTACCCCAACCACGAGCTATTGCACGTGAAACGGGATTGGAATAGAAGCGCCGACCATCTCGCGACCCAGGCCATGCGGGACCAGATCGGGGTGACGATCACCGAGGAGGCCGTTCTACTTGAGCTAATGGATATAAACAGGCTCCCGGAGGTGATCAAGCCCGAGGACAGACCCGACCAGATGCATGTGATGGCTGCGACTGGATCGCGGACTCAGAAGTCTCGCCGATCGTTCCCGAAGGAAAGGCTGAGTGAGCGCGTTGTGCAATAGCTAAGGGCGGAACGGATCCTAAAGGCGCAGGACGAAGAAGAGTGGATCGTCAACCTGAAAGCATACCTGCGCGGTGAATTGGCCAAGTTGACGAATGGTCAAGCGAAAGAATGTGCCAAGATCGCAGACAGTTACGAAGTGGATGAGGATGGTTTACTATATTACTGCCGCGATGCCGACCAAGACAGTGCAGACCGGGACCGATTGGCGAAATTGGTGATACCTGAGTTGCTGCAGCCGGATGTCCTTAATCACTATCATGTGAGTTTAGAAGGGGGACATCAGGGCGTAGGCAGGACATATCACAAGATCAGGACCCACTTTCACTGGAGAGGACTTTTTCGGAGCGCGCAGAAATATGTGGGCTGTTGCACCGATTGCGAGACCGGAAAGGGCAGGCCGGTAATCAAGGGGCGATCGCCCGGGAATATCGAGGCCACTTACCTTTTCCAGGTGATAGCAATGGACCAGATACCGTCGCTGCCCAGATCGACGAGCGGCAACACTGAGCTGCTGATCTGGGTCGACCTGTTCACTGGTCTGGTGATTGCGAAGGCTAGTGCATCCCGATCTGCGGAGCAGATCGCCAAAAGTTATGACGAATGCGTATTCAGAAGGTTCGGTGCCAGCGAGGTTATCAGACACGATCGGGAACCCGGTTTTATGGCTGAGGTGTACCGATCGTTCAATAACATGCTGGGCCAGAAACAGAGCGCGACGATGGCATATCGCCCGCAAGCGAACGGATCGGCTGAACGCATGGTGCAGACAATCAAAAGGGAGATCAAGATGTACGTGGCCGATCCGTACAAACATTAATGGGAAGATTATGCAGAGAGGCTGGCACTCGCCCTCAACTCTTCAACCGATCGGGTCCGAGGAGAAACGCCTTTTTATCTGGCGTATGGATGGGACCCTCGATTGACACTTGAAGCGGCGATACCGATTGGCTGCACTCGTACCCGCGACCGCGATGCCCGTCGTTGGCGTATTCAGGTCCAAAAGCACTATGAATACGCGAAGGAAGTCGTCAACGAAAAGTTTCGTCAGGCCATACAAGATCGGGAAGACCGGAACAACGACCAAGTCCGACCTCATGGTATTGAACCAGGGGAGAGGGTATGGCTATACCTCGATCGGGTCAAGGAGGGCTATGCGAAGAAGTTGGCTTATATGTGACACGGTCCTTTCCGTGTAGCAGAGCCGATCGGTGAGCATGCGGCCCGTCTGATCACAATCGGCACGGATTACAAAGTTTTCCGATCGTGCACGTCTCCAAGTTGAAGCTGGTTAGAGAATTCCCCGATAGGCCTAAAATGCCCTGTCTGGTGGACGAAGCAGAGAGATTCGATTTAGATGAAGCTCTGCTGCCGGAGGACAGTTGGGAACGGCCGTTGGAAGAGGCCGAGTTTGAAGTGGAGAAGGTGCTGGATGTCCGATCGGTCAAGAAGACCCGTTTCGGACGCACCCACCGAGAATATCTGGTCCGGTGGAAGGATCATTATGAAGAAACTTGGATCGAAGAGTTCGACCTAAACTTTGGAGCACTGCTACGAGAGGTCGAGCGAGACCTAGTCAGTCGGAATCGCTTCGCAGTAATGCAGACCCACGAAGACCAAGACCCACAGTAGCGCCGATCAGTATATCGATCGGTGTGAATATGTGTGAGGTCGGAACTTTGTGAATTTATGATGAACTGTGATGAACCGTGACGAACTGGAGTAGTGGAATGACGAACGTAGTGATGATTCTCGCGATGTGGATGGAAATTGTATATGATAACGTGTTGGTTCAAGCTTAGAGGAAATGGTGAAATTTGGTCAAGTGATTAGATGATCAGCAATGTGAAAGGAATGATGACAAATATTACGAATTATCTGGTCAGCTAACTAACTGCTGCATCAAGGATCACTATCTCCCCACAGGCGGCCGATGGTAAATGCCGGATGATCTTCGATCTGGTCAAGGCTGGTCGGTGCAATTCACTGATCTGCCCTGGTGACCACGGCAGAGTAGCATTCGAAGCTGAGATGGGAGGGGCCGACCTCCGGCCAACAACCCTTGCAATCGGGCATGCTCGTGCAATCCAGAGGTGCCGGGCTGGAAGGAAGGAGCCGATCCGGTCGACCCGCACGTCGGCACAGCACCATCGCCCTGGGAGCTGGTCGGCCTTTTATCCCCCGATGCGGGCTTCGCTGGAACAGAACCTCGACGCCGATCCGACCGAGACTTGGATAAAGCGGTCATCAGATATTCGGAGTCACTGGATCCGCCCTCCGAGCCTGCCCCATACGAGACCTCTATGAGCTTGGTGTGAGAGGCACGGGGGCGCTAGGGCGCACGAGATTTGGCGGGGACAGACTTGTCATCCGCGACCGATTCGGGACTTGAGAGATGCGCCGGCGTCTTGGCCTTCTTCTGGGGCACCGCGCGCTTCTCCTCGAGTTCGAAGTCGCGCGCTATGCCCCGCGCCCTCGAGCTCTTCGGCGCGTCCTTGCGCTTTTTAGGCTGGGAAGTTTGTGAAATTTTCGGTGGGCCACTTTTGGCCAATGAATGGCCCCGGGTCTTGTCTTGATGTAGACCGACCGGAACGGCCGATGCAGACCGGTCAGCATTGGAACGAACATCCGGACGCTGATGAAAAAATTCAGTTAACTGTTGATAGCATTGATTTACGGCCGCCCAGCGACGATTTGATTCCTGGGTCCAGGCGTCCGATCGGGCCTGGAAGGACTCAACCTTCCCGATCTGCTCCCGGACCATGACCTGCAATTCGCTGGTCTGCCTTTCCAGGTCACCACGTTAGGTGCGGAGCAGGACCCGGTCGGACTGGACTTCTAGCATCTGTCGGCCGACTACCACGAGCTGTTCTAGGAGATGTGAACGATAAGTTTCCATAAGGGACAAGTCATGGCGTGCGCCGATTAGCCCGTCCAAGATCGGTCGGAGCTGATCGCGGTGATCAAGAGACTGCCGATCCGTCGCGAATAAGGCGTCAAACGCCTTGGTGACATCGGCAGACATTTGGTCTATATGCAAAAGGAAGTCAGACCAGACCCAGGATGAAAGCAGACCGGTCGGCCTACCTCGCGTTGCTTGTTGGACGACCTGGGCCCGGAGACGTGCATTTTCGGTGGTTACCTCTTGCAACTTCGCGGTCAGAGAGTCCAAAACATTTACTTCATCCCGCAGTTGCAAGACCGCAGACTCCTTAATGGCCAACTGGGACCGGAGCTCTTCGACTGTTTTTCGAAGTTGATCGTCCTCGATCTGATGCCGATCCGGTGTATCGGACCCCGGAGTGTTGGGTGGAGAGCTAAGAAGGCTGTCAGATCGGGCCGATCTGGTCGGCGAGTCAACATGAGGCGATGAAGAACGCAGGGCGCCTGCAGCAAGAAGGTCAAGAGAGGTCACAAGGCGATCGGGTATGCAGAACAAGTACCGGGCGGAGGTGAAGTTGGAGATCCGTCCATTGGCCAAGTCCGCTTCGACGGAAATCGGGATTTGATGAGATCGGGCCGCTACCGTTGCGCGGCTGAGACACGACTCAGGGGCGGATGTCGTGAAGCGGACCCAAGAATTTGGGTCGGTTCCGGTCAACAATGGACCGATCGGCCTGTCGGCGATAGGATTGGTGGAAAGTCAAGAGGTTTTTGGGTCAGTCATGTGCAAGGGGTGTCCAGGACACAAATTCGGGTAGGTCACATGAGATTGCGTGTACTACATATTTTCATGCTTGGTACATATTGGGGACTATAGGGGGTAGGTAGTTAGTTGGGGATTAGCCAAGTTGGGGATTTGCCAAGTTGGGGATTTGCCAAGTTTGGGATTTGCTTTGGTTTGGGTTTTGCTTCGTAAAGGTTTTTGGCTTTTAGCTTCGCTTAAGTGACCGTTGGACCCCCAGCTCAACCGGGGTCGTTTTCACCTTACGCGTTAGTCGCCTCTGCACGCCGCAGAGTGTTTTGGGAGCGGAGGGTCGATTAATCCCCTCCAGCTCATTATACCCGGCCGGGACGCGTTATAGACGCATTTGGCCCGCCGGAAGTCCATCGACGGGAGCGTACTTTGGTCGGCCCCCAACGTTAAAGCACACGTTTGGAACGTGTTATTTCACCTATTGGATTGGATTATTGGACCTCATTGGATTACCGGAGTTTATCTCCCATATTGGCCGGGCTTTACGATCGGGTTAGCGATCTGCCCTCGGGAGTATACGAATTTCGAGTATAACCGGTATACCCATACCCAGGGTTAAGAGTTCCGCCCCGGGTACATCACCCAGCACGGTCTACCGCATTTAGACCACAATTCAGTCCCAAGAACCGATCCACCGAGTGTGTTACCAGCCCAATCCATCGGGTACACAAGGTGAGATGCGAAAAGAATCGGACCAGGCGTCCAGTGCTGACGAACGGTCGTCTGCCAGCAGCGGACGATCCGATCGGATCGAAGACGAGGGTTCGCGGGGTACCCCCCCCGTAAGTTGGAAGGCCGGGCGCGATGGTGGTCAGGTTCTCGACACTTCGGTGTTCGATTTCGAACTTGACTCCACCACAGCACGCTTTACGACAGCCGCCCCTGATCCTCGTCCCAGCCGTACAGCGGTTGGGGAGAGGGTCGATCATGCCGTTGGATATCATGGATCATGCTACTGTTGGCCGATTTGTCCGCACCCATCAATCGGGACATAATCGACCGGGTAATCATTGCCCATCACTCCGCCCCTTCTCCCGCCGATCAGGTCCCGTTCTATCAGGCTGTTGCCGTTAGTGGTACACCCCTCGCGATCCAGCGATCACCCTTCACCAAACGTGGCATCTACGATCAAGCTGTCTCGATCAGGCATTCCTGCATTTCCATCATGCAAGCGATAACGGACGGCACCCCGGCCGACACCGCCAACGCTCCTGACCTGGGTCGGGCCGCAGCTGATCAGGCGATCGCTGCCATCAATTAGGATTACAGCTTGCAAGAGGCCCTCCACGCGCGCGATGATCAGATCGCGGTGTTATTCGACTCGCTCGCGATGAGCGAAGACACTATCGCGATGTTTCGGCAGCATCTTGCTCACGCCAAACGCGTCGTGGTGGAGCGGGATGCTGACATCAAGCGGGCCTCCTTCAAACAGCTCAAGCCATTGCGTGACTTCGTTGACACTAAAGTCAACGATCTCCATACTAAGTTGAAGACCATCGAAAACGTTGTGGCCGATCAAGAAAAAACCATGGCCGATCAACGCGCCCGGATACGGGATCTGGAGAGCCGTCGCGCCCGTGATAGCTATCTGCGATCGGTTCATGAGGATACTATCGCTGATCAAGCGCAAGAGCTGGATCAGCTTCAGCAGCGCATGGCCAAGTTACAAGAGTAATACGATCAGGCTGCTACTAGGAATCAGCGCTTGGTCGGACAGGCGTTCAAGCTCACCGCCGAGATTGATAGGCGCAAACGCCAGTATGATCGCCTCCAAAAGAAGAATAAGTCCAATTGCATGAAGATGGACGAATACACTGCTATCATGGCCCAGTCGCAGGAAATATCCGATCGGGTTGAGGGAGTGTCTGACCTCCAAGATGAGCTGAGTGATCCACACACCGCGTATTCTCAGCTAGAGAAGGAGCTTTCCACCGTTCAATGCCGCTTCGATCAAGCTTCCGCAGAACGCGACACGCTACGCAATCACCTGCAACAGGTTCAAGACGAAGTCATGCAGTTGCGCTCGTTTCACTCGGACCTTCAGTCCCAGTCATTTGGCTGGTATGTCGTTGCGGATGCAGATCACACCGGCTGTCCGCACCCCTCCAGCAAGTTCTGATCAAGCTAAATCGCCGGCTAGCCTTCCCGCTGCTTCTCCAGACGGCTCGATCAGCAGCGCCGCCCCTTCGCCTAAAAGGCGTATTCAGCGTTCCCGATCATCCCCTCGGTCGAAGCGGCGACGCCTCCTTTCCCCCATTTCGGAGGCAAAGACGGAGGACGATGATCCCCCAAGTTCTGATCAGGACGATGAAGGGGAATTTCCTGACCCGATCGCTTCCATTCCTTCTACTCCTACAATTAACGAGTTCGGGAGCGAGGATTTCCCTGATCAAGGCACTACCGGGTCTCTCTTTCCACGTACGGGGGATTTAAAGACGCTGATCGCGGTGCCTGATGATGTCAGTGACGCCGACATCCTGCCGTGGCCTCCAGATCAGCTCGGTGGGTTCGATCTTCGTAGCGTCACGGCTCAAGTGGTCTTTGAATACTTGACCCGCCCCGCAGGATGGTTGTTTCCGGCCGCCGTGCATGCCCTCCGGCTGATTCGTGGTTCAGTCATTTGATCACCCAGTCGGAAGTGGAGCTGCTACATTCTCAATGCCCTTGGGGCGTTTTTCACAACCATGCTGCAGCCCATTTCTTTCCTCTCGGTCGGCTGGTTCGCCGACTTTGAGACGAAGTACCGGTCGTTTCTCGACCATCATGCGCTGGCGATCTGGGCGTCGACTCATTACCTCCCCATCGCGAAAGGCCTTCGCGAGACTGATGACTTCTTCCGGGACTACTACAATGATCGTCGCCAACGCAGAAGTCGTGCCGGGGCGACATGGAAGAGGGTTGTGGACTTTGTCCTACGGGGGATAAACGACGGGAGGTGTGATATCGATATTTTCCTGGACCCGTCGATCACCCATTGTGCTCTCAACCGTCCTTTGAAGTATTCCCCGGCCGACGATGGAGCGTGGTACCCAGGGTTCCTTTCAGACCCGCCACCTCGGACCCTATTGGACGCGTTGAGGGAAGTTAATATCTTTGAACCTTGGCGGGTTCAATATAGTTTTCCCCCCGAAAGCCACCCTGGCCGTAAAATTCCTCGTATTTGTCGCACATTCTTTGGGTCTGGTTTGTCGGTTGATCGTTCTTCTTTAATCAATAAGCACTATTGATCATGCCATTTCCACTGATTATTCCTTACCTTTCAATGCATAATATAAATCGGTAGTCTGTCGCCTCATCTGTCGTTGTTCCACCACGTAAACGCACCAATTCAAGTCATTCATCATTTCTTCATCAATTGTGAGTTTCATCCATCATTTTTCTTCAATCGGAGGTTCTTCGATCGTAATTCCATGATCAGTCCGATGATCACGCATTAGTTAGACTCTTCGTCCACTTGCATCATGTCAAATCGATGTCTGTTGATCCTTTTCCTTTCGAAGTACTTTATCAGAGCATCACAATTCGGATCTGCCTCTTCTACCCACGACGGCTCGGCATAACCCTTCCAGTAGACTTGATATTCGCGTAACGTTCTTCCATACCTACTCTTTCGGCCAGATCGGACATCGGTGATACGATCAACTTCAAATTCATCTGGAGCTAGCGTCCTTTCCCAGCTGTCTTCGTGTAACAAGGCTTCATCAAAGTCAAAACGATCTTCTATCCCGACTGTTAGCGCAGTAGTGGGGCGATCTGGAAATTCCTTGACCAATTTCAACTTGGACAGGTGCACTACTGGGAACATACGATAGTCGGTGCCAGCTGTAACCAATCTCGCCGCGTGATTACCGATCACCTCATCGACTCTGAAGGGTCCATGCCACATATGCGCCAGTTTCTTCGCGAACACTTCTTTCACCCGATCGAGATATAACCAGACCCTTGATCCAGCATCGATCTTGTGTGGTGTCACTTGATCAATATGCCTCTCAGCTCGCTCGGATATCGCTCGATGTAATCGGGTGCTCACTTGGTCGCGGGCGTATCTGTAGTCTTTCTGCAACTTGTATCTCAACCGACGAGCATCTCGATATTTGCGCCGAATTCCACCCAGTTGTAATGTCGATTCCAACAACGATCGTGGATCCCACCCATATGCCAAATAAAAAGGGCTCTCTCCGCGAATGCGATCAGGGGTCGAGTTCAGCGCGAATACCAGACGCTCTGCATAAAAGATCCAATCTTTCTGGCCGACATCTTCTACATACATCTTGATTTCCCGCGTAATCGTCTGCACCGTCCTCTCCGCCTAACCATTCGCCTGTGGACGGTATGCCATAGTAGCACTCTGACGTTGTCCCACGATTTTATTGAACGCGCGAAATACTTCCGACATAAAACCTGGTTCACGATCGTGACGGATCACTTCGCTAGCCCCGAATCGTCGAAACACACACTCTTCATAATTTTCGGCAACTTTATGCGCTGTGCGGGACGATCCAGCTTTCGCGATCACCATACCCGTGAACAGATCCGTCCAAATAAGCAGTTCCGTATGTCCATCCGTTGATCGGGGTAGTGACTGGATATTATCCATGGCTATCACTTGGAATGGGTAAGTAGCCTCGATATTCCCCGGCGACATGCCCTTGATCGTAGGTTTGCCTTTCCCCGTCTCGCAATCTACGCATTGTCCGACAAACCTTTGTACGCTTCGGAATAGATCACGCCAATGGAAGTATCGTCTGATCCGCTGATATGTACGCCCTACGCCTTGGTGTCCTCCTTCCAAGCTCACATGATAATGGTGAAGGACATCTACATGTAGGGTCTAGTGTAAGACCAGCTTAATCGAAGAATTTCAATCGTCTTGATCATCTTTGTCATCATTGGCTTTTTCTTTAGCCATATTCCCACAGTAGATCAGCAATCCTTGTTCGTCGACGTCGTAGTTGTCAGCAATTTTCGCGCAATCCTTTACCTCGTCTGCGCTCAATTGTGAGACGTCACCATACAGATAAATCCGCAAATCATGAATCCATTTCTCTTCGTCTTGCGCCTTTTTCACCCGTTATGCCCTTATCCCGGCTATAGATATATCGGGCCACGTTGAAGGTCGCCGTTGACGGAGGTTACGTGATCTTGTCATCACTAGAACTTGTGGGAGAGTGGGATCCTCATTCAACGTGATCACTTCCGACAACCTGTTGAGGTCGGTCAATTCCTCCAGCTGTTTCTCGTCATCAATTTCAAGTCTTGTTCCACCCTGCATGGCCATAGTGGCGATGTGATCTGCACTCTTATTCCACTCTCTTTTGACATGCATCAGATGATGATCAGTCCATTCGCGAAGGAGGTTAAACGCACGCTGTTGCAACACTTGCAATCGTGGAGCTTCACACTCTATCTCACCGCGCATTTGCCGGATTACCGAATTCGAATCCCCACACACGATCATCCTTCCTTTGGGATATCTCGAAAGTAAGTCCAAACATAAAAGCAATCCATGGTATTCCGCTTCATTCACCGTGATATCAGGTGCATGGTCGGCTACCGCGGTCATAATCTTCCACTCCGGTAATTTCCATCCGATAGCGCAGAACGCCCTACACATCGCTTGACACTTGCAGATCCATCGAAACTAATCACGTAGAGTTCTTCGCCTTTCTCAACCGTAGGAGGTGGTACTTCAATCATCTGCCGCGGTTGCTTTTTCGGTGCGATGGCAATCTGTGCTTCATCGATTTCGGTGCGAGGAGTGATACTTGCAGCTAACGCCCCTAGTACCTCCTCTTCTCCCTGTACACATTTCTTGATCTCGAGGTCCCATTGCGATAAGATCGCAGCCCATCTGCCCAGTCGTCCGCCCAACCTGTTGGATGTTAGTAATCATCTCAGTGTGGATAAACGCGACAAGACAGTGATCGTCTTTCCGACCAGCATCGTGAAGTAAACAACCAAGACCCGTAGAAGCGCCAGAACTTCCTTTTCGACGGGGCTGTAGTTCAGCTCACCGTTCTTCAATGTTCGGCTGGCGAATGCCACGGGGTAATACACTTGATCATGTTCTTGTACCAGTGCGGCGGATACCGCCCACTTACTGGCGTAAACCATGATTACTGGCGCTTTGTTCTGATCAAAGTGGTGCAGGTTTGGGGCTAACGCAATCTTCGCTTTCAGCATGCTGAATGCTACTTTGGCCCTGATTAATCGATCGCCTTCATGATCCGTATTCTCCTTGCTCAACGATCGGCTCTTTAACTCTTGATAGTCCACCTCCCTTAATTCGTAGAGCACAGCGTCATAGATTGCGAAGTCTTCAATAAATCGACGGTAGTAGTTCAAGCTCCCCAAAAACGATTACATGGCCCGTAAGGTGCCAGGGAAAGGCAAATCGATCAGATCATCCAATTTTTTTTGGATTTGTTTCCAAACCTCGGCTAGAGACATGATGCCCTAAATAGGGGACTTCACTTCTCCCCAGTACGATTTAGCCACGCTGATCGACAAGTTCCATTGATCACACTTTTCTAATAAACGCTGCACCTTGTCACACAGGGTAGTCCAGGTAGGTGCAGGGATCAAAATATCATCGATATATGACCTCCGCTGCAACACAGACGGTCCCGGTGTTTGGTCGCGCTCTCCCACAGTAAATACATCAGCCGATTTGTCAGCACCGTCCTTGACCTTGAGATACACATATAATGCATTATCAATCAACCGATGGTAGATTTGCGGAGCATTCTTTAGACCAAAGGGCATCCTATTCCATTCGAGCAATCCAAACGGAGTGACAAACGCCGAAATCTGACGCGCTCGATCGGTCTTAGACACGACCCAAAAACCACTCGCCATATCCAAAGATCAAAACCACAACGCTTTATCCAAATCTTCGAGCAGATCAGAGACCAGGGGTGTGGTGGAGCGGCTGATCAAAGTTTTTGACGCTTTATCAGGCGGTACCACGGCGCCCGAACTGCCGACAAACGAAGGGGGCCCTCCGGTTGTCCTTGCTTGTGTTTCTGCTCACCTTGTGTACCCGACGGCTTGGGCGTGGGTCGCTCTCCAGGCGGCGGGGATGTAAACACGGCAATTCCTTGATGCAATATTGGGGAAACTTGTAACGAGTTGACCTATGTGCTGATCAGACGTGATCAGGTACAATCAAGCTCGAATCTGGTGTGATCAGGGTTGATCAGCAGTGATCAGGCTTGGGCAGGCACCAAGAGTCGTTGATCAGTCGTGATCAGGCTTGATCAGGCGCTGAAAGTTGTTGATCAGCTGTGATCAGACTTGATCGGGATTGATCAGGAACTGCAAGACGTTGATCAGCTGTGATCAGACTTGATCAGGTTTGATCAGGCACTAAAAGTAGTTAATCAGCTGTGATCAGACTTGATAGGGCTTGATCAGGCACTAAAAGTACTTGATCAGCTGTGATCAGACTTGATCAGGCTTGATCAAATGCTAAAAGTCGCTCGGGTACAAGTTGGTGCGATCTGCGAGTTGTTGGTCGCGGGTCACGAGCTGCAGAGTGTCGATCAGGTGTTGATCGGCGAAGGGGGTACTTGATCAGGCAGCGAAAGTCTTCACTGCCCGATTACGGAGACTATGTAGTCTTAAACAGCTAAAGGAACACCCAAATATCTGTATTCCTAGCCTAGACCAACGAGGGGGGGGGTAAATTTCACTAAAATCCACCTAGAGTTCCCGTGGGGCGCTTAAAGCAGCCGAACTCTAGGGGCCAAACGTGAACCAAACGTGGAGAGGTGAGAGAAATGCTCAAACACACTCCCAAGACCAAAAACCTTTATAGAAGAACCGCTGACACATCGGGCGGAGTTGCGGGGCTGGTTCTCAACACTCTACGCCTACCGGTGGGCCAAAAACGCACAAAGTGCTCCCGCCCGGGACGTAGAGGTGTTTATTAACTAAAGGGAGGCGCTAGTTGCCTTCCCTGATGTTTCCTTAGTGTTTGTACGCAAAAGGAGAACTTTATTATCACTTAAAGCCTGAGATCTACCATTTCCCTAATTTCAGCCAATCATAACCGCCCGTTCCAGCGTCCTCCGTCCACCAGTCCACCTGATTCCTCCGCCGTTCGTCGGTGTTCGTCGGTGTTCGCTGGGTACCTGTAAGTAATCGTCCCATCTCCCCATGCCCCGTTTATGTACTGTATATGTGCACCACGGTAGTACACGGAACTGTATACACCGTGGCAGACACAATCGTATACAATTACGTACCAGATTTTTGTCCGTAATCCGAGCTATATTTAGGCCCTTAATTTAGGCCTAATTATAGCACTGTCGTGAAGCGGACCCAAGAATTTGGGTCGGTTCCGGTCAACAATG
>CM047584.1:16796792-16883459 GCA_026184515.1 Peronosclerospora sorghi
ACGCCAAACGCGTCGTGGTGGAGCGGGATGCTGAGATCAAGCAGGCCACCTTCAAACAGCTCAAGCCATTGCGTGACTTCGTTGACACTAAAGTCAATGATCTCCATACCAAGTTGAAGACCATTGAAAGCGCTATGGCCGATCAAGAAAAACTCATGGTCGATCAACGCGCACAGATCTGGGATCTGGAAGGCCGTCATGCCCGTGATAGGTATCTGCAATCGGTGCATGATTACACCATCGCTTATCAAACACGGGAGTTGGATCAACCTCAACAGCGCCTAGCCAGGTTACAAGAAGAACGCGATCGGGCTGCCTCTGGGAGTCAGCGCTTGTTAGAACAGGTGCACAGGTTCACTGTCGAGGTTGATAGGCGCAAACACCAGTATCATCGCCTTCGAAAGAAAAACAATTCCAATTGCCTGAAGATGGACGAGTATACTGCCATCATGGCCCAGGCCAGGAACTAGCTGATCGGGTCAAGGGAGTGTCTGACCTCCAAACTGAGCTGGACGATCTGCACGCCGCATATTCTCAGCTGGAGAACGAATATTCCGCCATGCAATGCCGCTTCGATCAAGTTTCCGCAGAACGTGGCACGTTGCGCTATCAAGTGCAGGAGGTTCAGGGAGAGGTCACACAGTTACGCTCGTTCCACTCGGACCTTCATTATCAGTTGGCCGGTATGTCGTTGCGGATGCAGATCGCACCAGTTATCCGCACCCCTTCGGTGGGTTCTGATCATGTTACACCGCCAGCTGGCCTTACCGCCTCTCCTGACGGCTCGATCATCCGCGCCTCCCCTTCGCCTAAAAGGCGTACTCGGCGTTCTCGATCCTCCTCTCGGTTGAAGTGGCCACGCCTCCTTTCTCCTATTTCGGAGGCGAAGACGGAAGACGATGATCCCCCAAGTCCTGATCAAGACGATGAAGGCGGATTTCCTGGCCCGATCGCTTCTATTCCTTCCGCTACTACAATTAGCGAGTTCGGGAGCGAGGATCTACCTGATCAAGTCACTGCCGGGTCTCTTTTTACGCGTACGGGTGATTTACAGACGTTGATCGCGGTGTCTGATGATGCCAGTGACGCCGACATCCTGCCGTGGACTCCGGATCAACTTGGTGGGTTTGATCTGCGTAACGTCACGGCCCAAGCGGTCTATCACTACTTGACCCGCCCCGCAGGATGGTTGTTCCCGCTGCCGTGCATGCCCCTCCGGCTGATTCATGGTCCAGTCATTTGATCACCCAGCCGGAAGTGAAGCTGCTGTATTCTCAATACCCTTGGGGCGTTTTCACGACCATGTTGCCGCCCCTTTCTTTTCGCTCAGTCGGCTGGTTCGCCGACTTCGAGACAAAGTACCGGTCGTTTCTCGGACATCACGCGCTGGCGATCTGGGAGTCGACACATTACCTCCCTATCGCGAAAGACCTTCGCAAGACGGATGACTTCTTCCGGGACTACTACAACGGTCGCCGACAACGCAGAAGTCGTGCCGGAGCAACCTGGAAGAGGGTTGTGGATTTCGACCTTCGGGGGATGATCGACGGGAGGTGTGATATCGACATTTTCCTGGACCCGTCGATCACACATTGTGCTCGAAACCGTCCTTTGAAGTATGCCCCGGCCGACGATGGGGCGTGGTACCCTGGGTTCCTTTCGGACCCGCCACCCCGGACCCTACTGGACGCGTTGAAGGAGGTTGATACCTTTGAACCTTGGCGGGTTCAATATCGTTACTCCCCCGAGAGCCACCCTGGCCATGAAATCCCTCGTATTCTTCGCAAGTTCTTTGGGTCTAGTTAATCGGTTGATCGTTCCGTCTTTAACCAATAAGCAATCTTGATCATGCCATTTCCACTGTGCTTCTTTACTTTCCAATGCATGATATAAACCGGTATTCTGTCGCCTTATCTTTCGTTACTCCATCACCTTGTCTCGCAATATCCATCGTAAACACATCACCTCAAGTCATTTATCACTTCTTCATCAATTGTGAGTTCCGTCAATCATTTTTCTTCAATCGGTAATTCTTCGATCGTAATTCATGACCAGTAAGCCGATCAAGCATTAGTTGGACTCTTCTTCCACTTGCATCACGTCAAACCGATGTCTATTTATCCTTTTCCTCTCGAAGTCCTTGATCAGAGCATCACAGTTCAGGTCTGCCTCGTCTACCCACGACGGCTCGGAATAACCTTTCCAGTAAACTTGATATTCGCGTAACGTTCTTCCATATCTAGTCTTTCGACCTGATCGGACATCGGTGATACGATCAACTTCAAATTCATCTGGATCTAGCGTCCTTTCCTAGCTGTCTTCAGGTAAGAAAGCTTCATCGAAGTCAAAACGATCCTCTATCCCAGCTGTTAGCGCAGTAGTAGGGCGATCTGGAAATTCTTTGACCAATTTCAACTTGGACAGGTGCACTACTGGGAACATACGATAGTCTGTGCCAGCTGTAACCAGTCTCGCCGCATGATTACCGATTACCTCATCGACTCTGAAGGGTCCATGCCACATATGCGCCAGTTTCTTCGCGAACCCTTCTTTCACCCGATCAATGTATAACCATACCCTTGATTCAGCTTCGATCTTGTGTGGTGTCACTTGATCATTATGCCTCTCAGCTCGCTCGGCTATCGCTTGATGCAATCGGGTGCTTACTTGGTCGCGGGCGTATCTGTAGTCTTTCTGCAACTTGTATCTCAACTGACGAGCATCTCGATCTTTGCGCAAAATTCCACCCAGTTGTAATGTCGATTCTAACGACGATCGCGGATCCCACCTATATGCCAAATAAAAAGGGCTCTCTCCGCGAATGCGATCAGGGGTCGAGTTCAGCGCGAATACCAGCCGCTCTGCATACAAGATCCAATCTTTCTGGCCGACATCTTCTACATACATCCTGATTGCCCGCGTAATCGTCTGCACCGTCCTCTCCGCCTTGCCGTTCGCCTGTGGACGGTATGCCATAGTAGCACTCTGACGTTGTCCCACGATTTTGTTGAACGCACGAAATACGTCCGACATAAAACCCGGTTCCCGATCGTGCCGGATCACCTCGCTAGCCTCGAACCGTCGAAAAACACATTCTTCATAATTTTCGGCGACTTTCTGCGCTGTGCGAGACGATCCAGCTTTCGCGATCACCATACCCGTGAACAGATCCGTCCAAATCAGAAGTTCAGTATGTCCATCCGTCGATCGGGGTAGTGACGGGATATGATCCATGGCTATCACTTGGAATGGGTACGTAGCCTCGATATTCCCCGGCGACATGCCCTTGATCGTAGGTTTGCCTTTCCCCGTCTCGCAATCTACGCATTGTCCGACAAACCTTTGTACGCTTCGGAATAGATCACGCCAATGGAAGTATCGTCTGATCCTCGGATATGTACGCCCTATGCCTTGGTGTCCTCCTTCCAAGCTCACATGATAGTGGTGGAGGACATCTGCATGTAGGGTCTCGGGTAAGACCAGCTTAATCGAAAGGTGCCGATCGTCTTGATCATCTCTGTCATCGTTGGCTTTTCTTTTAGCCATGTTTCCACATTAGATCAGCAATCCTTGTTCATCGACACCGTAGCTGTCAGCAATTTTAGCGCAGTCCTTAACATCGTCTGCTTTCAATCGTGAGACGTCACCATACAGATAACTTCGCAAATCATGAATCCATTTCTCTTCGTCCTGGGCCTTTTTTACCCGTTCTGCCATTATCCCGGCTATAGATATATCGGGCCATGTTGACGGTCGCGGCTGATGTAGGTTACGTGATCGTGTCATCACTAGTACTTGCGGTGTAGTGGGATCTTCATTCCACGTGATCACTTCCGGCAACCTGTTGAGATCGGTCAATTCCTCCAGCTGTTTCACATCATCGATTTCAAATCTTGTTCCACCCTTCATAGCCCTAGTGGTGATGTGATCTGCACTCTTATTCCACTCTCTTTTGACATGCACTAGATCATGATCCGACCATTCGCGAAGGAGATTGAACGCACAATGTTGCAACACTTGCAATCGCGGAGCTTTACACTCTATTTCGCCGCGCATTTGCCGGATTACTAAATTCGAATCTCCACACACTATCGTCCTTCCTTTGGGGTATCTCGACAGTAGGTCCAAACTTAAAAGCAATCCATGGTATTCCGCTTCATTCACCGTGATATCAGGCGCATGATCGGCTACCGCGGTCATAATCTTCCATCCCGGTAATTTCCATACGATAGCGCCGAACGCACCTACACGTCGCTTTACACTTGCAGATCCATCGAAACTAATCACGTAGAGTTCTTCGCCTTTTCCGACCGTACGAGGTGGTACTTCAATCATCTGCCGCGGTTGTTTTTTCGGTGCGATCGCAATCAGGGCCTCATAGATTTCGGTGCGAGGAGTGATACTTGCAGCTAACGCCCCTAGTACCTCCTCTTCTCCCTGTACACATTTCTTGATCTCGAGGTCCCATTGCGATAAGATCGCAGCCCATCTGCCCAGTCGTCCGTCCAACCTGCTGGATGTTAGTAATCATCTCAGTGTGGATAAACGCGACAAGACAGTGATCGTCTTTCCGACCAGCATCGTGAAGTAAACATCCAAGACCCGTAGAAGCGCCAGAACTTCCTTTTCGACGGGGCTGTAGTTCAGCTCACCGTTCTTTAATGTTCGGCTGGCGAATGCCACGGGGTAATACACTTGATCATGTTCTTGTACCAGCGCGGCGGATACCGCCCACTTGCTGGCGTAAACCATGATTACTGGCGCTTTGTTCTGATCAAAGTGGTGCAGGGTTGGGGCTGACGCAATCTTCGCTTTCAGCATGCTGAATGCTACTTTGGCCCTGATTAATCGATCGCCTTCGTGATCCGTATTCTCCTTGCTCAACGATCGGATCTTTAACTCTTGATAGTCCACCTCCCTTAATTCGTAGAGCACAGCGGCATAGATTGCGAAGTCTTCAATAAATCGACGGTAGTAGTTCAAGCTCCCAAAAAACGATTTCATGGCCCGTAAGGTGCCAGGGAAAGGCAAATCGATCAGATCATCCATTTTTTTTGGATTTGTTTCCAAACCTCGGCTAGAGACATGATGCCCTAAATAGGTGACTTCACTTCGCCCACAGTACGATTTAGCCACGCTGATCGACAAGTTCCATTGATCACACTTTTCTAATAAACGCTGCACCTTGTCACACAGGGTAGTCCAGGTAGGTGCAGGGATCAAAATATCATCGATATATGACCGTCGCTGCAACACAGACGGTCCCGGTGTTTGGTCGCGCTCTCCCACAGTAAATACATCAGCCGATTTGTCAGCACCGTCCTTGACCTTGAGATACACATATAATGCATTATCAATCAACCGATGGTAGATTTGCGGAGCATTCTTTAGACCAAATGGCATCCTATTCCATTCGAACAATCCAAACGGAGTGACAAACGCCGAAATATGACGCGCTCGATCGGTCATAGACACGACCCAAAAACCACTCGCCATATCCAAAGAGCAAAACCACAACGCTTTATCCAAATCTTCGAGCAGATCAGAGACCAGGGGTGTGGTGGAGCGGCTGATCAAAGTTTTTGACGCTTTATCAGGCGGTACCACGGCGCCCGAACTGCCGACAAACGAAGAGGGTCCTCCGGTTGTCCTTGCTTGTGTTTCTGCTCACCTTGTGTACCCGACGGCTTGGGCGTGGGTCGCTCTCCAGGTGGCGGGGATGTAAACACGGCAATTCCTTGATGCAAGATTGGATAAACTTGTAACGAGTTGACCTATGTGCCGATCAGGCGTGATCAGGTACAATCAAGCTCGAATCTGGTGTGATCAGGCTTGGGAAGGCACCAAGAGTCGTTGCTCAGGCTTGTTCAGGCTTGATCAGGCGTTGGAAGTTGTTGATCAGCTGTGATCAGACTTGATAGGGCATTATCAGGCACTGAAAGACGTTGATCAGCTGTGGTCAGACTTGATCAGGTTTGATCAGGCACTAAAAGTAGTTAATCAGCTGTGATCAGACTTGATAGGGCTTGATCAGGCACTAAACGTAGTTGATCAGCTCTGATCAGACTTGATCAGGATTGATCAAATGCTAAAAGTCGCTCAGGTACAATTTGGTGCGATGTGCGAGCTTTTGATCGCGGGTCACGAGCTGCAGAGTGTCGATCAGGTGTTGATCGGCGAAGGGGGTACTTGATCATGCAGCGGAAGTCTTCACTGCCCCATCACGGAGCTTCTGGAGTCTTAAACAGCTAAAGGAACACCCAAATATCTGTATTCCTAGCCTAGACCTACGAGGGGGGGGGTAAAGTTCACTTAATTCATCTAGATTTCCCGTGGGGCGCTTACAACAGCAGCTGAACTCTAGGGACCAAACGTGAACCAAACGTGTAGAGGTGAGAGCACTGCTCAATCACACTCCCAAGACCAAAAACCTTTATAGAAGAACCGCTGACACAGCGGGCGGAGTTGCGGGGTGAGTTCTCAACACTCTACGCCTACCGGTGGGCCAAAAACGCACAAAGTGCTCCCGCCCGGGACTTAGAGGTGTTTATTAACTAAAGGGAGGCGCAAGTTGCCGTCCCTGATGTGTCCTTACTGTTTGGACGCAAAAGGAGAACTTTATTATTGCCTAAAGCCTTAGATCTACCATTTCCCTAATTTCAGCCAATCAGAACCGCCCGTTCCAGCGTCCTCCGTCCACCAGTCCACCTGATTCCTCCGTCGTTCATCGTCGGTGTTCGCCGGGTACCTATACGTAATCGTCCCATCTTCCCATGCCCCGTCTATGTACTGTCTATGTGCACCACGGTAGTACACGCAACTGTATACACCGTGGCACACACAATCGTATACAATTACGTACCAGATTTTTGTCCGTAATCCGAGCTATAATTAGGCCCTTAATTTAGGCCTAATTATAGCACGCTTTACGACACCGTCGTCGATGGCGAGGAACTCCTGCTTCAGCTTGTACTGCGCATGACGCGAAAGCTTTAGTCGCAGGTTGCGAAAAATCGCCCAGTTGAAATCGTGGTTTGCGCGCTACGTGTCATCCTGCTCCGGTTGCACATCTTAGACAAGTGGCCGAGCCACATTTTTCGATATGGTTGCAGCCGAATACAGATCGCAGACAGAGCTGCACACGTACTACTTTAGAACAGCGTGCAAGCCTTCGACCCTTGAGGACGCTGTGCAACCTAAGTGCATCAAGTGGTCCACCGACGCGGACACAAACTTCTCTTTGTGTACAACCGACGTCTTTTCGACGTAGTTACGTGCCTGGGGTGGAACAGCGGTATTGCTCCGCAGCGCGCTCCACTTATCCAAGAAAGTGCCTTCGAATTTTGCAGCAGTGACGGACTTCCATTTGCCGTAGAATTTTTCATATGAGTCCGCGTAGGCAAAGATCTTCTTGCATTCGCTACAACGTTCTTGTTGATATGTGGTGGAGCGGCTGGCCAAATTCTGAGGCTTGGAGAGGCGTTCCCACAGCGCCCGGACTTCCGACTAACGAAGGGGATCCTCCGGTTGTCCTGTTACAGGCCTATGTATTGCTCACCTTGTGTACCCGACGGTTTTTGCGTGGCTCGCTCTCCAGGTGACTGGGACGTAGATCAGTTCAATTCCGATGCAGATCGAGTGAATTCGTAGCAGATCGACAGGTGTCGATCTGGTGGAAAATCGCAGATTTGAGATCCCGGGGAAAAACGGGGGGGGCGAAGATCGCAGATCGATGATCGCAGATCGCGGATCGACCCAGTTGATCTAGTGTGAATTGGCGAGATTGCGTGTCTGTAGATCGCAGATCGCAGATCGACCCAGTTGATCTCAGGATCTCAAATATGCGATTTTTGCACCTGATCGACACCTGTCGATCTACTATGAATTCACCTCGATCTGCGTCGGAATTTTGCTGATCTACGTCCCAGTTACCTGGAGAGCGACCCACGCCCAAACCGTCGGGTACACAAGGTGAGCAAAACATATTCCTGTCAAAGGACAACTGGAGGACCCCCTTCGTTAGTCGGTAGTCCGGGCGCTGTGGTAACGACTATCCAAGCCTCAAAATTTGGCCAACCGCTCCACTACAATGGTGCGCGTGCCCGGATCTTTGGGCGACTCGGGATATTACCGTGATTCCCTGCAAGATGGCGCTGAAGCGGACGTAAAGACGGAAGCGGAAGCAGAAATAAAGATTAAAGTGGAAAATGAGGAGGTGGTTGTGACGATGGAAGGCAATTCGCCGTCGCCATGTCTGAAGAAGAAAGGAAATGCTGATCATCAGGGCCTGGGGAGGTATCTTGATGAGATAAAGGAGGAGAAGCCTCAACCCCCTCCAGAGGCTCCATCGGGAGCCCATGCGGATCATAACGCAAGTTATGATCCGCAAATACATGTGTGCATAATGATCTGGATTGGAAACCAGTGGTGAAGTATTACAAGACCGACCCGCCGAAGGCGTTGTTAAATGCGCCTGGGTCGGGGAGAGACGGAAGTCGATCAAGTACGCTACCATCAGAAGCTGATCTGGTGAGGACGTTTTATAGGAAGGAACTGAAAGATTTCTTTATGATGGATTCGATCATGAGCCTAATCGAGGTCACGATCAGGGGAAAGCTGAACGGACCAGTCGATCAACCAGTGAAGGGTGGGAAGGACAAGCTTCAGCTGGTGTTAGGGCCAACACGCATTATCAAGCAAGTTGGTCTGACGACAGGCGCCTACGATGCTGAAGACATGTTCGATCAGGACCCTCAAGATGTCGCGACCGCTACCCAGCGGCTGTTTGATCTGTTGGTGCCTATAATGGGTTGATCTGCTGAGGTAGAACCCTCTCGCACTCTGTTGAAAATTGAAGACGGGTCCGTCGATCAACGGGGCAGAACACACGGCATCATCCTGCTATGAATATGCTCCTTCCGAGGGCGATGCGTCTGAAGTGGAGTCTAGCAGTGATTCTGATAGTGTGGAACCCAAGATTACCCGGATGACGATCTGCCAGAAGGATGAAGCCAAGTTCTCGGCCGTGAAGAAGGAACCTAGATCATCCAAGGCGGAAGATGATCAGTCACAACAGGACCCACGGCTGCAAGCGTTTTTTAAAATGCGGCTATGGGGCGGTTTTTGGCCGAGGAAAGAGGCAAGGCGACACCTGAAGTTGTACGCATGAAACGTCACCAGCCAAATCCAGGAAGAGCAGTGACGGTTGAGGATGTTGACATGGAGTCTATGTATTTGCTCCATTATCAACAATACCAGCGGGATTATCTCGATTCAGATGAGCCGATCACTCCGCCTCGACCAGCTACGGTTGCGTCGTCGTACACTGGGGTGCCTGATCAACAGCGGATTCCCAGGATCAGGATGTCTACGATCAGTGATCTGAAGGAGTTCTCAGGGGATGAAGATCAAGCACGAGATTGGATCAGTCGTCTAAAAAAATCAGCATTTATGCGTGATCAAGCCTCTGATCATGGGTGATCTGCTTAAAGGACCGGCGCGCAATTGGCATCGCCATCTGAGCAGATCGACTCGTGGAAACTGGAAAAGTCTTGTCGAAGATTTTGAACTCAGTACTGTGGAAGTGGTCAATCGACATCTCGCCAATATTACTACACGAAGCAGCGATCTGATGAAACCCCTATCGAGTATCTTCACCGGTTGAATGTGGCAGGAATTCGGTCAAGTTGTCGATCAAGGTAGGTCCGCCTACGATCTTACCTGAACATCTGCAGCATTTTCTTGACACGTTGACCAAATTCGCTGATCAACTGGCACTTTTGCGTTTGGATAATGTTACGGAGTTGTAAGAGACGCTGCGGGCTTATGCGCAATCAGTCGTGCCCGCCAAAAGGTGGCGGTATGCACTAGACGATTCCGTCAGAAATTTGGCGATGCTCGATCATCTTCCCCAGCGCGGAAGACTAAAGCAGTGCGCGAGATCAAGATGATGCCTGGGAGAGAGGGTTTAAGCTCAGATGACAGTGGAAGTGATGGTGATCAGCATCGTTACATGATTGCTGATATGCGTGATCAACCAGCACGCACGATCAGCCTAGTGAGGGTCGATCTGGCAAACGAAGTGAACCAAGTGCAGTTGATCAAGGGGCGACAAAGAAGTGCAGTAATTGTGGATCGATCAAGCATGACAATTTACGTTGTTGGAAGCGCCTGACCTGTCTAAAATGTGGCAAGAAGGGCCACCCAACTGATCACTGCTTGTATGTCTGCCGAGCATGCGGCTAAATTCATGATGCGGGAAAGTGCCCTATGGAGGAATTCTACAATCGAATTCTCCAGTGGTACAACCCCACCAAGCATGCCGGAATGTTGCCCAAGGAAGCAGAGAACATGTTAAACTAAGACGCTCGCCAGGTTTGAATCTGGTACGAGACGAGCGTTCTAGTTTGTGTATTTTTGCATATGTGGATAAGAAGGCTGATCTAGAAGAAGAAAAGGACAATGAAAAACGTGATCAGCCTGATTTACCACGTTTGGCTAATTTCCGTATTGATGAGTTTTCTCGGTACCCGGTGATCATGGAAGTTGATCTAATTACGGGGGAATCACATGGCTATTGGAAGTACCACTCGCCCAAGAAATGCTTTAAAAAAGCCAAGGCGAGTGTTAAAATTAATAACGAACGTGCCACGTTGTTATTTGATTCTGGTGCCGAAGTGTCGATCATCGACTCAACCTTTGATCGTAAGGTGGGTTGTCAGATCGACACGAGCCAAACACAAGCATGTTTTGGTATCGGAGAAAGTGCATACCTCACATAAGGGCGTACTAGAATCAAGGTGACGTTAGCGGGCTCTTTGGTCTATTACCTCCATGCATGGGTGGGAAAGCGCGTTTGTCAAGATGTTATATTGGGAATGGATTTTATGATCCCATATGGTGTTAGATTGGACGTCGCCCACGGCGCACTAAGTTTGCCTGACGAAGTGATCATCCCATTGGAAGGGCGTCGACAGTTGTATGGATCAAGTGGAACTTTATGAAACTTGATCGGTATGAGCAGATCCCAGTAGGTCGACCTGCTGAGGTTCGGATTCGTGCTCAACGATCTCGGAAACTATGGATTACTCGCGGAAAGATTTGGGACCCCACTCTGTCTAGGGGGTGGGTAATCTACGGTATTTACGCATTACAAACGTTGCTGACCATCCGATCATCCTACAAGACGATACGATTCTAGGTATCTGGATGAGCAAAGACGACGTTTCCCGTCGCCCTGAATTTATTTCGGTGGGATCTAATCGTTATAAGGAGTGGCAGAATCTCGCGTGTCAATCTTCTACCGATTCTGTGCATGACAATCAAAGTCCCTTGGTCGAGAAAAAGGAGTATCCTATTCCTCAAGGAATTCTGGTACGACCTACGAACTCGATCACGGCATCTGTGGCATTAGTAACCGGAAGATCGCAGAAGGTGCAAGAAGTGCAAGAGAAGTGCGATCTGGAACCGAGTATGAAGAGTCCGACACTTGATCATGAAGTTGAACGATCTGTTGTAAGAGATGAGCCTGATCAAGATATGTGTGATCACCCCGTCTCAGTCGATCATAGCGAATTTGGTGTGATTCCTACCGATGATCAAGTGTGCTACCATGAAGGTGGAGATTTGTTCGTGGAAGAGTTGGAGAAATAGCTTGCCACGCGCCTGAGGTGTCCGCAAGTACCGAAGAAGTGATCAAGGACGATCTGCAAGTTGGTTATCCATTTATCAACACAGCAGAGGAAATTGATAAGCTTCGCGATATAACTTGGGCGAAGAAACATCTGTTGATCGGGAAAGGAATCGCGTTGCCTCCTGCTGCAGGTGGAGTTATTTGTGACATTGACGTAGGCAATGCGCGCCCGATCGCTCGAAAGTGTCGGAAGGTCGCTCCACAATTTCGCGAGAAGTTATCAGCCTTGATCAAGGATCTATTGGCAACGAAGATTATCCAACCATCTACTTCACCCTGGGCATCACCTATAGTGATCATAGTGAAGAAGAATGGGGTTGATATTATAGTATGTATCGATTATCGCGCGGTGAATCAACTCACGCGCCTGATGGTGTACCCAATGCCTTTGATCTCTGATCTGCTCGAATATTTGGATAAGGCGTTGTGGTTTTGCTCTTTGGATATGGCAAGTGGTTTTTGTGTCGTGTCTATGACCGATCGAGCACGTCAGATTTCGGCTTTTGTTACCCCGTTTGGATTGTATGAATGGAATCGGATGCCCTTTGGCCTAAGGAATGCTCCGCAGATCTACCAGCGGTTGATTGATAATGTATTGTATGGGTATCTCAAGGTTAAGGACGGTGCCGATCTAACCAAGTCAACTGATGTATTTACTACGGGAGAGCCTGATCAAGTCAAGGCCCGTCTGTGTTGCAACGACGATCATATATCGATGATATTTTGCTCCCTGCACCTACATGGAGGATATTGCGAAATAAAGTGCGAAATCTATTGGAAAAGTGCGATCAGTGGAACTTGTCGATCAGCGTAGCTAAATCGTACTGGGGGTGAAGTGAAGTTCCTTATTTAGGACATCACGACTTTGGCCGTGGTATAGAAACAAATCCGAGGAATTTGGATGATCTGATCGATTTGATTTTTCTTGGTACTTTGCGTGCTATGCAATCTTTTTTGGGGAGTCTGAATTACTATCGTAGATTTATTGAAGACTTCGCGATCTATGCTGCTGTACTCTATGATTTAAGAGAAACGGATGATCAGGTCGATCATCGATCAATGAGAGTCCGGATCGCGAAGATGATCGATTGATCAGGGCGCAAGTGGCATTCAGTATGTTGAAGGCGAAGATCGCGTGAACCCCAACCCTACGCCATTTCGATCAAAGCCAAAACACCGGTGATCGTGGTTTATTCTAGCAAGTTGGCAGTGTCTGCCGCGCTAGTGCAAGAGCATGATCAAGTATATTGCCCCGTCGCATTTGCGAGCCGGACACTGAAGAGCGGTGAGCTGAATTACAGCCTCGTCGAAAAGGAAGTTTTGGCTCTTTTGCGAATTCTGGACGTCTATTGTACGATGTTGGTCGGAAAGGCGATCACTGTCCTGTCACGTCGGTCTACGTTGAAGTGATTGTTAACATCCAACGGGCTAGACGGACGATTGGGGAAATGGGCTGCGATCTTGTCACAATGGGACTTGGAGATCAAGAAATGTGTACAAGGAGAAGAGGAGGTACTAGGGGCGTTAGCCGCAAGTATCATCCCTTGCACCGAAATTGATGAAGCCATGATCGCGATCGCACCGAAAAATAAACCTGGGTAGATGATTGAAGTGCCGCCTCCCACGGTTGAGAAAGGCGAAGATCTATACGTGATCAGTTCCGATGGATCTGCTAGTGTTAAGCGATGTGTTGGTGCGTTTGGTGCTATTGTGTGGAAATTGCCGGAGTGGAAGATCATGATCGCGGTTGCTGATCATGCACCTAACATCACGGTGAATGAAGCCGAGTATCATGTATTGCTTATAAGTTTGGATCTACTGTCACTATATCCCAAAGGCAAATGCGTGGCGAAATAAAGTGCAAAGCACCGCGACTGCAAATATTGCAGCAGCGTGCCTCGAAACTCCTTCACGAATGGGCTGATCACGATTTTTTGCACGTAAAATGGGAGTGGAACAAGAGTTCCGATCAAATCACCAGTATGACCATGCGGGATGGAACACGGTGTGAAATTGTCGATGATCACCAACTGGACGAATCAGCCGATATCAACAGATTATCTGAGGTAATCATTTGGAAGGAAGATCTCACTGTCATCAAGTGCTGGTGACGACGCGATCACGTAATCTTCGTCAAACGGCCTTCAACATGGCCCGAAGTATCCATAGAAGGAAAAAGGGCGGAACGTGTTAAAAAGGAGAAAGACGAAGAGAAGTGGATTTTTGATTTGCGATGTTACTTGCATGGTAACGTCTAACAATTGAGCATACTCGAGGTGAAATATTGCGCGAAAATAACCGAAAACTATGATAAGGATGATCAAGTGTTGTTGATCTACTGTGGAAATATGGCTAAAGGAAAAACAAGCTGTGATCAAGATGATCAAGATGATTGACACTATTTGATCAAGCTGGTTTTTACCTGAGACCCTACATGCGGATGTCCTCCACCATTATCATGTGAGTCTGGAAGGAGGACATCAGGGTATAGGGCGTACATTATCAGCGGATCAGGCGACATTTCATTGGCGTGGTTTATTTCGAAGCGTGCAACGATTTGTGGGGAAATGCGTAGATTGTGAGACGGGGAAGGGACAGTCTTTTTTCAAGGGTATGTCGCCTGGAAACATTGAGGCTACGTACCCATTTCGAGTGATAGCTATGGATCATATCCCGTCGTTACCTCGTTCAACTGATGGACATAAAGAACTGCTGATCTGGACTGATCTGGTTACGGGTGTGGTGATCGCGAAAGCTGGATCATCTCGTACAGCACAGAAAGTCGCCGAGAATTACGAAGAGTGTGTATTTCGTTGATTTGGAGCTAGTGAGGTGATCAGGCATGATCGAGAACCCGGTTTTATGTCCGAAGAATTTCGTGCGTTCAACAAGATCGTGGGACAATAACAAAGTGCCACTATGACGTACCGTCCACAAGCAAACGGCAAGGCAGAAAGAATGGTGCAAACAATCACACGAGCGATCAAGATGTATGTATCCGACGTCGGTCAGAGATATTGGAGCTCGTGTACAGAACTATTGGTATTTGCACTAAATTCAACTCCTGATCGGATCCGTGGAGATACACCCTTTTACTTGGCATATGGGTGGGATCCGTGATTGTCGTTGGAATCAACGCTGCAACTTGGTGGAACTCGGCGTAAAGATCGTGATGCTCGTTGTTGGAGGTATAGACTGCAGAAAGACTACCGTTACGCCCGTGATCAAGTGATCACCCGATTTCACCAAGCAGTAGCAGGCCGAGCGGAGAAGCATAATGATCAAGTGACACCGCACAAGATAGAAGCTGGATCGAGGGTTTGGTTATACCTCGATCGGGTGAAAGAAGGGTTCGCGAAGAAACTGGCGCATATGTGACATGGACCCTTCAGAGGCGATGAAGTGATCGGTGATCATGATGCAATATTGATTACGGCTGGCACCGACTATCGTATATTCCCAGTGGTACACCTATCCAAGTTGAAATTGGTCAAGGAATTTCCAGATCGACCCACTAATGTGCTAGCAGCTGGTGTATAGGACCGTCTCGATTTTGATGAAGCCTTACTACCGGAAAACATTTGGGAAAGGACCCTAGAGCCGGACGAATTTGAAGTTATCGCATTACCGATGTCCGATCTGGTCGAAAGACCAGGTACGGCAGAACGTTACGCGAATATCAAGTCTACTGGAGTGTTATGACAAGCCGTCATGGGTAGACGAGGCAGATCTGAACTTCGATGCTCTGATCAACGATTTCGAACGAAAGATGATTAAGAGACATCGGTTTGACGTGATGCAAGTGGACGAAGAGTCCAACTAACGCATGATCGACGAATCGACTATGGAAATTGTGACTGGTGAACCCTCGATTAGATAAAATCGATTGATGAAATCAAGATCAATGGAGAAGTGTCGATTGACTTGAAGTGGTGAATGTACGATGTATATTGCGAGATATGGTAATTGAGAAACGGCAGATGAGCCGATGGAAGATCAATGTGTGTATATGCATGAAAAGTGACGAAGCAACAATTGGGAATGGTATGATCAAGAATGTTTATTGATTGAGGAAGAAGTGATCAACTAGCTAACCTGATCCATAAATTTACGGCGAAGTCGAGGGATGTGATGGACGGGATGATCATCAAGGGAAGGCGATACTGGATCCGCCAAGGTTCCTCGGAGTCAAATTCACGTAGCGCATCCTGCGAGGTCCGAGCTGGTGAATCGGATAGGTACCCTGGGTACCATGATCCACCATCAGCTGGAGTATACTTCAGGGGGCGGTTCCGGGCGCAGTTCGAGATCGATGGGTCCAGGAAAATGTCAAGATCACATATCCCGTCGATCATGCCCCGCAACACGAACTCCACCGGCTTCTTCCATAATGCTCCGGCACGACTCCTGCGCTGACTTCGACCCTCGTACTAATCATGGAAGAAGGTGTCGCGCTCCCTGAGTCTCGATCTATCGGGAGATGATGAGTCGACTCGCAGATTGCTTGTGCATGATGATCCAGGAATGTCCGGTACCTCGCTTTGAAGTCAGCAAACCAGCTGACCGAGCAGAAAGAGATGGGGAATCATCTGTTTGCAGAACTCCCAGAGGCGTCGTGCATACAACAACTCCACTTCAGATCGGGTGATCAGGTGACTACACCACTGATCAGTCGCAGGGGCGTCAATAGCAACTGGAAACAACCATCCCACGGGGCGTGTCAAGTAATCGCATACCACGCGTGCTGAGATCTTATCCAGATCGAAGCCGTGGAGTTGATCTGGGGTCCACGGAAAGATGTCCACATCTTGCGCACCACCAGGCACCAAGATCAGCGATCTGGATGCACCCGTGCGAGGGAAGGGAAATCCAGCAGATCCTGTTCGAGCGAATCTTCACTCTCGAGCTCGCTGATCGCAGGGCTGGTCAGATTCTGCGTGGTGACCTATGGAGAAGTATTAAAATCGCCTTGATCGTCATCCGGATGATCGTACTGGAAAGATCATGCCCCATACCTTGGACTGACTGAATGAGAGAAATTCTAAACGGACGATCATCACCCGACGATCCATTTTCCTCTGAAATAGGAGGAACTCGACGTTGCCGCTTGGACAGAGGAGTAGATCGTGATCGCCTAGCACGTTTCTTAAGCGAAGAAGTTGGCCGAATGAAGGAATTTTTAGGTGAATCGCCCTGAAGATCAGCAGACGAGCTTGCGGCCTGATCAGGATCTGCACCAGGGTCGCCTGTACTCGGGTCGATATGCAGGTGTAACGCCGCACCAGCCAAAACGGATAGGACGTATGGATGTTTCAAACGCAATCGCGTAGCTTCGGCCTGATCGCGTTGCAGCTCGTCCCGCAGTGCGTCACTATCTGCTGATACCGACTGAAGATCACGTAACTGAGAAGCTTGGTGACTGAGCCGGCGCAGTGCCGTCAAAAGTTCCGCCTGCAACTTGGAATTCTGGGCACGTAGATTATCCAGCTCGGCATTGCTGATCAATACCTCATCGAGGCGTGCAGATAGCTCTTCAACCTTGGCTTTGGCAGCGACGAATTCCTTCATCTTGACAAGATTAGCTTCAATGTCCGCCCGGATGCGATCTCGTTGGTATTTGCGCTTACTTGCCTTGGATGCCAGCTTGATCACCTTCTCGCAAGCGCCTGAAGCGCCTGATTGTGGATATGGCATGATAGCGCTCTTATTGCATCATGACCAAGCGTTGGCGGAGTTTATCGATCGTTGATCGATCTTGGAGTGCCGTCGCCCGTGCGATCTTGATATTGTCCTCCCAGAGCTCTTCCTCAAGGCGCTAGAACTCCTGAGCTTGATGATCGATGGTATCCGCTTGGACTGATAGCTGATATCGATCTTTATCATGACCACCCCTTAAGATCGCGGACCCGATCGTGTTGCTCTAATATGGTTCCCTCGGCGGTCTTCAGTCTGGCCTGGAGCTCGTTGACAGTCGCAAGGATGTGATCGCGCAAAGGCGCAGCTTTTTCGCATAACCAATTGATCTGTTGCTCACAATCAGCATGTTTTCTGGCAACGCGTGCGTTTGACTTCTGAAGCATCTTGACATAGTCTTCAAGCATCGACAGCGAGTCAGTCAGCATGTCGATATGCTCTTGTTGCGTGCAGGCTCGGTTTATCATCGAGATCAGCTCGTCAGACTTAGATCGATCAAAGGATGAGTTGATATCATGATCGACTTCATCTTATCGAAAATGTGGAAATGGATGATCACGACGACCAGATCATTGATGACCAGATGGGTGAAAGGGATGATCGATGGATGGCAACGAAATGATTGGTGATGACCTGATGGGAGAAAGGGATGATCGATGGTTGGCAACGACATAATCGATCCACGCCCCAACCGCTGTACGACCGGGACGAGGCTCAGGGGCGGCTGTGGAGAAGCGCATGGAAGATTCGGGGTCAACGGTTGTGAAGATGGAGGGGCAATCCGGAGCAGAAGCGACGCAGGGTACAGGTACATGATGGTAAGCGACAGACGGACGATATATCAGGTTGATTGGTCGATGATGCGTATCAGGATGGGTAGAGTTGATTGGTCGATATTAGGTAATTGGTTGATTTTAGGATATAAGGAAAAACAAAGTTCTCTTTTTGCGTCCGATCAACTCGATCATCGATTGGGACGGTGTGATAACTTCGCTCCTCCCTTTCATTGCATACGCACCTTTACACGTCCTGGGGGAGAGCACGTGGTGACCTTTTTTTAGCCCACCGTCAGACGTAAAGTTTCGAAGAGCTCATCCTCAACTCCGCCTGCTGTGTCAGCCCCCTTTTTGGAAATGCTACTGGGAGGTTGATCGAGCCAAGTGTTCTCACCTCTTCCCCCATTGGTTTACACCAATCCTATAAAAGTTCGGCTTCTTTAAGCGCCCCTTGGGAACTCTGGGTGGATTTCTGTATAATCCGTCGATCTACACATAGAAAGTGCAGATCGAATCCCTTCCTCTTAAGTTTAGTCTAGGAATACAATATATTGGGTATTTCCTTAGCGATCTAGGATTAAGAAGATCGACGATCAAGTGGTGAAGATTTCCGCCAAGTGATCAAGTACCCATTCGCTGACTTCCACTAGATCGACAGCGTCGATCTGCGATCATTGATCTGCGACCTGCGATCTGCGATCATCAACCCGCAATCTCGCCAATTCGTGCGAGGTCAACCAACTCGATCTGCGATCTGCGATCATCGATCATCGATCTGCGCTCATCCGAAATCTCTCTAATTCGCACAAGATCAACTAGTTCGATCTGCGATCATCGATCATCGATCTGCGATCATCGATACGCAATCTCGCCAATTCGCACGAGATCAACTGGGTCGATCTGCGATCTACAGACACGCAATCTCACCAATTCGAACTAGATCAACTTGTCGATCTGCGATCTGCGATTGTCGATCATCGATCTTAGATCTGCGATCTTCGACCCCCCCCCCGTTTTTTTCCGGGATCTAGAATCTGCGATTTTCCACCAGATCGACACCTGTCGATCTGCTACGAATTCACTCGATCTGCATCGGAATTGAACTGATCTACGTCCCAGTCACCTGGAGAGCGAGCGACGCAAAAACCGTCGGGTACACAAGGTGAACAAGACATAGGCCTGTAACACGACAACAGGAGGACCCCCTTCGTTAGTCGGAAGTCCAGGCGCTGTGGGAACGCCTCTCCAAGCCTCAGAATTTGGCCAGCCGCCCCACCAAAGATATTTCAGTGGCAAAGAAGGTTGCGTGTTCCAGCGAAGACCGCGCGACGGCGTTCATTAGGGCCAGTTCGCGGTCGTGTACAATCATTTCCGGCTCCAAGTTGATTTGCAGCTTGAGCTTCTGCAGAACCCCCGTGTAGTACTCTTGAGTTTCGGCTGCCAGGAAGGCGAACGCGGTACTTAACGCACGGCCGTAATAGTCCACTCTAGTGATGTTTAGCAATGGCATACCTTTTTTGTAGGTTCAATCCATTAGATGGACGCGGTCAAACCGAGAAAAAATTATTACGGATCTTTCTTAGTAATGAGCAGAGTTTGGATCGCACCGTTGGCATCCAATTTGGCGCGATATCCAAAGCTCTCATTGCGAAGTTTGTCCATCAACACTTCGAACGTTAATAGGCCGCACAAGGCCGTGCGCAAAGCCTGTGCCTTGGCGTTGTACACGTCGCTTGCAAAAACATTGATGTCCTCAGTCTTGGTAAGGAACAAAGTGACGCATTAGCGTTAAGCCTCCGTCCAAGAGCTCCGCAGCCAAGTGGCCCTACCTTTCCGTCATTTTTTGTTTTAATACAATAACGTCGTGGGACTCATGAGGTCGTCGATAGTATTGATGCGCCATGTTGTTGTCCAATTCTTGTTCGAGGCATAACAACAACTCTTGAAGGGACATCCGACTGCCCGCCAGCTGGTATTGGCCGCCTTGACTCTTCAGTCAAGTAGAGGGCGTTGCGGTAGGTGCTACAAAAAAATCATTTGAGAACAACCCTCCTGCTGTCGGAGCGTTCGACGGCCAACCTGGCCCCCTGCGCAAGAAGTGCCGCTTCACACGGTCAACCATGTCATGCTTAGAGGGAAGCTCTCCTGGAGTAGCTGCTGTGTGATGTCCATTTCGCTACTGCGTTATGTTTTGTCAAGCGTTTAAACACATAAATGTGGCGGTAAATAAAAAAAGTGTGGTTCTAAAGAAGAAAAAAGCGGTGAATAAGATTTCCCTAAAAAAGATGATGACTATCGGGAACGGTAGACAAACTCCCTCACAACATCACGACACTTATTATGTGGTAAAGCACTTGAATAAATCCGCTATGTAGCAATCTGATTCGCTAAATAAGCACTGGTGATAGGATCAGTCGAAGTGCTTCCCCGCCAACTGGGCACCTGAGTACTATGGTCCATCATATATTTATGGAAACAGAAAGCACAAGAAGGTTTTAGATGTTGCAACGGACCGTAAAAAGTTTTATTTAAAAAACAGACGCTGCAGAAACATCTTTAACTATTGAATCAGGGGGCAGTTCGACCACTGTTGCTGTTAAGGAAGCATGTAACACATCATAAACCGCTTGTAAGCAGATTGACAAAATCATCTATGACGATTTCAATATAGAGCTTTCCGACTATAGTAAAAGTGGTGTCGAGTCCACAGAGGCCTGACTACTCGTGAATTCTACGCGTGCGCGGAATATGAGTGAAGACGCTTCGCCTGGTGTTTGCCTTGTGCTCTACTACAAACATGCAGCACTTAAAGTACTGATGCTTCGTAGTATGCGGAACCACATTTCGACGTCTTGGAGGACTATACAGACCTCTTATTTGCAATCAAGCACTCGATAATATAGCGAGTACTCCCCTGACTATCGAAAAGAGGAAGGGGAGGCGGCGGAAATGTACCTTTCGAGAAGCACAAGAAGGGCTTCACGAAACTGAGAAGGGTAGTCTGATCTTTGTAAATGTTTGGTTGCGTCGATACCGATTTCACCATCGCACTATTCAGATGCGAAGTGTGATTTTTGAAAGGCAAATCTTGTCAGGTGGACCTTCACTCTGTTCTCACGACAACTTGAAGTCGGTTTATTGGTCCCTTTTGGATGCCACGACATTCGTTTCAGGGACTCGGGTCGCCTTCGAGGTGAGGCTAAGCGTTGGTTTTGAGACCGCCCGACATAAAATGCCAGATTATGGGGGAATGTGTCATTTATCCTTACAATTTCGATATAAAAGGGTCCAAAAACTTACGCAGCAACTTTCGTGTAGGGAAGTTGTTGATTGCATGTGTAGGCAAATACGTAGTTGATAACATGTTCAATTTACCTCCTTTAAACTATTTTTTTTTCTTTCGTCCACTTTCTTCAGCATTCTACTTTTACGAATCAAAAGAGGAATCAAGTGCATCTTTCACGTAGCATATTTTAGGAATGGCGCTGTAATACAAATAATTCTTCTCTTTTATTAGCAGTTGAAGTATGGTTTACTTCATCTGCCACTTCTGCAGCAGATGCATGTTCATTGTTAATAGTTTTAGCCTAAACGGCTGAAACTAAGATGCTTACGTCATTAGAGAAACTGTCTCCAAGTTCCGTTCCAGCTTCTTTCCCCTCTCTTATTAATGTGATGGGAGCTTTGGTAAAATCTACTGATCTATCAGCAGTAGACAGATCTATATAGGTGTCGGCAACGGCGACTGCTATGCTTGCAGTTGGAGAGTTCAAAATACCTTCAGAAGTTGCCACTTCAACCTGCGTTTCGTTCACTTCTACTCGCTCAAAATCTGGGCGTGTCCCTCCCAAACTTAAATTTGGCGTACCGCCATGTAACGCTGTGGTGAGTGGATGCCGCATGGCATTCAAATAAAACACGTGCGCTTCATTGAAGCATGCACGAAAACGTTGATAATAAGATCGTTCCCTATTTGGCCAACACCTTCCCGTTTATTCAGATGCTTCAGAAGGTAGCTTCATTTGAACTCTTCGGCTGATTACGGAAGAGATACCCCTTGCCAGAACCGTTATTTTAGTCCCTGGATGTACGGTGTTACGTGAGAAGTTGCGTCAAGAGGTTCACACACAATATTTGAAAGCAAATATGTGCGTTCTTCAAGCAGGCTTGCGTGTCAAGCTTACTCTAACGCAGTCTAAAAATTCAGATCGACATCTGAATGTATTTTAAGGAGTCGCTAGGGTGACCTTTGACCCTTTTTCAAATGTTGTAGCGCTTCAAATGCAGACGGATCAGCAAGGCTGCGCACACATGCGCGCTACCGCCGAGACAAATTAGGGCAACGTGTTACCTGTACTTAATTGCGCGATTATATGACATTCTTTGACTCGAACAGCCATCGCAGCAGAGGCTCCCTGTTCCCCGATAACGGTGATAACTCTGCCTCTAAGGTCTCGAAGTACGATGATACGCCGACGAGGCAATAGAATTCCTTTAAAATCGATCTATTGTTTTGATTTGCTCCTTTTGGCTTTTAGCCTCCAAGATTGTTTTCCGTGTCAGGGATTATGCTCCTAATAATATGTACCGACGCGCTTAACTGGACGTTGAATGAAGGGAAACTGTAACAGGGTTACATTTAGTTACGTTGGTGTATGTAAATACACAACGGTTAAGGTCAAGTATTGGCCGGTCCGAAAGGTTCGGACCTATTGGTTGTTTTAGCCAATCAGGGCGGGAGCCCTTGGTGATTGCGTGGCAACCTGCCACGTGTTGGTACACAGGTGGTGTACATTACATTTTCGGCTAGGTATGGATTAAGTAAATTCTACCTAGTAGTGCATATAGTTTAAATTAGTTTATTAAGTTAGGATAATTATATATTAAATAATAAATCAGATTACAATCTACACTATATCCTGCTAGACGCCCGATCGAGCGTGAAGTGAGTGTAGTAGCAGGGGAGTACCTCCCCTAGCTACTCCCTGCCAAGGGAAGCCTTAGACTAAGGCGTTAGCGTACGCTAACAGTAAACGCAGGGAATATTGGTCCCGAGTGAGATATAAATCTCACACTAAGCCCTTAGATCAGGGCGTATCGCCGCTTAAGGAAAGTCTTCCTCTGTGCGCTAGCCGCACCGTGCGTTTACGCACCGGCTACAGAAACTCCTCGTCGGAGACCATATATAGGTGCTCGGCTAGGGTCATCCTAGTCAAAGACGCTTGCCACCATACGCTCTGTTAGACACCGAGCAGAACGTTCTAGTGGTCGTTAAGACGGACCACTAAGTTCTACTAGCTGTAATATTGTGCTGTTCCAAGCTTACACTGTATTGAGTGAGTAAGCGCGCAATATAGGTAGAAAACAAAATATAAAATTTGTTTGAGTGGTTAATCTTGTTAAAAAAGGACTTCATTACACAAGAACCCTTGATATTTAAGCTGGAATATTATTTTAACTTGGACCTTTACTTATCCTAAAGGGAGATTTAGTCACAAATTCCATTTCCATTTGTTGAAGCTCCCCATTTTAGGCGGATCTAGCTTTTGCGTCCTTGGATTCTATCCACTACGGGACTGAAACGCTCAATATCTCGTTGGTCTTAACCACTACACCGCAAGGTCGGTACTCCAAAGAGAACAGACCTCCTACGCAATGGTCCCAGCCAGATTTAAATTGTTTAGCGCAAATTTCTAAAATTTTCAAGCTGATTGCACGCATGGGCACGGCGACAATAGATCTGACTTTAGCTCAAAATCTTCAAATGCGGTTGAATCATCTGCTTGTGGGGCCAACGTCACTACTGAGATAATGAGCGTTGACATATGAATGTAAAATTAACTAATAGGCCTAAAATCCACAAGACGTTACGCTTCTGTAAGTTAATTGAGTTCAATGTTGAGAGAAAGAGCTATCTTTATATGTCCTTGGTACTTTTCTTCATTTCCTGGGAAATTTGTTTTCATTGACTTTCTTGTTTTTCTGGTGCGGACAACCAATTTTCGTATATATGTATTCTATAGTTTCTTTTGATATAAGCTAATTATCTAATTTCTCAGACTTGGTTGCCTACTGAACGCTTTCCTACCGCATTATAGTATGCAAATATGTCGCAACTTTTAACAATTTTTTACCATCTGACATAGAGCACTCAAGGTTAAGATTAGAATTACCTGATATGCGTTAATAAATCTACATATATCACACTCTAAATATTTTCTGAAAGCTTGCATCGTCACACCTATTATAGGATGATTAATAAAGACCCTCTCTCTTTGATTTGCATACGAGCAGATATAGATCGCTTGATGCATATCACTACTGATTTCAACATCCCATAAAAGTTAGCTCAAAAAGTAAAAATATTTTAAATTTTCAAATTTCAAATATTTTATATTTTTTTGAATTACAAACGGAATTTTCTAAGTTTAAAAATATACCACCCATTGATGTATTTATTCATACTAATGGAAAAAATGAATATGAACGGTACTGTCTAGTGGACAGCTTTTTAGGGAAAAACTAAACAGTACCGTGTCCAAATTAGGCTTATTTAGAACTCGATTATACTCAATTTTGATTGGCTGTTTTTAGCCTGTAGGGCTTAGGGTTTACGGTTGATTGGCTGTTTTAGCCTGCCGGGTTTAGGGTTTAGGGTTTAGGGTTAGGGTTTAGGGCTGTTTGTTGGTTGGTTGAAACAGCCAATCAAAATCGAGTAAAATCGAGTTCTAAATAAGCCTAATTTGGACACGGTACTGTTTAGTGGACCTCTTATTTTTATTATTAAATTCAATATTTTATATAATAAAATAAAAATTTATTAGATTTTTAAGTTTGGTTTTATTTTATCTACATATATAATAAAATGTGATCCGTCTTTTCGTGTACGTAGCTCGATGTATACATAGGCTATATGTTTGGTGTACGTAGCTCTCATTTTGATTGGATGAAATTGGCATTTGTCCATTGGTCAGGAAAGAGCGGGGTATAAAGTGACTTACGTAAAATAGCATATAGCCTGACTTACTTACTCGCTAAATTTGATAAAATATAGAATATAGTGTATATCTATTTGCCGTGACTTCGCATTTTTCTCAGGTCAAACCCAATTTACATTCTGCAGTGTTACAAATATTAAATTTATTGCCCCGTTGGTACAACGGGTGCACTATGCTAGTATATATATATATATATATATATATATATATATATGACGGGTTTCCTATTAACCTTACCGTGAATATTTTTCGTAGTAGCCTGTTCGTTCAACCTGAAGGTTGGTCTAGCGCATATATTTCCACTCCTACAATTACAAAAAGACTAGCCGAAGCATATGAATCTTGTAAACGATCAATTCTACATGTGTCACATGGCGAAGAATTTGTTAAAACTCAACCAAAATAGTTGAGTGCACTTCACGCGATCAAGACTCACCTGCTGACGAAGTTTCAGCCCGGGAGGATCAGCGGGAGGTGTGTAGAGGCGTGCGTCGCGTAGTGACCACAGAGAGTTCAGTGCGTGTACTCCTAATGTAAATGCAAAACGGAAAGTAAGATATATTATGTATGGTTACTTAAGTAGCTATCCAGTCCTAATGCAACTTAATCTCGTAACTGCTGTTATATGCAATAAATGTATGGCTTACCCGAACACACAATGGGATTCCACTATACGGCAGATTGCAAAGTCCAAAATCGATACACACTCTTCCAACACTCCTCCTGGAAGACCGGAGGCAGTGACACCATCACTGCAGGCCTAGCGCTTCGCGCAACACTTGAATACGCTGCTCTCCCAAGTCCTTGATCAGTAGATCCACCAACATCTCCTCGCTCGACACGTTCCTCGCCAAAACAATGCCCTTCTTAGTATAATCCTTCAGAAATTTCAGCTTGATGTCCACGTTTTTTGAGTTCGCTGTACTCGCTTCATCCTCCAATTGTCGTATCGCAGCTTGATTGTACATTTTAAACACGAGCGGCGTCTTGGCATGCATTCCAATTTCGGCTACCAGCTCTGGCATCCCTAACGCCTCTTTTACGGTCAAAGCTGCCGCAACAAATTCCGCTTCCGCGGTTGACAGTGCAACCGCCGTCTGCTTTTTACAGGCCCAACTCACGAGAATTCCATTCACAAACACTACCATCGCCGAAACATTTTTCCGGTCCATCTTGTAAGCTGCTAAATCCGCATCGCTGTAGACCATAATCCGGAGCGGCATGGGTAGGTCATCATCATGTTTCAAAATCAACTTCAGGTCGCTCGTTCCCTTCACGTACTTGAGGATCCTCTTCGCAATCTTGTAATCGCCCAGTGTGGGTGCATGGGCTTACGTATGGCTCGGTGCACGGCGAACGAAATGTCAGGACGCGTGCACCGGCGACCCATAACAGACTGACCACAAGCGATTGAAACTCCTTGATGCTTGGTAAATTTTCCTTCGGCTGTACGAACAGAAGATCTTGATATTCCTTGACGTCATCCAGTGCCAGCACCGGAATTCGAGCTGGGTTCATCTTCTCCAGCCTGTTCATATTGAGTATTTCCTTGATTGTACCTTCTTGATCCAGAACGTAACCGCTCTTCGGATCACCTTGAATCCGAATTCCCATAAACTTGGTGACACTGTCCAAGTCTTTTAACTCCAAAACTTGCATGTTTGCAAAAAATTCCAACACGATCCTCTCACTGGTTCCAGTAACCAGGAGGTCGTCAACGTATGCACCAACTACCACCGTTTCGGCTCCTTGGTGCTTGACGAAAATACACGTATCCGTAACGCATTGCGTGAACCCGAACTTCATCAAAGTTTCACACAGGCATTGGTGTCACAGGCGCCCAGCCTGCTTCAAACCATACAGGTTGTGCTTTAATTTCAGCGCGAGCTCCTTTGGTGATTTTACACCGAAATCACGCAATGTATCCATCGTGATATCCATGCCTTGCGGCACTCGCAAGTAAATCTCCACTTCGTCCTCAGATTTGGCCTTGGGGTCGGAACTTGGCACATCGCCTTGGCGTGCCGCTACCCCCCACACTTGCGCCAAAACAAGAAACAACTTGACGTTATTCAACTCCATAACGGTTGAAAACGTGAAAAAGTAATCGGCTCCGAAATTTTTTTTGTCGCCTCTGGCGACCAGCCTCGTATTGTACCTCTCAACCGACCCGTTTGCACTGACTTTCGTCTTGTACACCCACTTGGTCGGGAGGGGTACCTTGTCCTCAGGGCGGCGAACGACATCCCACGTTTCAAGATCTTGGAGGGCCTTGAGCTCCTCCATTTCGGCCTGTTTCCACATCTTCGTCTGTGGGCCGCCGTGCGCCTCACGATAATTTCTTGGATCTGGTTGCATCATTGAACCACTTGGTGGCTCGAAACCAGGCTCGCACACCTCATACACACATAAAGCGCTTTCCACATTTTCGTTATTTTCATCATTTTTTTCTTGAGTTTCATCACTTGACGCGGCCCTTTTGGCCCTCGACGCTTCATATTCTTGACCTTTCGCTGTCTTCTTAGACTTCCTGCGAGTCTTCCTAGTGCCTTGCACAACTTTTTCGACCTACCTTGACTTGGTTGCAGCCTCAGGTGTTCCGTCACTTTTGCGCCCTGTACTTGGCGTATTTGGAACAGCGTTTCTCGAACGCGACTCGCCCATTTCTTCGAGTTCTTGGCTGCGTTCCCCTTCTTGCATCTTGGTCACCTTGTCGCTCGTCTCAGCACTGAGCGTCTCAATCGCGGTGACGTGCCGCGTCACCACGACCACCCTGTCTTTCATCAATAAAACCTTGAAACCCTTCGTTTCATCGCTCTTCCCTAGAATTAGGGCCCGCTTGGCGTGTTTCGCCAGCGTCTTCTTCTTTGGGTCCCGCCAAACCATGCACAAGGACCCGAAAACCACAATGTCGTTTACTGCCGGCCACTTTCCGGTCAGCACTTCCAACGACGAAATTCGCCCGATATTCGACCTTGTCGGAGTACGGTTTAGTATGTACGAAGCATACTCAGCCGTCTCCTACCAATACGTAAGGGGTACACCTTACCCAAATATCATGAACCGGACCATGTAAAAATGGTCCGGTTCATCCGCTCTGCCTTCCCATTTGAAGCCGGATTCCCTGGTTCAGTCACTTGGCGGAGGATACCGGTCTGATTACAAAACAGATCAACGTTCCGGTACTCTCCGCCGCCATCTGTGCGCAACACGTGCACTCTGCACGAAAACTCGTTCTAGAACCAGGCGATCAAATGTCCATACATCCTTGCCGCCATGTCCTTGGTTCGCGCCGCGAAAACCCTTACATAATTTTAATGGTGATCGATAAAAACAACCAAATACCGATTACCTCGCCTGTCGCGGGGAGTGATCGGACCCTTGAGGTCACTGCAGATCACTCCTCCGATGCGGTCTATCGGGGCGTTGCTGCCCGAATCCACCTTCGGTTGCACCTTTCTGGTTGCTTTACCTTCGGCACACGTAAGGCAATTTGGCCTATTCGTGTCCGTCAAAGCAATACCAGATCTCGGGTCCCTGGCCAACCTTTCAATGGTATCGTAGGCCAGGTGACCCAGACGCATGTGGAAATGGTGCAGGCTGCCTGTGTGAACGTCTGGACCGACATCTTCCGACACACTATTCGCAACCATGTCACCGAAATCCTTCGAAACAATTATGCGCCCTCTCGGCTTTCAACTTAGCGACGAAAACGGATCATACGTCATCACATCAAATAATTTTTCTCCTTTAATCATGAGGCGCAGCTTGCGGCCATCATAAACTATGGCGCAACCCTTTTCGCGCAACCGACCAAGTGAAATCAGATTTCTGGCTAGTTGCGGTGCGAAGTATACTTCGGTCAAGACAACGACCGTTTCACTTTTGTCGCACGTCCGCAACGTAAGCCGTCCGACCTTGGTTGCCTGTAGGGTGCCACCATCTGGAAAGGCGAAACTATCATCAGGACCATAGTCCTTGGCATCTTCCAATAAATTCGCGTTCGACCAAGTGTCTACTAGCACCACTATCGATAATACAAACATTGTCAATGTCGCTTTCATTACCACATGCATTTACATATGCACCTAAAGTGGTATCCATGGTCGAAAGCACGAAACGCTTTGACGACCTTTCACTGCCGCTACGGCCCTGCCCTTGAGTGCGATCACTTCCACTCTTCCGTTGCTTCTCTGGGCAATACCGTTGTATGTGCCCCTCGCCACCACAGGCGTAGCACACGCGCCGCCCCTTACCAGATGTTGCTGCATGCACGTGCAACTTAGGGGCGGGCTTAGACTTCACTGCATCATCCTCGAGTTCCTGCGCCCAGGCGATCAACTCTTGCGCATGGCCGAGATAGTCCCCCCTTCTTGGGTCATATCTCGCCATCATCATTATTTTCAGGCGCAGCGCAGCGTACTTGACGATGTTTTCGACGATTAACTTTTCACTCGACCCGCTTTCACGATCCAGAGCTACTAGGTACAGATAATGTTCCGTCCAGCTGCGCTGCGGATCCTTCTCCATTGCGAACCTTGTAGCAGCTTGGTGGTGGGATATAGTCGTCCTGAATCCCAACCACATCTGGTCCATCACGTGAATCAGTGTCGGTAGCACCCGCCACCACCATGCAACATTCGTCCGGTAGTATTCCGCGGCGGTGCAACATTCGCGGTGGTGCAACATTCGTCCGGTAGTATTCCGCGGCGGTGCCAAACTTGTTTACCTTAAACCGTTCGCTCCATTGGAAGCCAGAAGTCATCTCTGCAATCTCGGTCGCCTCCATGAACAGGTAGGCCCATTGGCGGTAACCTGCACCCATACCGGGATACAGCTCGCGCCCTGAAAACTTTTCAATACTTAACTTAGGTATTTTGTACCCGGTGTATTGCACCGGTACATTTCCCTGCGCGGCGGGCACTCCGGCACTGCCTGCACCTTGCGCCGCAGCGGGCGCCCTGCGAGGTGCTTCATGTACACGTGGGCGTAGCCTTGCGGCAGCTTCTACCCCTTCGCCCTCGGCCAGGTCGTCCAACGACATCTCCTGGCCGAACGGACGGTAATTCCGGAGACTCTCACGGAACTCGGACTCCGGTATAGGCACCGGTGCCTCCCTCTTACGCTTAGGGGACCTCTTCGGGGATGCTGGCCTGGATTTCCCTGCATCTGGGGCGTTCGCAGTTGCCGCAACTTCCCGCAAACTGCGCACCAGCTCCTGAAATTCATCCGCAGAGGGCACATCGTCTCCATCAAAATCAATCATCATAAACTCAATACAAAACCTTCAGTCACGTTCGTCAATCACTTCCCCTTCGATGGGGGACTTTCCACAAGCTCCACGAAACGTAACAACGAGAAAATATCCAAAAAAGCACACTCCAATCACCAAGAAAACTCCACGAGATTACTTGACGCAACTTGGGCTCATAACCTGTTAAGACTCAACCAAAAAAAACAACCAAAATAGTTGCGTGCACTTCCCACGATCAAGACTCACCTTCTGACGAAGTTTCAGCGCGGGAGGATCAGCGGGAGGTGTGTAGAGGCGTTCGTCGCGTATTGACCACAGAGAGTTCAGTGCGTGTACTCCGAATGTAAATGCAAAACGGAAAGTAAGATATATTATGTATGGTTACTTAAGTAGATATCCAGTCCTAATACAACTTAATCTCGTAACTGCTGTTATTTGCAATAAATGTATGGCTCACCTGAACAGCCAATGGGATTCCACTATACGGAAGAGTGCAAAGTCTAAAATGGATACACACTCTTCTAACAGAATTGTGAACGCATCAACCAGGATTAAGCGGCCAAGGTTTTTAGGATTCGTTTGGGAGTGGAAAAAAATGGTTGTTAATACTGTGTAGATTTTTATGAACGTTTTGCTAAGTCCCCCGGTTTCTAGAGCACATATGCTGCTCTAGAAACCGGTGGGCTTAGCAAAAACTTGTTTGGGCCTCAAAACCTCGACAGGAAATGAATCGGCCGAACACGCCGCAAGCGGCTTATGAAACAGGTCGCTTAGGTTGGCATAAAAACAATAGTATTTTTAGCGTGGGATTGTCCATTACGATTGCATTTACTGTGACGATGGTTCTGAGAACTTGATTGAATCAAAATCATACGGAGTGGCTACGTTTCTTTGTATTGCTTGAATTCGATACACTTGTACATCATCAAGATCTTCTAAAAAAATATAGAGCACTTATCAGGGATTTCACCAGCTTTCTCGCTCCATATCTGATAGTTATGATACCTAGTATATCCTGCTACATGACATTGGTCTTGTGATTGAATCTGCACGACACTAATTCGTGCATGTTCTTTAAATTCGTTGGCGTTACTGACAAAATAAAAATAAAATACATTGCTTGCGTTTGTCATTGAATTAATCTCCTATCGTATGATTCAGCTACTAGAAATACACCGCATTCAATGTTTGCTAGTTTGATTGATTTCCAATATTAATTGGACCTTAAGAAGAAATTATGAAGCGTATGCGATTCACCGCGTTCATTGAACTCCTATTGCAGTAGATGCGTGTAAACTGTCTTTTCCACAGCCCGGCGTGACATCATAACTGTGCTTGTACTCAATGGAATAGTTGTTTGGTAGTCGGCTAAATTAAAGTGTGTATTGATCAATCGGTTATCCACCAACTTCATATTCACTCACTCTTCTTGGTCCTCTTGAGCTGGTCTTGTTTGCAATCGAGAGCCTTCGATTTACTCGTTCTCAAATGTTCAAACGGCTATTGTATCAAGTCACATATACACTTTCTCGTCATTTGGTAGTCATCAGTAATGACGACAACCCAGAGACTGTGCAATTACAGTGCGCACCTCAACACTCCCATTAACTGTTGTTGCTTACGAGGTTCATTCGCTGTGATGCCATTGCCGAAACGGAGGAACTCGAGTCGCTTGCTTCCTAGTGCCTTCGTGAGGATATCGGTCATTTTGGAACTGCGTCTCCTTGTAGAACACCTTGATCTCATCTGCTGTGATCTTCTCTTGGATAAAGTGGTGACGAATTTCCACGTTCTTCGTGCGTGGGTGGTTCAAAAGGACACCAGACACCGAGCGTCGATTATTTAAGTTACTTCCCCAATAGGCGTCACATTATGCAGTGAGTTGTTTGTTGTAGTGTAATCCAAGGTTAATCGTTGCGAGGAGGTTACCCAGTACTTTGATTAGTGCCTTAGATTTTTGAGAGCCTCGATTGACGGCGAAAAGTTTCAGTTGACTCAATGGGAATGCCGCGTCTGGTCTCGTGGTCGTTACGATGAACATCATCCGTCCGGAGTCGGCGGTATGGGATACGACTCATAGATACTTTCTCTGCGGCTGTCTTGGCTCTGTCATCGCCTGAAAACTTGGTATTTGGTTCAGATGGATTGGCCGTGGTGCGAGCGTGCATCTGGTGGAACATCTCAGCGTTTTCCTCTATGTACGCTGCTGTGTGGTGTACATTTCGCGCGCTTCTCGTGGTCGTAGTTGAGTCCATGCCGAGAAGTCGTTTAACGCCTTTGCCTTAAAGCGTTGGACAATCGCGTTCTCGATATCCTGGACCATGGTCTGTGAATTTGCAGCCACTACTAATTCATCAACGTAGAGGAACACGTACGCCCAGTCGTCACCGTCCTTCTACTTGTAGATGCACCGATCACCGCCACACGTGACAAAACCATCCTCATAAATGCGTTGTGGATGGTCTTGTTCCAGGCGTCTGCTGCTTTCTTGATGGGTGGATTTGGGAACGTACTCCCTCCCAATGTTCATCCTCTTCGGTTGTTCAAGATACAACCTTTCGTCAAGGTCCGCGTTGGGGTACACGGTATCGACGTCGACCTGTTCGATATAGCCCGACGCACAACACACCGATAGAAGCATCCTAACGGAGTTCATGTTGGCTACTGCTACGCACGATCGAAATAATCCACACCAAATATTTGTGGGAATCCCAGTGCCGCCAATCGTGATCATCAGATTTTTGGCCCATACTCATTTGCAGCCGATAGCCTTCGTTCACTACTCCGAGCTACGACTACGCCTTCCTTATAGCACCTTATTAGTGACGTCGGACTTTTACGTCAGAATTGGGTGTCACGATTATGCCTGTATTGGGGAGATGCTAAATGTTTGCTAATTACACATGGTTGGTACACACCTCCCCTTTTCTGCGAGCGGTGTACAGGCTCTCCTGCTCTTTTTGCCCATTACACATGGTTGTGACGTCACAACCTTGTTGCTTTAGCAAAAGGCCCCGACTAGGGGCACACCCCACTTTTGCTAGGGGCACACCCTACTTTAACGATAAGGATTTGCATTGGCTGGAATTGGCGTTGGTAATGTCAATAAAATGACCATCAAGACGATCCATGGCCTACGGCATTTCGATGGCACTCACGAAGTATGTGACATTTCAGTGCATGGTCGCTTCGTCCGTAAACGCAGCTTATCGTACGTGAAGGATTATCTCCTGTCGCGAATCATCCATCGTTCTCACGCTTCTCTTCGTTCGCTAGTGTAGTAAATCCCTCGTTTTTGGCGATATCCAGCTCCATGATGGAGGTACCTTCCAACAACTTAAAAAGCTAGGAGCCACTTTAGCATCTAACAATGCAACGGGATATACTGAATGCGCGGGTGCTAGAGCTGTGAGAGGTCATGATGCGTGCTCAGGAGGGCATACGGGATATTTCCGCGATCCGTCAACTCAACAGGGATGTACATCTTGGTGACATGGTCATGGTGCGTGGCGTATTGCAACGTAAACATTCCGAAGCAGGATACTCCAACGGATGGCTTATCGATCTCGTTTCCATACGCGTAGATGGACCCTGGTGCTTGCATCACACAGGGACCGTATTTAACTACACAGTGTCTGATGTCGCACCACCCACGACGCTTCTGTGGTAAAACTATCATGGTTGTTACCACCATGTTCGAAAGTGGCCACCAAGTATACGAATACGGTGCTATTGGATGGCTTTAACGCATGAAAGTACTATTTTTCATCGAAATGTTTGCGAGGAGAGCAATGCCACTTTTGGCATGGACAGCCAGAAGATTTTAAAGCGAATCAACGGCGCTGGATCCAAAAACGCCTCGAAAAACGCGCAAATGCTGCACATCTTGCCGGTGATAGCGGTAATTCTCATTCCAAACTTGACAAGACGCAGCGGAGCCGCATCTTCTGCGACTGGCTTGTCGAGTCGCTAGGGGAAGATTTTTTAGCTAGCGGGACTGGTGTCGTCGATTTCCCTGGTGGGAAAGGTGATATCCCTGTAAAGATCTGGATTCAACGAGGTATTCAAACGACTTTAATTGACCCGGTGCGTTCAGATAACATTCCTCAAGTGACACTTAGTGCGTCGTAGCTTACTTTGATTCTTGAATGTACCGCAGAGACCCATGAAACTTGGCAAATATAACCGTAAACTTGTTGCGAAAGCTTCTGCTGATAACGGTCGGACAATGAACCCTCAGTTGTTGCATAGGCTGGATGAAGAAACACTGAAGCTGTACAAGGAGTTGTTTGCAAACTGCTCTGTTCTTGTTGGAATGCATCCAGATGAGGCCACCGAGGCGATTGTTGACGCTTCCCTGACGCGAAAAAAACCATTTACCATGGTGCCTTGTTGCGTGATGAGTCGAGTCTTTCCAGATCGTCGATGCTGGGATGGTACACCTGTCGTCACGTACGAGACGTTTATCAAATATCTCCGGGAGAATCTTCCGTCAGTTCAAAGCCATTTCCTGACGTTTGCTGGATGTAATCAAGTAATTTATGTTTTCGACTACGTCCATGACCCGCGTGGTGATATCGCTCAAGAAGCCAGCAAAAAAGATAAGGCAGAAGTTGGAGAGGTATACATTTTTGCTGCAGCTACAGACCAAATCGTTCCAGTAAGAGCGTTGTCTATGTAATTGATCTTCTCGTTTTACTCGTGGAAGTGGTTATAAAAATCCTACTTGGATATAGATAAGAATGTTACTATGTTTCTCTATATCCCCTAGCAAAAGTGGGGTGTGCCCCTAGTCGGTGCATTTTGCTAAAGCAACAAGGTTGTGACGTCACAACCATGTGTAATGGGCAAAAGGAGCAGGATAGCCTGTACACCGCTTTCGTAAAAGGGGAGGTGTGTGCCAAACATGTGTAATTAGCAAAACACCCATGTGGATTTAGCATTTCCCTACGAACACACCCACTCACGGTTAGGGCTGCGTAAATGTCACTTACTTGGAGCATTACTTGAGTCGCTTAGTCCCTAATGACTTAATCGACATGTCTACAAGCTGAACCTACCTCGACATGAACTTAACCATGATCATGGCTGGCGCCACGTTCTTCCGAATGAAATGGTGATGGATGTCGACGTGCTGGTCCTAGCATTTTTAGCCCACATTATTGACAAGTCCGATCGCACCTTCGTTATCTTCCTATACCACCGTAGCTCCAACTTGTTCATGACCAAGATCCTGAAGTATCACACGGACCCAGAGCAATTATTGGGTGCATAGGCTTAAATTAATGTAGTCTACCTCCACCGAGCTGAAGACCGTACGCTAATATTTGGATTTGAAATTGTTTTGGGCACCCATTCAATAAGCGGAAAAGTGCAGATCGGAAGCTATAAGGTACACATCTGTGACAGGAAAGCATGCTACTGGATTAGAGCCTGGTTCAAGTAAGAAATAGAGCTGAAAAAACAGAGATCCAAAAAAGTGCGCTGCTATTCTATTGGTCAGCTCCAGAGGGCCACCTCTATTAATTAAATATAGGTTCCAGAGGTCTATTTCTGGCTGAAAAATTAATAGAGATGACGAGTCGCAGTCGAAACGTTGGAGCTGCTGTCGTTTCAGCAGCAATTCTGGCTATAACAAATGCCCTTTCTGTGGTGCTTGATAGCGACGATGATGAGGATGGGCGGAGTCATCGTCGGCCTAGGTCCAGACGATTTTCTATGCGTCGATACTTGTTTGTTGTTGCAGATCACAACACTCTGTTTGATGAAGGCTGGTTTCGGAACCAGTTCCGTTGCTCCAAGGATTCATTCGATAGCATTTGCAACATGATCGACTCACACTGGCATTCAGTGAATGAATCTATCGGCAGAAATGCTGCGTTTTTGCTCGGGATAGAACCGCTATGGCAATGTTCTATTTGACACATCCGGGATCGTTAGCCGAAGCTGCCTCTATCTTTGGGATGAGCAAAGCATCATCCCTACGATCATTCAAGCAGGTTGTTGACGTTTTAGTTACCGCAATTCTTCCTCTGATCATTCGCTTGCCCGAAAGTGACGAGGATTGGAACAGTCTTGCCACAGGATGCGAAAGGGTTTGTGGATTCCCTAACGCTGTCTTGGCTGTCGATGGTTGTCTGTTCGAAATAGAACGGCCGTACGACTATGAGGGCTGGTACTGCCGAAAAGGGTTCCCAGCTATCAACGTCCAGATGGTAGTCGACTTTAAGGGGCGAATCCGTGCGTTTTACATGCGACCTGGATCGGCGAGTGACAAATGCGTTTTTAAGTATTCTCGTTTCGGTTCGACCATTGCAAACATCATTCCGAAAGGAAAGCACTGTCTCGGTGACGCTGCGTACTCGCTCACCGATCAAATGATGACTCCTTATCCCGTTGAGGAAGAAATGTTTCCCGAGGATGCCTGGTACACCTACTGTCACTCGCGAACTCAGATTGTTGTAGAACGGTCAAACGGAATGGTGAAAAACCGATTCCGTATCCTAAAGGTCCCTTTGAACCAGAAGAGAGCCCTTCAAACTGGGAGAACAGAGAACGAGGAGATGAGCAGAATCATCGCTGCATGTCTCGTATTGCATACAATTTTGATTGATCTTCAGGATCCCACCGACATCATCGCTGAAGAGGAAAACCATAATGCAGAGCACGAAAACGACCCAGCAGATGAAAAGGGCAACTATCATCGAGATCGCAATGCAGCTCTCCAAAAGCGGGATTACATTCGGGATTACCTATGGCACAACAAAGCAATGATAAAATCGACGTATGGTTGATGTATGGTCTTATATATTGTCAGCAAGTCGATCCAACAGTTGAACCATCAACTGCTGCGTTCGTAAGATTTCAGCTGTTTTCTCTTTCTGTTGTTGCATTAGAAGATTGGTTGATGTCGCGATTTCTCGCAGATCCTGCATATCCTGCGACGATTTCTCGACAGATGCCAACATCGACTTGCCGATCGCCTCCAGTCCTCGCTGAATGCGAGATCCAAGGGCATCGTAGGCGACGACCTTGTCTTCTTGACGAGACATAGTTCGCCGCGATCGGGCCGATGATGGAATCTTCGTGCGTGGCGACTGATGCTCTTCAGAGGACATGAACGATCCATCACTTTCCAGCATCACATATTAATCCCGATAACATATGAGCGTTATAAGCATTTAAATGATTCTTATAAGGCTCAATATGATGGATCGAGGGTTGGGAGGATAGCAAGCAGTCATGGCCCATGCCCGCTCGGCCACCAAAATGTGACACCAGTTCATCCCAGAATACTGGCTGCTTGGGAATAGGGGCGTTGCCGATTTGCTTGTCGGCAGCGTTATGCTGACGGTATAGCTTCTGCAAGGCCTGATACTTGGTCTTGACTTGCACAGTCGACACTGTAAATCCACAAACCGTCTGCAGATGCAGAACGATCTTCGACCAGCCTCGCGCTAATCTGATCTTATCCTTGCTGTCAAGGAATTCAGCTCGGATCGCCTGGCGCTGTTCAAGGAGCTCCCGAATCATGTCAGGAGTTCACTGGGCTGGCTCAACCTCAGTTTCAGTCTTCTTCGGTTGACCGCGCTTCTTGCTGGCAGCAGCCGGCGCATCGGATGATGCGGGAACCAATCCGGGCTGAACCACCGACACGGCGTGAACAATGCCCTCGTTGTCAGCTGCACTGGAAGACATCCAGTTACTTAATTTTAATATCGATATTGATTTTTGTAGCTATAGTCTGAACCGCGCAGTTTCCGAGACCTCTATTTCTTTTACTTCTATTTCTTACTTGAACCAGGCTCTTAAAGAAAAATCTGTCGGGATAAAAAATGTAAATTTATTTCCAATGCTTGGATTTACTAATCATCATCGTCGAAATTACTACCACAGTCCGCGTTCGTGTATGATGTACCTTGTACTTCACTTGAGCTGCTGTCGTAAGTGATCACGTAGTTCTTTGTCCTCCAATGATGCTGACGCTAAACACGATAGCTTCGTAACCAAATACGCCGCATCAGTTCGTGTACAGGTTGGGATGACAACTAGCATCCTATCAATGATCCGTACGGCGTTTACTGCATTTCTGCTCTGCCAGCGTCCGTCGTTTGCGATTGTATGCTCGACGGCCTTCAAAGATGACTCACATGGCTTTACCATCTAGCAAGTTGAACCTGCTCACCACGCCGTCGACGTTTCGTTTCGATTCTGTCAAATCATAAGCGTGCTGCCGTTGAGGTCACGGTCGATCTTCATACCAAGAATAAACTTATCCTTGCTCTACTCCTTCATCTTGACTAGCCGCGTATGCCAGTTATGCTTTCGCTATTAGACCGTCTTCAACGACTCAAGTTCTCATTGGTGATGGCGACCAGAAGTGATTATCATTTTCTGAGTCGTTGTATCCGTCCACCTTGTACTTGTCTGGAACATTCAACCCATGTGAAAGAAGCAGAACTTGCTCTCGTGCACGACGCAATCTTCCAGCCTTGGGGTGAAAATCATGTTGTCGCTCGTGACTGGTTCTTGTACGTGATGGTACGTAGTGAACTCTCTTTCAGTAGACGCAGCATCAGCCTCGTTCTCAAGCATGCAGGGTCATCTTTTGCCTGGCTGCTTTGGCTCGTTATTTGTGACTCGTGTTTTCTGCTTGTATACTGGTACGTCTTCATGATCACATCGCCTATGTCTTATGAACGAGCTCTGGCTTGTACACTGTTACTGTGTCGTAAATTTCGTTTACCTCGCGTACATCGACTTTCAGTGCTCGTGTTACCTTCACCTGATTTGCCTCCAAATGATACACCCGGTAGCCTTTGGTGTTCTTGGCATAGCCGAGGACCAAGCACTTCAAACGCTTTGCCTCCAATTTGCTGAATAGCGTCATCACACGAGCATAACCCCGAGCACGGAACATGACGAGCCCTAAATTCACTGATAAACCCCTAAATCCACTGATAAAACCCTAAATCCACTGATCACGTGATCATGATCACTTGATTATCCATTTGTGTCTAACCGGCACGAATATTTGGTGTGGGGAAGGCCCGACGTGGCAACCTCTTTGGACTCGGGGCACGTTCCTTGTACTTTTTGTATAAACTGTGGGAGACACACGTTCTGAGCTTGCCACCCTCTCCTGTTTTCACGATGAAAAAAGAGTGTAGACTTTTTCATCCCTTGCACAACCTCGTGCCCTTTCGTTCTCGTGATGAGGCGATTGCTTCGTCACGAAACTTGTGCTCTTTTCTTGCACCGTGATCTGGAGAAAGCACGACAATGGACACGATGCCATCTTGTTTCCCACCTCGCTCGGCGCTTGAGGGTTGGTCTCTGTAGACAAACGTGAGGATCATCTGGGTACAACCAAGTACGAACCCCGCAATGTTAGGGCCGAGAATAAATTTATTGTCCACTAACGCCGGTACGTTGCCCAGTTGAAGCTGTTGAAAACATTGACGACGCCCATGGTAAAGGGCATGGAGGAAGCTCGTTTCGTGCGCAAGACAGTGGCAATCGTCGCCATGGGCGAGATGTACAAGCCAACGCTTGTGCCAACCGCCATGAAGCCTAACGTGGTGCTCACCGAGCCGTGCGTTTGATCCATGTACCCATTCAAGGCAAAGACACTATACAGTGTCACGACCGAGCACACGAAAAACGAGCCGAGGAATGCATGCAGGACCGCGCGTTGATTCGGTGCCCACCGATAAAAGAAGTAATTGAAAAACACGCCCGAGACCACGCCGACGATCGCTTGGGCGAAAAAGGGCATGACATTGTCCACTGCGATCGCGTAGAACATGCCCACGTAGCAATTCGTAAAGAGGAGGAGACAGGGAATGACCGACATCTCGCCCGTGCTGTGGACCTTGTGCATGCGTCGAAAGTCTGGAATGAGCGACACTCGTAGCATGAGCGTCATCGTGTGCGTCAGGACCTCAGCATTTTCGTAGGTGCTCATGAGGTCAAGAAATGGAAGTGGCCCGATCGACTGCAAATTCAGATATGACTCTCGATCCAAGCCGTTTTTCTCTTAGGCGCGAGCGTCTAAGCTGGCACAACTTTTGCGATCAACGATGCTGGAAGTGTTAGTATGTTTAGCCATTGTCAAGATGGCTGGCCTGGGAGGAAGGAAGTAGACGCAACAAAGCGAGGTATTTCGTGCTTGATCGTTTCGTTTTTGCTTTTTTCGCTTCATGCGTTAGCGTTACCTTGTCTTGGAAAAAGTTTGCATGCATTTTTAACAGGCTCCATCATGTCACTGACCACACGCGAGCGTGCTTAAGGGCACGTTGAGAGCCAAGAGACAAGTTTGTATACACTGGCTGGACGTTTGTAAAAGACAATGTAATGTAATGGACAGACTTGTTTAAGTAACACACGAGCCGTCAAACGCTCTATAAATCTCGAGTTAAAGATGACTTCGGGTTGCCTCACGGGTACTTTGGAACAAGGGGGTGAACGATATCTCACAGGGTGATAGCAAGCGAATAGATATCCACGTCCAGGTAGAACATCTCAGAGGTTTTATAAAAAGGCGCTTGGTGTTGAGAATGGTGTAAGAAGCCTGCGCTCATCAGCGAGGCGCCCATGCGATAAGCCTCGGATGCTGTTTCCACAAAGTCAAGCTCAACCATGCGCTGCATAAGATCTTTCCCTGTTCCCATGGATGGTGTTTCATCATGAGCAGCTCGATCCAGCGCAGCTTGTGCGCTAAACTCCTGTTGAAGCGTCTCGAGCACCGCAAGAATGTACGTCGCGGAGGGTAGGCGTTCTGGTTGTCGATGCCAGGCATCGCAAAGTAGTTGATGAAATCCGGATTCAAAGCTGTGCTGATGCGAGGTTTTTCTCCATCAAGCACACGTGATCATGATCACGTGATCAGTGGATTTAGGGTTTTATCAGTGGATTTAGGGTTCTATCAGTAGATTTTGGGTTTTATCAGTGGATTTAGGGTTTTATCAGTGAATTTAGGGATCGTCACGGAACATATGTAAATGTTCCAATTCTGTTTTTTTGCTGAATTCCAGCTCATACGGTGTGATTTCCGAATTTGCTACGTTGGTCAGGGGTTAATGAGGTGCACCGCTGTAGCCGCTGCTTCCGCCCAACATTAAAATATAATGCAGAAAGCCCCGGACCTTTTACAAAATGATGCGACTCATCCTTTCCTCTATTCTGTCTTGCTGTAGAATGTACTGTACAGTGCGCTGAAGTATGATGTCTCTATTTGCTGATCTTGTTACTGAACTCGATCCCGTTGTCAGATTGTAGAAACTCAATTGTCTGTGGTGAAGTGGCATTTCAATTATGGGAAAAACAGATGTGGGTCACGTATTGAAAGAGTATAAGGTGATCTAGCCGGTTAAGAAGTAACTATCGAGTATTGAAGCCAGCACTGAAGTAACCAAGAAGTAGTAGGTGGAAAAGTTTTTGAAGTAGATATAGTACTTAGTAATACTTAAATAGACTCTAATTTCCCCCTTTGAGAACAGTCGTCCGCAGCCTCACAACAACCCTACCAATCAGCCCTATAGTAAAACCAAGTCTAATATAGGAAGGTCGTTAAGTGAGCGCCTAAGTGAGCAGGGCGACAGTCATCTGTGACTAGTGGAGTTGGCAGCATCCTGATATATTTCGGGAGGTGTTCTATAAAGTGTTTGGTGACGGTTCGGACGTTAGTACTAAGAATCTGGGAAGTTTAAGCAAGAAGGATAGTTTTATTGCTTTCTTGTGTTGTAAATTGAATGGAAACACTGAAATTTTAAGTTCCTTGACGACACGCCATCCTCACTCGTTGTCGTGTAGCGCCTTGGACTGACTAGTCTTAGCGCACACCTCGCTTTTGCACTTCATGAAATACGCCACCACATAGCGTGAGTATTCGTCCACATATGTCAATACATATCGTGCACTAACCTTCAAGACCTTGTGTATCGGTCCCATCATATCTGTTGGCACAAATTTTAGCACATGCGATGTCCTCGTAAGTGAACTTAACTGGAATGGCTTAATTGTCTTCTTAACCTTTAAGCATCCGCCTCATAGCATCTAAATACCAGGGTTCACCGATGGCATAAATCTCGTAGCGTGCTGTGTCTTAGCCATACCGTTCTTTCATGTTGTCCGAAGCTAGCGTGCCAAAGCCCCTACTTAGTATCAACCTTATCATACTCTACGAGCTGAACCTCTTCTTTCCCGCATTCCAGGACGCACGATTGGTGTAAGCTTTCTTTCGCAATTGCACGGTTTGTGCTCCAAATGATACAGGAAGAGCTTTTGAACTCTACCTTCATACTGCGTGCTAAGAGTTCACCCACCGACAGCAGCCGTCTGTCCAGTACTTATTATGCAGGTCGTCGACTATCTTTAACCGTAAGCCGTCTATTCCAGTCAGCTTGATCGTAATTTTCACTGAAACTTGCATCTTCTTGCCATCCGCAGTGGAACATCATCCATAACCTCGTATTGAAGTAGGTGGGGGGTCATGTGCGACATGGCACCGCTATCAATGAGCCATCTAGAACACCGAGCTTCACCCGCGGCAAATACAGCTCCATCTTCCTCGGTACTATTCCGCTTCAGACAGTTCTACTTGTAATGTCCGACTTTACCGCATCTAATAAATTTTCAGTTGAAGCCACCTCCGTTACTTCGCGGTTCGTCCTCTCCTATTGTTTCCTTATCCTCCCTTGAATCATCCTGTATTCGCCTTAACCGCACGCTCAGGATCTCCTTCTCTAGTCGCTCGTACTCCTTCAGGGGCTTCTCTATTCACCTCAACCTATGTTACGACCTGATGATTCTTCACAATAGACGATATGAGCTCGTACTTGCCCAGGAGACTGCTTTGCGTGTTTTACGGTTGATTAGGGTGATATGTGTCAGTCACTTCCCCGGTATAGTTATGATCCATTTCGAACCAGGAGCTAACTTTACGCATTATCTGGAAACACGCATGAAATCGTCAAGGGAACTATCGAGAGAGCGTAACTTGCTTGTCATCGAATACTCGAGGACGCTCGGAGCTTCTAGAATTCGAATTGTAGCAGTAGCTAGCGCATGAAGGATATTGGAAACTGTTTTAAGCACCCATAATTTTCACGCTATATAATAACAGAATTGACGTCAATTCATGTCGCTCTGTTGCAATCACGTACCTAATCAAATATCTCGATCTATCTATACATCAGAAAAAATTGAATTTGATAGAATTGATGTCGCGATCCCGTACCTAATCGAACCGACCTATACTATAAATCAGAACTAGTTGAATTCGACTTTATCATCGGTTATTAAAAATAGCGCTTATAGAAATGATCATCTGTAAGTAGGGTTTTACAGGGGTCAGCGTATACTGTTCCGTAAACTGACCCCCCCATTTCCGTAACCTGACTCCCCCGTGAATAGCCATGAAATTTTGTAACAAATTCAACACAGTTTTAACCGTTTTAATAAAGGCTTCTAAGCAATAGTCGCACAAAGGGCGTCGTCAAAATGGCTTAGTTGAGCCAGTTTCTTTTCATTGTGACGAGCACAAGAAACAAGAGTTCATGCTAGCCAGGTAGAGCGCCTTTGGCAAATAGACGCTTAAGTATAACCATGCCTGAGAACGCTTAGAATCTCTGAATAAATCAATGTGACCAGGGGAAATATGATGGTGGATCTATTCACTCGTCGTTCAAGTCAACGAGCGAAGATGCGCTTTGGAAGATTGAAGGATGTTCAGAGCGAAAAGTATATTCCTTCTTATGCGTTGATGCCGTCACGGACGGATACAGTACCATCTCCTGATCCTCGTCCAATGGCTCAAAGAATTTTCCCACCTCCTCCGCGTAACCTTGGTGATATCGCGCTTGGCCCACTTCGGGTTGCGATCTTTATCCACAACCACAGCGCGGACGCCCTCGAAAAAGTCAGGATTCTCCATTGCTGTAAAAACATATGCTGAATCCTTTCAAATGGAATACCGGATGGCTACGCGCAGGTATCCATCCGGTATTCCATTTGAAAACATTCAGCATATGTCTTTACAGCTCCTTGGCACATTTGCTCCAAAGTCACTTTTAAGCTCAGTGGCGACATCTTTTTCAGCGTAGCAAGGCTATCCTGAGACCACTTCATTTTCAGTTTCTTCATACCGTCAACATAGAAAACAAACAGGTCAGAATTGAAGCGACTAAATCCGAAATGAATCGTCTTTATTCAATAATGACTTCCATCTTATCGTTTTTCTTACATGCGCCAAATACAGATTCGATCGTCTCCAGGTATTATATAACCAAAAAAAAGAAAAATGAATGACTTTTGTTCTAGCACTTCCAATACATCTCAGCCTTTTGTACCTGCAGTGGTGACGGAGTCGATATACTATGAAGGTGTGTGTACAGATGGTGCAGACGTTGGAGATCTTGTCGAACATAAAAATCGGAGCCAGCATCGCTGACTTTAGGCTACGACGACATAGGGCCAGTTCATCTCCACCAGAAATACAATGTTTCAACGCTCGTACCAACTCCTCTCTCTCTCTGCCAGAGACAGCGACTCGAAAACGTAAGTCGTCTGCGTTCACAGTTTCTAAGACGACAGCAACAAAATTTCTCGAATTCTATTGGTCGAAAGTGACATGGGGTGTGCCGGTAGGGTGGAGGGGTGCGCCGGTAGGGCGACCTTTTATTAAAACGGTTAAAACTGTGTTGAATTTATTACAAAATTTCATGGCTATGCACGGGGGGGAAGTTTACGGAAATGGGGGGGGCAGTATACGCTGACCCGTTTTACAGCGATTAAAGCAAAATAGACAACACTGCCTGATCCCGCATGAATTTCCCGTCACATCATGCCACCGTAACCAGAGAGTCCGCACTCACGTTGAAACCGACTGGATTGGGAGCGGCGTGCTCGACAACATTCTTGAGACGCCATAGGAACATATCCGGCGCAACCGACTGGATCGGGAGCAGCATGCCCGACAACGTACTGTTGGGACGCACGAAGAACAAAAACAAAGGGTTCAGAATCTATCGGGAGCGGCCTGATCAAGAACTTTCTCTTGATACACAAGATGAACAAGAACAACGACGCCAAGCTCAGGCAGCAGCAAGAAATGCTCAGTGTGCACGGCAGCTTCTGGAAGACCGCTTGCAAACCGCCGAACCGGAGTTCCCCCTTGCACGTCAGGAGATCCCCGAAAATTCCGCCTCGCTGCCTTTGTGCTCAACCGGGCTTACCTCTGCTGCCACAACCGCGGAGCTCTCCATTGATTGAGTAGCGCGTGAAGGATCCTGGATCAACCCTTGCACGCCCATTTTTACCATGTGCTGCGATCGTGGAAACGTGGCCAACGTTCCATAATTGGCAAAGCCACCAGAGCCACTATGGAGTCTGCTACGGGAACAAACGCTTGTTTACCGGGTGTTCCGGAGCAAACAGCAGCACGCTGTCGTTCACGCCCCTGGTTGCGAAGTTGGATGGACGGTGGGATGTAGGCCTTTCGATTCTAAGGTGCACTGTACCACCGGATGGAATAGCTGCTGCCGGAGCCCGCAGCTCAGAAAGTTGTTGCAGTTGTATATCACCGACATCATCATGGTGCTTGGTGGCCGTAAGAATTTATTTCCTCATCTGAACGGACTGATAAACATGATTTATGATGGCATTGCCGATAATGCAAGGAACGCAGGTGTCTAATTTAGCCGAGATCGACACAGCTGTCCTGAACATGGTTCCGGGGAGTACATAATTTCACAGCGCCAACAAAATTGAGTGAGAATGCAATCCCGACAGAGTTCTTGAGACTGCTCGACGTGACCGCTTCGACTGACACTGAGAGGTTGGTTCACCAAACATGCGCCTGTGAGATATTGATGCATCCAACGGTCTTTGCAATGACACGCACCCCATGTTCCGCACGTGTAATTGAGGCTGAAGTCTTGATTCGTGATCATTTAGGGTACGTTTGCCTTATTCGCATTGTATTAACAACTGCAATCAGGCTTGCTGTACATTGTCCATCGGAAGAAGTTTCCTGTGCGCTTGGCCTATGCGATGAAGATAAACAAATAACATGGACAGACGCTGCACAAGTTAGGCATATGTCTCACAAGGGACGTGTTCTCGCATGGCCGTAACCGGCCTCCAACTGGAATTTGAATACGAGAAAGAACGAATGGGACCGGAACACAAGACCGCGTACGTTCCATTATGTTATGAAAGGAAATATGTAGCGATCATTCATTCACACTTCCCTTTTCTTATGTCACATCTCGTTAGATTCCTAGCATGTCAAAAACGGTTGAATCGTGAGGAGCTGACTCCAGGCTGGATTAACCACTCCTCTCCCCTTCTGACCCGGTGCTTACATCAGCCACGATCGCTCTGATCGCTCTGGCCGGTGTCTCTTCACAGGATCATCCTTCACCTTCGATCGGGATCGGTTCGATCCGACAGCAACCTTCGTTCTCATACTGCGGGAGTGGCGCAACATACGTAGTTGCTGATCCACTTCTCCTGTGGCGAAGCGAAGGCAAAATGTTGGTCACCTTCTGTCAACGGCGTGCCGATCAGCTGGTCAACGGTGTGCCGATCAGCTGGTCAGCGATCGGATTGGTGGAAACAAGAGGGGCTTTTAAGCCTATCATGTGCAAGGAGTCTCAAGCACACGGATTTTGGTAAGTCACATGGCATTGCGTGTATTTTACATATTTTAGTGTTTGGTACATATTGGGACCGTAAGGTTAGTGGAAAAGAAGTAAATTGGTCTTGGATTGGAAAAGTGGATAAGGGGTCCTAAGAGACTCTCTAAAAGTTTGGTTTTCTAAGTCGCCTTCGCACGTCGCGGAGTGTTTGGGGGAAGAGGGTCGAGTAATCCCCTCCTGCCCATTATACCCGGCCGGGGCGCGTCGCAGACGCATTTTGCCCACCGGAAGTCCTTCGACAGGAGTATCCATTGGCTGACTTCTCACAAGTTTAAGTCACGTACGTTTGGAACGTACTAACAAGTGGATTGGTCTTTACGTGGAGATATCGTTTGTGGAATTCACGAGCATATTGGATATTTACGTGGACATATTGGTTTACTATAACATTGGTTGGAGTTTAGACCGGCTTTGGTCTTCTCTCATATTGGTCAGGGGCTACACCGGTTGAGTGGTCTACCCTCTATTATCTCGTATTGGTTGGGTCTAGATCGATTTGACGATCGACCCATTGGACTATACATATTTCAAGTGTAACCGGTCTACAAGTACCCAGGGTGAAGAGTTCCGCCCAGGGTACACCCCCCCCCAGTACGGTCTGCATACTATCAGACCCAAGTCAACCAGCGACACGATCCACCGAGTGTTGAACTAGCCCATTCCATCGGGTACACAAGGTGAGATGGCAACGCAAGATGAATCGGACCAGGCGTCTTCTGTTGATGATCGGTCGTCTGCCAGCAGCGGACGATCAGATCGGATCGCGAGCGAAGGTCCGCGGGGTACCCCCCCGTAAGTTGGAAGGCTGGGCACGATGGTGGTCAGGTTCTCGAAACAACCGTGTTCGATTTTGAACTTGACTCCACCACAATGGTGCGCGTGCCCGGATCATTTGGTGATCGTGGATATCACCGAGATGATGTCCGGTCAAAAGTTGACTTAAGTGATTTAAATGTGGAATCGTTCTGGAGAGGACATAAGGAAAAGCTGTCACCTTATGTTCTCGTTGTTGATAAAGATGGCGATGTCCGATCTGGCCGGGTGGAGGACCAGATCGGGATTAATAAGTTTTTCCTACCCATAAGGCTCCCACCGGAGCCGATCGGGACTATAGCAAGTTTTGCTATAGTTCCGGAAAGGATCAGGACTTTTGTCCTGATCCTATGCATTTACATGGAAAAATTGATGGAATAAAAAATGAGAACCAATCGGAGGCTGATCGGAACGATCCGATCCACATGCCTAAGGTCCCCAAGCAAAGGCTAGGAATGCCGCCCGAGGAGGACGACTTGGAAGAAAAGTCGCAGGTCGGGGATGGGGTTATTGACGAACAAGACCTGACCAGGATGTATTGCATCCACGAGTTGAAGCGATTTATTCGTGAAGACCAGGTCATGCAAATTTTGAACCCCCATATCCCTGATCGCCTCCTCGGACCCACTACCGATCCGATCCAGAGTGATCGACCACTGCTGCTAGTGAAAAACCTGCTGGCGATGTTGGCTGAGGTCGGCATAAAAGTGGAGAACCCGGCCAACGTCCACAAGCTGTTTGATCTGGACACTCGCAGGCTGGAGCTGTCGATGTCGACTCTCCATGATTATTTGGTGCCGTTGGTGTGGGCGGTTCGCCGCCCAACTCCCACCATGGCATTGAAGGTTGCTGAAGACACGGCAGCACATGACGATGCGTGCTCCGATGATAAATCCGTATATCAGTCTCCACCTTCCTCTAACAGCTCATCGGAGTTGGAGGTCGGTGTTGAGCGGATGACCATGGGGGCAGATCATACCCCCATGGGAGCATAAAAAGGACGTGCGGCAGCATGGGGCTGCATGCCGGTCGGGGACCCAGGAGCCCCCTCAGGTGTCAGTACCTCCAAAGGAGGATACCCACACGTTGCCCATGACCCAAGCTAACGTCCAAGCCATGTTTGAAGCAAAGATGGAGCGTTTCATGGGAGATCGATGCAGATCACCTCCGCGCCCTCATGCTCAGGACCGATCTGCCCGGAAAAATGTCAATATTTTCCGGGATGTAGATATGGAGTCAGTAGCATCAGTGGACAAGGCCACTCGAGGTGTTAAACCAATTGGCAAAGGAAGACGCAAGCCGCAACCAGCTCGATCGCGCCGATCAAGCAAGAACAGTGATTACGACATGGAGTCGATCGGCGATCCGGATGACCACTATGGGTCAGACGGTGCAGGTGCGGGCCTCCACGACCGCTTTTGATTTCGGATCTACTGCGATCCCGCGCATTCACATGGCTGCGACAACTGATCTCAAGTATTTCACCGGAAAGGACACCGACGAGGAGCAGGCCAGGTCGTGGTTTAGTCGGGTCAAGTCTGCTTTCTTACGGGATCAGACACCAAAAAAGGAACGGTATTTGATCTTTAGATATCTGCTGAAAGGACCGTCTGCGAACTGGGTCCAACAGTTGAGTCGGGATGTCCGATCTGACTGGGACCTGCTATATTCAGAGTTTGAGTGGCAGTACTGCAACTCCGGATTCTCCATCTCCCGCAAATATCATCACATGCAGAAGCGGGGCAACGAGACGCCGATCGAGTACTTACACCGTCTGAATGTGGCTGCAATTCGCTCCGGCATAGTGATAAAAGAAGGCAACCCGCCGACCGGTGCCGCTTTGGAACACGTGGGTCACTATATTAGTACCCTTGACGACCAGGAGATGGCAGATCAGCTCACCCGGTTGCGCCTGAAGGATGTGGGAGAAGTGGAGCAGACGTTGCGAACGTTGCAACACTCCCGCAGCATGAGATCAAAGGTGCCGTTGGATCAGGTCGTTACAGATCCAAGACCCAGACCGATCCGGTGAAGAGACCCTTGACCAGATCGGCCCGTGCTGTTAAGGCTATCGTAGCTGAGGACAGCACTGAATCGGAAGAAAAAAGCAGCGGCCAGTACAGTCGGGAGTCAGACGAGGATCAGTACCGTCACATCTTCGTCGCGGAACCTGCCCCGAAAACCAGATCGACGCCTGACCAGGCAGATCGGAAGGGCAGGAGCGGAAACAAGTCTGACCCGGACCGACCCCGCAAGAAGTGTTCTCACTGCGGTCAAGCAAGCATGATGATCGGGGCTGCTGGAAGAAGTTAATATGCAAGAAATGCGAAAGACGCGGCCACCCCACCGATCACTGCCTTTTCGTGTGCAAGTCATGTGGAGAGCGTATTCATCTGCGATTGCAGAAAGATTTTTTCTATACTTCTTCGAAAAGCCCCAATTAGAGAAGGCCCATCTTTCCTGACTAAGTAGTAAATGTTCAGTTAGTTTTAAGTATGTTATAACCGAAGCCGTTTTCCTTATTTTGATGTTTTTGAGTATGGTAGTAATACTTGCGTAATCCACGAGGCCGGCCACTGCAAGATGTAAGAATTCTTCAACCTGATGTGCAAGTGGTATGTGCCGGGCAAGCACGCGGGGATGCTTCCACCTGACGTGGAAAGGATTTTAAACTAGAACGCTCGCCAGGTTGGAATCTGGATCGAGCCGAGCGGTCTACGTTTGGCATCTATGCATATGTCGGCAAGGAGAATAAAACCGACAATACATGTTCTGTTCTCAATTGCATCGATCGGGATCATCCGGTCTACAATCTCACGACCGATGAATATTCCCGATCGAAGGTGGTCATGCAGCTAGATCTGCTGCCTGGAGAGTCTCGCGGATACTGGAAGTATCATGCGCCGGACAAATGGTTTAAGCAGGCGAAAGCCTGTGGTAAGATAAATAACCAGAAAGCGACGATGTTTTTCGACTCTGGGGCTGAAGTCTCGATTATTGACTCCGCCTTTGCTCGTAAGGTCGGATGTCGTATAGACGATACCCAGAGACAAGAATGCGTTGGAATTGGTGAAAACTCTTATATGACCGAAGGAAGGACGCGCGTGAAGATCACCCTATCGGGATCGCTGGTCTACTTCTTCAGCGCTTGGGTTGGTAGGCTGGACGGTCAGGATGCCCTGTTAGGCATGGATTTTATGGTTCCGGCGGGTATTCGCCTAGATCTGTCTCATGGAGTGCTTACACACCCGGATGAGGTCCAGATCCAGTTAGCTGGTCGGCGGCCCCTATACGGATCGCACACCGATCTGGTCAGGTGGAACCAAGATGTCACTATTCCAGTCGGACAATCCGCTGATACCCCGTCGACAAAGGTTTTCGATCAAGGAAGTTATGGGTGACCAGGGGTGATCGGTGGGTGCCTACATTTTTGAAGAGCGCCGGCCGATTTGATTTTGTCCGAGTCACTAATATCGGTGACAAGCCGCTTACGCTCGACAACAATACTATTGTTGGCATGAGGCTGGCTGAAGGGAAGGTGCCAGGAAAGGCGGGGTTCGTCTCGATCGGATCGAGACGGTATGTTGAGTGGCAGAACTTGGCATAACAGGCGACCACCGATCTGGTCAGCAATGATGGATCGGTGGAAGAAGATACATCACCTATGGTGGAACGACCCAGCTATGTAACCCCTAGAAAGATGCTAGTTCGAAGAAAGGCACCGCAGGTGCTGGATACGGTGGACCATCAAGTAGATGAGCCAAAGTTCGTTAACGTGGTGGCGACACAAGAACAGGCGACAGCGGAGCCGCAAATAGAAAAAGGGAAGCATGGCGAGACTGGGGCGGACCATGATGGCACGCTTGAGCAGGTCGATGTCGGTGAAGGGCAGCCCGCCGATCGGGAACAGCAGTGTTCATCCGATCAGGACGGTTTGGGTGTTATTGCCCCGGAAGATGACCAGGTCTGCATCCATGAGGGCGGGGACCAATACATTCAGGAGTTGGAGAGCCAGATGGCAGTCCTCCCTGAAGTGTCTGCTGACCCGCCCGAGGTTACTATGGACGATCTGCAAGTGGGTGACCGGGATCTCAACAGTCCCGATCAGACCGATCAGCTAAAGCAGATCATATGGAAGAAGAAACATCTGCCGATCGGTAAAGGCAATGTCTTACCCCCTGCTGCTCGCGGAGCGATTTGTGACATCAACGTTGGAGATGCCAAGTCGATCGCCCAGAGATGCCGACGTGTGGCGCCACAGTACCGCGAAAAATTGTCTGACCTTATTAAAGGACTGTTGGCTACCAAGATCATCAGACCGTCGACCTCGCCATGGGCCTCACCGATCGTGATCGTGATCAAGAAGAACGGTGTCGACATCAGGTTGTATATCGACTATCGGTTGGTAAATCGGTTGACCAAGCTTATGGTGTACCCGATGCCGCTGATCAGCGATCTACTAGAAGACCTTGCCAAGACTCTGTGGTATTGCTCACTAGACATGGCAAGTGGATTTTGGGTGGTTTCGATGACCGATCGGGCTCGCGAGATCTCCGCATTTGTTACACCGTTCGGTCTGTTCGAGTGGAACCGTATGCCGTTCGGGTTGAATAACGCGCCCCAGATCTACCGGAGGCTGATCGACAACGCATTGTATGGACATTTCAAGATCAGTACCGATCGGGACCCCACCGAAAACCATGATGTATTTACAGAGGGCGAACCCGATCGGGAAAGGAGACCGTCCGTTCTGGGGAGGCGATCGTATATCGACGACATTCTGATCCCTGCTTTGTCATGGAGCGATCTATGCGAGGTAGAACGGTTGTTGGAGACATGCGATCGCTGGAACCTATCGATCAGTGCTGTGAAGAGCTTTGGGGCATGTCCAAGGTCGCCTATTTAGGTCGTATGGTGTCAATCAGTGGGCTGGAGTCCAATCCTAACGATCTGAGTCGCTGAGCAACCTCCCGTTTCCCAGATCACTGAAGGCAATGCAGTCCTTCCCAGGGAGCCTAAATTACTACAGTCGTTTCATTGAAGACTTCGCAATTTACGTGGCCGTGCTGTACGAGCTCCGGGAAGTCGACTACCATATGTTGCACGAAGGAGATCGTACAACGTTACGAGAGGGCTGCGACTCTGATCTGCCCGCAGATTTTCCGCAGGTGGAGGCAGACGATCACATGAAGCGTGCAAATGTTGCTTTCGGTATGCTGAAGGCCATATGTAAAGGTTCTTTCAAGAAAGTCGACATTGGCCTGGCTATTATCGGCCAATGGGTTGGACGTTCGGCTCGGCAGATGGTCATCGATCTTGTCACAGTGTACCAAGAGAGAGGAGAATATATTGGGCACATTGTCTGCCAATATCACCCCTCGGTCTGAATTGGATGAAGCTATGATGGCGATTGACCCAAGGAAGCAACCTCGACGGTCAATATCACGGCCGCCACCGATCGTTGATCGGGATGAGGAACTCCTGGTCTTGAGTTTCGAGGGATCGGCTAGCGTGAATAAGAAAGCCGGCTCCTATAGTGCCATACTGTGGAAGTTACCACAGTGGTCTATAGTAGCAGCCGCCGCCGATTTCACGCCTGACATAACGGTCAACGAGGCGGAATATCGGGGGCTCTTTCTATGTCTCGATCTGCTGTCATCAAAAAAGAAAGGGCGGATCATCATATGTAGTGACTCCAACCTAGTGATAAGGCAGATGACCGGGGAGATCAACTGTAAGGCACCACGGCTGAAGTTGCTGAATGATTGGGTGATGAAGACACTGAAAGACTATCCCAACCACGAGCTATTGCACGTGAAACGGGATTGGAACAGAAGCGCCGACCACATCGCGACCCAAGCCATGCGGGACCAGATCGGGGCGACGGTCACGGAGGAGGCCGTTCTACATGAACTTATGGACATAAACATGCTCCCGGAGTTGATCAAGCCCAAGGACACCCCTGATCAGGTGCATGTGATGGCGACAACTAGATCGCGAACTCAGAAGTCTCGCCGATCGTTCCCAAAGGAAAGGATGAGCGAGTACGTTGTACAACAGCTAAGGGCGGAACGGATCCTCAAGGCGCAGGAAGAAGAAGAGTGGATCGTCAACTTGAAGGCCTATCTGCGCGGTGAACTGTCTAAGTTAACGAATGATCAAGCGAAAGAGTGTACCAAGATCGCGGACAGTTATGATGTGGATGACAATGGATTGCTGTATTACTGCCGTGATGTTGACCAAGACAGTGCCGATCGAGATCGACTAGCGAAACTGGTGATCCCTGAGTTGCTACAGCCGGATGTCCTTCATCACTACCATGTGAGTCTAGAAGGGGGACATCAAGAAATAGGCAGGACATACCACAAGATAAGGGCCCACTTTCACTGGAGAGGACTTTTTCGGAGCGTGCAGAAATATGTGTGCTGTTGCACAGATTGCGAGACCAGAAAGGGCAGACCGATAATCAATGGGCGATCGCCCGGGAATATCGAGGCCACTTACCCTTTCCAGGTGATAGCAATGGACCACATACCGTCGCTGCCCAGTCGACGAGCGGCAACACTGAGCTGCTGATCTGGGTCGACCTGTTCACTGTTCTGGTGATTGCGAAGGCTAGTGCATCCCGATCTGCGGAGCAGATCGCCCAGAGTTACGAAGAATGCGTGTTTAGAAGGTTCAGCGCCAGGGAAGTTATCAGAAACGATCGGGAACCCGGTTTTATGGCCGAGGTATTCCGGTCGCTCAATAACATGCTAGGACAGAAACAGAGTGCGACGATGGCATATCGTCAGCAAGCGAACGGATCGGCTGAACGCATGGTTCAGACAATAACAAGGGCGATCAAGATGTATGTGGCCGACCCAGACCAACGTGACTGGGATGAGTATGCAGAAAGACTGGTATTCGCACTCAACTCTTCAACCGATCGGGTCCGAGGAGAGACGCCTTTCTATCTGGCGTATGGATGGGACCCTCGATCGACACTTGAAGCGGCGATACCGATCGGCTGCACTCGGACACGTGATCGCGATGCCCGCCGTTGGAGTATGCAGGTCCAGAAGCACTATCAACATGCGAAGGAAGTCGTCACCGAAAAGTTTCGTCAGGCCACACAAGATCGAGCAGATCGGAATAACGATCAGGTCCAACCTCACGGTATTGAACCAGGGGCGAGGGTATGGTTATACCTCGATCGGGTCAAGGAATGTTATGCAAGGAAGTTGGCTCATATGTGGCACGGTCCTTTCCGTGTAGCAGAGCTGATCGGTGAGCACGCTGCCCGTCTGATCACGATCGGCACGGATTATAGAGTTTTTCCGATCGTGCATGTGTCCAAATTGAATCTGGTCAGAGATTTCCCCGATCGGCCCAAAACACCCTGTCTGGTGGATGAAGCGGAGAGATTCGATTTTGATGAGGCTCTGCTGCCGGAGGACAGTTGGGAAAGACCATTGGAGGAGGATGAATCGAGGTGGAGAAGGTGCTAGATGTCCGATCGGTAAGAAGACACGTTTCGGTCGCACTCACCGAGAATATCTGGTCCGGTGGAAAGATCATGACGAAGCAACTTGAATCGATGGACTTGATCTAAATTGTGGAGCACTGCTACGAGAGTTCGAGCGAGAACGAGTCAGTTGGAATCGCTTCTCAGTGATGCAGACTCATGAAGATGCAGACCAAGACACGCAGTAGCACCGATCATACCGATCGGTGTGAATATGTGTAAGGTCTGAATTATTGTGAACATTTTATGCATGTTATTTCCGCAAAAAGCGAGGGCATGCATGAAATTTTCCGTTTTTTTTTAAAAAAAACTACCTTTACCCTATGCCTATGATCTCTGATTTGCTCGAGGATTTGGATAAAGCGTTGTGGTTTTGCTACTTGGATATGGTGAGTGGTTTTTAGGTCCTGTCTATGACCGATCGAGCGCGTCAGATTTCGGCGTTTGTCACTCCGTTCGGAGTGTTTATTAAATGGGTGGTTAGCGGCTAATAGTATAGTAATTACCTAACTATATAATAATATCAAGTATTAGACTAACTGTACTATTATTTAACCTGCATGATTCGGTATTTATAACGAATCGACTTTTCCCTCGTAGATTATAATAACTTATAATCTCTTATTTGAATTTCAGACAACGCGTCTGAAATTCAACTGTGATATTCTAACTTGAATATCAATTATGTAATGGCACCCCATTACAATAACAACCTGTTAAAGGCTTCCTGCTGGACGAGGGTTAGCCTATCCCAATCGTCCTGGTTCATCCTTTGCAGAGGATGCCGTAGCCTACCAACACAGGTTTTGGATTGACTACAAGTGCTACCAGATGTAGCCGGTGCGTACACGCACGGTGCGGCTAGCGCACAGAGGAGTACTTTCCTTTAAGCGGCGTTCGCCGCTACTTAGCCGATACGCCCTTATAAAAGGGCTTAGTAAGAGAGAACTCTCTTACTCGGGGCCGAGATTCCACTTTGGTTTACCAGTTAGCACAAGCTAACGCCTTAGCACAAGGCTCCCTTAATAAGGGGGTAGCTAGGGGAAGAACTTCCCTTACGCTACTACACTCACTGCGCGCGTGACCGGTCGAGGTCGTGCGTCCTGCAGTCTTTTGAGAGAAATGTAAACTGAATGTATATTTAATATGTAATTAGCCTAAATTAATTTAAACTAATGTAAACTATATGTAATACTAAGTAAAACTTACTAAATTCGTACTTAGCTAAAATGTAGTGTACACCACCTGTGTACTAACACGTGGCTGGCTGCCACGCCTCCACCAAGGTTTCCTGACCTGATTGGTTAAAATAACCAATAGGCCCAAACCTTTCGGACCGGTCAATACTGACCCCAACCGTAGTGTACTCACGTACACCACATACTAAATGTAACCAGAATGTAACCCTGTTACAATTTGCACCTGATCAGGCTTGATCGACAACAGTCGCTTCATAACAAGTCATCTCAATCTTGCAGCAAGGAATTGCAGCGTGCCATTTCCGCCACCTGGAGAGCGACCCACGCCCAAGCCGTCGGGTACACAAGGTGAGCAGGAACACAAGCATTCCAGGGACAACCGGAGAACCCCTTCGTTAGTCGGCAGTCCGGGCGTCGTGGTAACGCCTGATCAAGCTTCAAAAACTTTAATCAGCCGCTATACCACAATGGTGCGCGTGCCCGGATCTTTGGGCGACGTGGGATATCACCGCGATTCTACGCAAGATGGAGATGATGCGGACGTGAAAACGGAAGCGTAAGCAGAAAGGAAGATAAAAGTGGAAAAGGAGGAGGTGGTTGTGACGACGGAAGGCAGTTCGCCGTCGTCATGTCTGAAGAAGAAAGGAAATGCTGATCATCAGGACCTGGGGAGGTATCTTGATGAGCTAAAGGAGGAGAAGCCTCAACCACCTCCCGAAGCTCCTTCGGGAGCCCATGAGGATCATAACTTGCGTTATGATCCGCTAAATACATGTGTGTATAAGGATCCGGATTGGGATCAGATGGTGAAGTATACAAGACCGACCAGCCGAAGGCGTTGCTAAAGGCACCTGGGTCGGAGAGCGACGAAAGTCGATCAAGTACGCCGCCAACAGATTTGAATCTGGTGAAAACGTTTTAATGAAAGGTTTACAAAGGAGAATTGGAGGATTTCTTATTGACGAACGCGATCGTGAACCTCCTCGGGGTCAAGATCAGCGGAGAGCTGAAAGGACCGGTCGATCGTCCAGTGAAGAATTGGAATGACAAGATTCAGCTGGTGTTAGGGCTAATACGCCTGATCAAGCAATCTGGTCTGTCGACAAGCACCTACGATGCCGAAGAAATGTTCGATCAGGACCTAGGAGATATTAGGACCGCTACACATCGATTATACGAGTTGGTGGTACCTATCGTGGGTAGATCTACTATGGAGGAGCCCGCCAGTTCTACGCCAAAAATTGAAGCGGGCCCGTCGACAAACGTGGCAGAACGCTCGGGATCATCCTGTTACGAATCTTCCCCTTCCGAAGGCGATGAGTCAGAAGTGGAGTCGAGCAGTGCCGGAAGTATAGAGCCCAAGACCACCAGGATGACAGTTTGCCAGAAAGATGAATCCAAATTCTCGGTTATCAAGAAAGAGCCTCAACCGACCAAGGTAGAAGGTGATCAAGCATCGCAAGGTCCACAGCTGCAGACATTTTTTGACAAGGCTATGGAGCGGTTCCTGTCTGAGGAAAGAAGCAAATTGACACCTGGAGTGGTTCACGCGAAGAGTTACCAGCCGAGGCCAGGAAGAGCTTCGTCGATCAAAGATGTCGATATGGAGTCAGTACATTTACTTCATGATCGTCAGTCGAAGCCAGGAAGATCGACGACGGCTAATGATGTCGACATGGAATCTGTATATTCGCTCCATGATCAACAATCCCAACGTGATTTTATTACGTCGATCCATACGAGCCGATCACACTGCCTCGAAGAGCCACAGTTGCGTCCGCCTATACTGGAATGCCTGATCAATAGCCGATTCCCGGAATCCGAATGTCTGTGATCAGTGATCTAAAAGAATTTTCGTGAAAGGAAGGGGATGAAGATCAAGCACGGAATTAGATTAGTCGCCTCAAGTCAGCATTTATGCGTGATAAAGCTTCTTATCATGAAAAGTGTTTGATCCTGGTCGATCTACTAAAAGATCCAGCGCGCAATTGGCATCTCCAGCTGAGTAGATATACTCGATCAAGTTGGAAAAGTCTCGTGGATGAGTTTGAAGTTCAATACTGTGGAAGTGGCCAATCGGCATCCCGCCAGTATTATTACACGAAGCATCGATCGGATGAAACTACTATTGAGTATCTGCACCGGTTGAATGTGGCGGGACTGCGAGCCAAGTTGCCGATCATGGACGGATCGCCTACGATCTTACGCGAGCATGTGCAACATTTTCTGGACGCATTGGCCAATCGGGAACTCGCTGATCAACTGGCACTTCTGCGGTTGGATAACGCCACGGATCTGGAAGAGACGCTGCGGGCGTATTCACGCAATAAGTGGTGCCAGCCAACAGCGGCGGTAGGTACCAGCCGATTTCGCCAGAAATACGGTGATGATCGAGCACCTGCCCCGGCGCGGAAGACCAAAGCAGTACGCGCGATCAAGGTGAAGTCTAGGAGTGAGGAATCAAGTGCCGACGACAGTGAAGCAATGGTGATCAGCGCCGTTACATGATTGATGCCATGCGCGATCAACCAGTGACGCAAGATCAACTTGGTGAGCCCGGATCGGGCAAACGCAGTGATTCAAGTGCAGTTGATCAAGGGGCGATGAAGAAGTGCAGTCACTGTGGATCGATCAGGCACGATAATTTACGTTGCTGGAAGCGCTTGACCTGTCTGAAGTGTGGCAAGAAGGGTCATCCGACCGATCAATGCTTGCACATCTGCCGAGCATGCGGTGAAGTTCACGATGCGGGCGAGTGCCCTATGGAAGAATTTTATAATCGCATCCGCCAGTGGTACAATCCTACCAAGCATGCTGGAATGTTGCCCAAGGAAGCCGAAGATTTGTTAAACTAGGACGCTCGCCAGGTTGGAATATGGTACGAGACGAGCGTTCTGGTTTGTGAATTTTTGCATATGTGGATAAGAAGAGGGCTGATCAAGCAACAGAAAAAGATAATGAAAAATGTGATCAGCCTTACCACGTTTGGCTAATTTCCGTATTGATGAATTTTCTCGGTCCCCGGTGATCATGGAAGTTGATCTACTTCCGGGTGAATCACGTGGATATTGGAAGTACCACTCGCCAAAGAAATGGTTTAAACAAGCCAAGGCGAGCGGTAAAATTAATAACGAACGTGCCACATTATCATTTGATTCTGGTGCCGAAGTTTCGATCATTGACTCACCCTTTGCTCGTAAGGTGAGCTGTCAGATCGACACGAGTCAAACGCAAGAATGTGTCGGCATTGGAGAAAGTGCATACCTCACAGAAGGGCGCACTGAAATCAACATTACGTTAGCGGGATCGTTGGTTTATTATTTCCATGCATGTGTGGGCAAACTTGTCGGTCAAGATGCTATATTGGGTATGGATTTTATGATACCAGCTGGTGTTCGATTAGACGTCGCCCATGGTGCGCTAAGTGCGCCTGATGAGGTCATCATCCCATTGGAGGGGCGCCGACAGCTGTATGGATCGAGTGGTAATTATATGAACTCAATCAGTACGAACAGATCCCAGTAGGTCGATCTTCCGAGGTTCGAATTTATGACCAGCGATATCGAAAGTTGTGGATTACTCGTGGAAAAGATTGGGTCCCCACTATCACTAGGGGCGTGGGCAATTTGCGATACCTGCGTGTTACGAACGTTGTTGATCATCCGATCATCGTGCAAGATGAGACGATTTTAGGCATCTGGATGAACAAAGATGATGTGCCCCGTCGCCCTGGATTTGTTTCGATAGTGTCTAATCGTTACAAGGAGTGGCAAAATCTCGCGTATCAATTGTCTACTGATTCCGTGAATGAAGATCAAGAAAGTGTCGATCAATGTCCTCTAGTCGAGAAGAGGGAGTATCCTGCTCCTCGAAGTATTTTTAGTACGCCCTACGGACCCGATCGCCACATCTGTGGCATTGGTAACCGGAGGGCCGCAAAAGGTGCAAGAGGTGCAAGCGCGGTGCAATCAGGAGCCGGGGAGGAAAGGTCCGACCCCGGAGCACGGAGTTGAACAACCTATTGCAAGAGATACGTTTATTCAAGACACGCGCGATCACCCTGTCTCAGCCGATCCTAGCGAAGTTGGTGTAATCCCTATCGATGATCAAATTCGTTAACATGAAGGTGGAGATTTGTATGTGGAGGAACTGGAGAAGCAGCTTGCTACGTTGCCCGAAGTATCTGCAAGCACCGAAGAAGTAACTAGGGACGACTTGCTAGTCGGAGACCCCTTGGTTAACTCACCAGAAGAAATTGATCAGCTTCGCGATATAATTTGGGCGAAGAAACATCTGTTGATCGGGAAAGGGATCGCGCTACCTCCTGCTGCACGCGGTGTTGTTTGTGATATCGATGTAGGTGATGCGCGCATGATCGCCCAAAAGTGTCGAAAGGTGGCTCCGCTATTTTGCGAGAAGTTATCGGCCTTGACCAAGGGTCTATTGGCTACTAAGATCATCCAGCCGTCTACTTCACCCTGGGCATCACCTATAGTGATCATCGTGAAGAAGAATGGGGTTGATATTCGCTTATGTATCGACTATCGCGCGGTGAATCAACTCACGCGTTTGATGGTATACCCAATGCCCCTGATCTCTGATCTACTCGAAGATTTGGATAAAGCGTTGTGGTTTTGCTCTTTGGACATGGCGAGTGGTTTTTGGGTCGCGTCTAAGACCGATCGAGCACGTCAGATTTCGGCGTTTGTCACTCCTTTTGGATTGTTTGAATGGAATAGGATGCCCTTTGGCCTAAAGAATGCTCCGCAAATCTACCAGCGGTTGATCGATAATGCATTATACGGGTATCTCGAGGTTAAGGACGGTGCCGACGAATCGGCCGATGTATTTACTGTGGGAGAGCCTGACCAGACACCGGGACCGTCTGTGCTGCAGCGGCGACCATATATCGATGATATTTTGATCCTTGCACCTACATGGACTACCCTGTTTGATAAAGTGCGGCACCTATTGGAAAGGTGCGATCAATGGAACTTGTCGATCAGCGTAGCTATATCGTAATGGGGGCGAAGTGAAGTTCCTTATTTAGGGCATCATGTCTCTAGCCGCGGTTTGGATACAAATCCAAAAAATTTGGATGATCTGATCGATTTGCCTTTTCCTGGTACCTTAAATGCTATTCAATCGTTTTTGGGAAGTTTGAACTACTACCGTCGATTTATTGAAGACTTCGTGATCTATGCCGCTGTGCTCTACAAATTAAGAGAGATCGATTATCAAGAGTTGAAGAGCCGATAATCGATCAAGGAGGATTCGGATCATGAAGACGATCAATTTATCAGGGCAAAAGTAGCATTCAGTATGCTGAAAGCGAATATTGCGTCAGCCCCAACCCTGCACCATTTTGATCAAGCCAAAACGCTGGTGATCGTGGTTTATGTCAGCAAATGGGCAGTATCTGCCGCGTTGGTACAAGACCATGATCAAGTGTATTGCCCCGTCGCATTCGCCAGCCGGACATTGAAGAGCGGTGAGCTGAATTACATCCCCCTCGAAAAGGAAGCTCTGGCACTTCTGCGGATTCTGGATGTTTACTTCACAATGATAGTCGGAAAGGCGATCACTGTCTTGTCACGTCGATCCACGTTGAAATGGTTACTAACATCCAACGGGATGGACGGAAGATTGGGCAGATGGGCTGCGATCTTATCACAATGAGACCTTGAGATCAAGTAATGTGTACATGGAGAAGAGGAGGTACTAGGGGCGTTAGCCGAAAGTATCACCCCGAGCACCGAAATTGATGAAGCACTGATCGCGATCGCACCGAAAAAGAAACCGCGGCAGATGATTGAAGTACCACCTCCTACGGTTGAGAAAGACGAATAACTCTCCGTGATCAGTTTCGATGGATCTGCAAGTGTCAAGCGACGTGTGGGTGCGTTTGGCGCTATCGTGTGGAAATTACCGGAGTGGAAGATTATCGCGGTTGCTGATCATGCACCTGACATCACGGTGAATGAAGCTGAATACCATGGATTGCTCTTAAGTTTGGATCCACTGTCGCGATACCCCAAAGGAAGGATGATCGTGTGTGGAGACTCGAATTTGGTGATCAGGCAATTGCGTGGTGAAATAGAATGTAAAGATACGCGATTGCAAGTGTTGCAACAGCGTGCGCTGAAAATCCTTTGCGAATGGACCGATCATGATCTGTTTCATGTCAAGATAGAGTGGAATAAGAGTGCGGATCATATCACCACTATGGCCATGCAGGGCGGAACAAGATGTGAGATTAATGACGAAAAACAGCTGGAGAAATTGGTCGATATCAACAGATTGTCGGAAGTGATAACGTGGAATGAAGATCCCACTGTCCCACAAGTGCTGGTGACGGCGCGATCACGTAATGTCCTTCAACCGCGACCGTCGACGTAGCCCGATTTATCCATAGAAGGTATGAGGGCGGAACGTGTGAAAAAGGCGAAGGACGAAGAAAAATGGATTCATGATTTGCGAAGTTACTTGTACGTTGACGTCTCACAATTGAACGCAGACGAGGTAAAGGATTGCGCGAAAATAGCCGACAATTACGATGTCGATGAACAAGGATTGTTGATTTACTGTGGAAATATGGCTAAAGGAAAAGCCAACGATGATCAAGTTGATCAAGACGATCGACGTACTTCGATCAAGCTGGTCTTACCTGAGACTCTACATGCGGATGTCCTCCACCACTATCATGTGAGCTTGGAAAGAGGACACCAAGGCATACGGCGTACATATCAGCGGATCAGACGATACTTCCATTGGTGTGGTCTATTCCGAATCGTACAAAGGTTTGTCGAACAATGCGTAGATTGCGATACGGGGAAAGGCAAACCTACGATCAAGGTCAGGTCGCCGGGGAATATCGAGGATACGTACCCATTCCAAGTGATGGACATGGATCATATCCCGTCACTACCCCGATAGACGGATGGACATACTGAACTGCTGATTTGGACAGATCTGTTCACGGGTATGGTGATCGCGAAAGCTGGATCGTCTCGCACAGCGCAGAAAGTTACCGAAAATAATGAAGAGTGTGTGTTTCAACGATTCGGGGCTAGTGAGGTGATCAGTCATGATCGATAGCCTGGTTTTATGTCGTAAGTATTTCGTGCGTTCAGCAAGACTGTGGGACAACGGCAGAGTGCCAATATGGCATACCGTCCACAGGCGAAGGGCAAGGCGGAAAGAACGGTGCAGACGATTACACGGGCGATCAAGATGTACGTATCAGATGTCGGCCAGAAGGATTGGAACTCGTACGCAGAGCGACTGGTATTCGCGCTAAATTCAACCCCCGATCGCATCCGTGGAGAGACACCATTTTATTTGGCGTATGGGTGGGACCCGCGATCATCGTTGGAATCAACATTACAACTGGGTGGAATTTGGCGTAAAGACCGGGATGCTCGTCGATGGAGATATAAGTTGCAGAAAGACTACCGATACTCCCGCGATCAAGTGAACACTCGATTGCACCAAGCGATGGCTGATCGAGCTGAGAATCACAATGATCAAGTGACACCGCACAAGATTGAAGCTGGATCAAGGGTCTGGTTGTATCTCGATCGGTTGAAAGAAGGGTTAGCAAAGAAACTGCGCATATGAGGCATGGACCCTTCAGAGTCGATGAGGTGATTGGTAATCATGCGGCGAGATTGGTTACAGCCGGCACTGACTATCGCATGTTCCCAGTAGTGCACCTGTTCAAGTTGAAATTGGTCAAGGTATTTACACATCTCCCTACTACTGTGCTAGCGGCGGGGTAGAAGATCGTTTCGACTTCGATGAAGCTTTTCTACCCTAAGAAAGCTGGGAAAGGACTCTATCCAGATGAATTTGAAGTTGATCGTATAACTGATGTCCGATCTGGTCGAAAGACTAGGTATGGAAGAACGTTACGCGAATATCAAGTCTACTGGAAAGGTTATGCTGAGCCGTCGTGGTTAGACGAGACAGATCTGAACTGTGATGCTCTGATCAAGGACTTCGAAAGGAAGGTGATCAACAGACATCGGTTTGACGTAATGCAAGTGGACGAAGAGGCCAACTAATGCGTGATCGGCGGACTGACCATGGGATTGTGATCGAAGAACCTTCGATTGAAGAAAATGATTGATGAAACTCACGATTGATGAAGAAATGATGAAATGACTTGAAGTGGTGTAGTTACGATGGATATTGTGAAGTAAGGTGATGGAACAGTGGCAGATGAGTCGATGTAAGGCTGATCTATGTTATGCATGAAAAAGGTGACGAAGCAACGGTTGGAAATGACATGATCAAGAGTGTTTATTGACTAAAGAAGAAGCTATCAGCCAACTAATCAGCCCCATAAAACTTGCGGCGGATTCGAAGGGATGTTCCGGCCAGGGTGATCCTCAGGAGAATGACGATATTGGATCCGCCAAGGTTCAAAGTCATCAACTTCGTTCAGCGCGTCTGATAGGGACCGAGGTGGCGGGTCCGATAGGAACCCGGGGTACCACGCCCCATCGTCGGCCGGGGCAAACTTCAAAGGACGGTTTCGAGCACAATGGGTGATCGACGGGTCCAGGAAAATGTCTAGATAACACTTCCCGTCGACCATCCCCTGCAGGATAAACTGCAAAAGTCTCTTCCATGTTGCCCCGGCACGACTTCTGCGCTGACGTCGATCGTTGTAATAGTCCCGGAAAAAGTCATCGGCCTCGCGAAGGCCTTTCTCGATGGGGAGATAATGCGTCGACTACCAGATCACCAGCGCTTGATGGTTGAGAAATGACCGGTACTTCGCTTCAAAGTCGGCAAACCAGCCGAATGAGCGGAAAGAAATGGGTGGCATCATGGTCGTGAAAATGTCCCAGGGGCGTTGGAAATATAACCGTTCTACCTCCGGCTGGGTGATCAAGTGACAAAACCACTGATCAGCCGGAGGGTCATGCGTGGAGGCTGGGAACAACCATCCTTCGGGGCGGGTCAAGTAGTCAAAGACCACTTGAGCCGTGACGCTACGCAGATCGAACCCACTGAGTTGACTTGGAGTCCACGGCAGGATTTCTGCGTCTGCGGCATCATCAGGTACCATGATCAACAACTTGAAATCACCCGTACGAGGAAAAAAAACGGCGGAGCCTTGATTTAGCGGTCCCTCGCTCCCACACTCGATGATCGTCGGAGTGGGTGGGATTGACGCGATCAGGTCAGGGGATCCATCTTCGTCGTCCTGATCAGGACTTGGAGGATCATCATCCTCTGACTTCGCCTCCGAAATGGGAGAAGGAGGCGTGGTTGCTTGGACCGAGATGAAGATGGTGAATGCTGAATGCGTCTTTTAAATGGAGAAGTGACTCGGCCGATCGAGCTGTAGGGAGAATCAGCGGGAAGGCCAGCAGGCGATGCATCCTGATCAGAACCCGCAAGAGGTATTCTGATGACCGGGGAGATCTGCAGCTGAAGAGACATGCCGGCCAACTGGGCTTGAAGGGTCGAGTGGAGAGAACGCAACTGCGTAACTTCATCTCGAGCCTGTCGTAGCTGATTGCGCAGCGTGTCGCGATCTGCAGAAACTTGATCGAAGCGACACTGCGTGGCGGAAATCTCCTCCTCCAGCTGCAAATACGCGGTGTATATATCATCCAGCTCGGGCTTGAGGTCCGACACCCCCTCGACACGTTCGAACACCTCCTGAATCTGGGCTATGATGGCGGTATAGTCGTCCATCTGCAGGCGAATGTTTTTATTCTTCTTCCAGATGCGATCGCAGTGATTTTTGCGTCTTTCAGCCTCGGCGCTGAGCTTGAACGCCTGATCGACCAAACACTGATTCTTGGAAGAAACCTGATCGTACTTTTCTTGTAGTACGTTTATGCGCTGCTGAAGCTGATCCAACTCTCGCGCTTGATCAGCGATAGTATCCTCTTGCACCGATCGCAGATAACGATCGCGATCACGACTGATTTCCAGATCGCGGATCTGGGCGCGTTGATCGGCTATGGCTTCCTCGGCGGTCTTTAACTTGGACTTGAGATCGTTGACCGCAGAGCTGACGAAATTACGTAGTGGCACAAGCTGTTTGAGGGCGGCCCGCTAGATCTCGGCATCTCGATCCGCCACGTCACGGTTAGCCCGAGCGAGCTGCTGTCGAAGCATCTCGATAGTGTCTTCGCTCACCGCGAGCGAGTGGGATAGCACGGAGATCTGCTCATCGCGTGCATGGAGTGTCTTCTGTAGAGAAGAGTGCCCAAAATTTGGCACACTTCTGGTCAAGTTTCGTCAAGGCATTTGGTCTAATTTCGGATTGGTTTAAACAAGGGGGGCTTTCAGCCTATCAGACTCAAGAAGTGTCAAGAACGCAAGTTTTGGTGAGTCACCCGACTTTGGGTATTTTACATATTTTTGTGGGGGCACATTTAGGGACTATAGGATAGTAGTATTTTAGTTGTGGTTTTACCTTTTAGGACAGAGGTTATACCTTTAAGTAAGGAAACCTTTTATATTTCGGATAAGTGGCTGAAACCTCTTCTGGTCTTGGTTCACACCACAGCTAGGGGTCGCCGTTCTTCCCTTTTCGTACACTAGTCGCCTCCGCCCGCCGCGGATTGTTTGGGGGCAGAGGGTCGAATCATCCCCTCTCGCCCATTATACCCGGTCTGGAAGCGCCTCACGCGCACTTTGGCCCACCGGAAGTCCCTCGACGGGAGTACGATTTGGCGATCTCAACACCTCAACTCAAGTACGTTTGGAACGTGCTATTCACTGGATTGGTCTTGGCGTGGAGATATCGTTTGTGGAGTTTCACGAGCATATTGGGTCTTTACGCGGACATATTGGCTTGTTTTAATATTGGTTGGAAACTAGACCGGTTTTGGTCTTATTTCGTATTGGTCAGAGGATAGACCGGAACGGTCGGTCTACCCTCTATTATTTCGTATTGGTCAGGTCTTGAATGTTTGGACGATCGACCTATTGGAAGCTATCTCTTGGAAGTGTTTTAGGTCTGTTTGTGTCTGGAGTGAAGAGTTCCGCCCCAGAGATACCTACCCAGATCGGTCTTCTATATTCAAGACCGCTTCGATCCAATCTGCGATTCCGATCCACCGAGTATGTAACTAGCCCATTCCATCGGGTACACAAGGTGAGATGGACACTAAACAATTGGACCAAGTGGGTTCTGATGACGACCGGTCGTCTGCTTGCAGCGGACGATCGGACCAGATCTCGAGTGGTGGTCCGCGGAGTACCCCCTCCGAAAGTTGGAAGGCTGGGCGCGATGGTGGTAGTCAGGTTATCGATGCTAATTTTTCGATTTCGAACTTGACTCCACCACACTCCTGCAGGCTGTAAGTCTGATTGATCGCAGCGATCGCCTGTTTAGCCGCGGCCCGATCTAGTGCAGGAGCGTTGGTGGTGTTCGCTGGAGTGTCGTCCGTTATCGCTTGCATGAGGGAAATGCAGAAATTCCTGATCGAGGGAGCCTGATCGCTGATGTCACGGTTGGTGGAGGATTGACGTTTGATCGCGAGGGGCATACCACTAACGGAAACGGCCTGATCGATTGGGACCGGATCGGCGGGAGAAAGGGCAGATTGATGGGTGCTGATCGCCTGATCGAGGATGTCATGATTTATGGGTGTGGACAACACGATCAACGGTGGCATGATCTTCGGTGATCAACGGCATGATCGACCCTCGCCCCAACCGCTGTACGGCTGGGACGAGGCTCGGGTGCGGTTGTGGTAAAGTTTGCCATAAATTGGGACTAATTAAGGGCTTAATTGTGGGCCTAATTAGGGGTGCGACTGCGGACACAAATCGGGTGCGTAATCGTGTACGATTGTGTGTACCACGCTGTACACAGTCGCGTGTACAACTGCGGGGTACATAGATAGGACATAAACGGGACATTGTGAGATGGGACGATTACATACAGGTACTCAACGAACAGCAACGAACATCGAATAACGACGGATAAATCAGGTCGACTGGTCGACGGAGGACGCTGGAATGGGTAGTTCTGATTGGTGGATATTAGGTAATTGGTAGTTCTTAGGATTTAAGCAATAATAAAGTTTTCTTTTTGCGTACGATCGAGCAGATCGTTTCAGGGACAGCATCTTTGCGCCTCCCTAACTAATAAATACTTATACGTCCCGGGCGGGAGCACTGAGTGCGTTTTTGGCCCACCGGCAGGCGTAGAGTGTTGAGAACTCACTCCGCAACTCCGCCCGCAGTGTCATCGATTCTTCTGTAAAGGTTTTTTGGTCTCGGGAACGTGATTGAGCAGTGCGCTCTCACATCTTCCCCTTTGGTTCACGTTTGTCCCCTAGAGTTCGGCTGATGTAAGCGCCCCACGGGAACTCTAGGTGGATCTAGTGAAACTTAGCCCCCTCGTAGGTCTAGGCTAAGAATACAGTTATTTTGGGTATTCTATTAGCTGATAAAGACTAGGGGCTCCGTATCGGGAAGTGAAGACTTCCGCTGCCTGATCAAGTACCCCGTCGCCGGTCAACACCTGATCCACACTCTGCAACTTGCGAACCGCGTTCCTTTTCCCGCAACTCGCGCCAATTAGTGCCTGATCGACTAAATCGATCAGACCGATCAGACCGATCAGGTCGATCACGATCTGACTTTTGACTATTGGTTCTGATCACCCCTGATCACCCCCTGATCAACGCCCAGAGGCCCTGACCATCGACTATTTGCGCCTGATCAAGCCTGATCAATTTTGATCAAGCCTGATCGCAACAGTCGCTTCATCACAAGTCAACTCAATCTTGCACCAAGGAATTGCAGCGTGCCATCCCCGCCACCTGGAGAGCGACCTACGCCCAAACCATCGGGTACACAAGGTGAGCAGGAACACAAGCATTCAAGAGACAACCGGATGACCCCCTTCGTCAGTCGGAAGTCCGGGCGCCGTGGTAACGCCTGATCAAGCGTCAAAAACTTTGATCAGCCGCTCCACCACACTCTTTTAAAAACTTAGCTGAAAGCTCCACAGCGTGGCAAGTGTCGCACAGTTTTTAACCCTTGCTAAAGATTCTACCTGGTCAAAAGTGTTCAGACTAGGTAGTTTAATATCTTATAAGTTGAAAAAAGGTTTTACTTAATTTTTTAAGAAGAATTCATTACACTTTTGTGCGTCGTGTAACGATAGTAACGTTTCCTTACTCTTCATACTGCCCGGCAAGCGCAGTCCGATTCTTTTCTCCGATAGCGACGGCATCACTGCTTAAAGCGTGCGATTGAAGCGACCGCTCACACGCTAAAACCCGCTCGTGATCCCGTTATTGATCCTCCTTTAGCACTTTTTTATAATATTGAAGGAAATTAAGAGGAAGATGAAGGCGGCTTGAAGTCAAGGCTGCAAAACTTAAAGTTAGATTTATTCATGTGAATTATCTGTGTTTCCTTGCCACTTATTTTTACCTATCTGCGATTGGTTGGTTTGCCTATAGTAATTACTAAGTAAAAACGTTGTGGCGACTTCAACTTCAACTTCAATGTAAGGACCTAACCGAAAAATACCAATATGGAAGGGGGCGTAACTTCGGGGAGGACGAAGTCCTGGTGAACCCTAAACACCAGTAGCCGTATTCAACTTTACCATTGTGGGAATCAAACCCAAGCCAAGTGATCCGAGATCAAGCCCCCCGGCACTAACCACTTCGACTGCAGTGCGATTGAATGCTTGAGTTGCTGCACTCATACTTACCACTTCCCTCAAGTGTTCCATCACTCAATTAATCGATCCCCATTAGTAAATGTAGACGCATGCACGGAAGACATTATCTTCAATACTCTCCCATGATGTCTACGTGCACCGTGTTAGGCTTGGAGTCCCAACCGCCAACAAAACGCCTATGTTTTCACTTTTCCAAGCGCCTTGGTCAGCCCGTCCACTATCATCTCATCCGTCGGTTTGTACTCGAGTTGAATAACACCAGCTTTAACTTTTTCGCGCAGAAAATGAAACTTAATGTCAATGTGCTTAGTTCGCGCATTAAACACTGGCTTCTTCGCTAATGCGATACAGCCCTAGTTGTCTTGAAAAATGATTATACCCATGTTTGATGCGCAATCCAAATTGCTCATCAGTAAACGCAACCATATCGCCTCTTGTGTCGCAGAATACAATGCCATGTATTCTGCCTCGGTGATTGATGTCGCTACTGTTGGCTGACGCTTGGACTTCCATGAAACCACGCTGTCGTTCAGAAAAAAAACATAACCCGTGGTCGATCGACGCGAGTCCAAATCGCTTGCCCAAGATGCGTCAGCAAAACCCACGAGCTCTCCCGGACTCTTGCCGTCAAAAACGATACTGTGGTTTGCGGTTCTCTTCAAATATTTGAGCACGCGCTTAGCTGCTATCCAGTGCTGTTGACCGTGACGCTCGCAATAATTGGCCACCTTGCCGACTGCATGCATAATGTCTGGTCGTGTACACGTCGCGACGTACATCAAAGCCTCTATTAGCTCACGATACGGCCACTTCGGCACAAAATTGTCATCATCGTCGAGATTGATTAGTTTTTTGCTTTCGTGCATTGTTGTGTATGTGTCCTTGCACTTGTCCACGCCAAACGTCTCTGCCAAGCGCTTTGTGTACGCGCGTTGGTTCATGTGAATGGTCTTGCTTGATCGATTACGGAACAATTCAATGACTAGGAAGTACTTCAACTCGCCAAGCTCCTTGATGCTGAATTCGGACTTGAGTGCGCGCTTGATCTTGTGAAAATTTTCTTTTGTCCGCGCAAAAATCATCAGGTCATCGACGTGAATTACAATAAGCCTAAACTCTTCTTCGGAACGTCGCACGTAGACTCATAAGTCTGCCGCAGTCCGCGTGAGCCCCTGCTCTTGAAGGTGTGTATTAAGCCGATTGTTCCATTGACGTGCAGCCTGCTTCGTGCCGTATAGCGCCTTGCGTAGTAAACACTTCTTGTCGGGAAATCTTGCGTCTTCAAAGCCATCGGGCTGATTCATATAGATCTCTTCTATGACGTCGCCGTACAAAAATGCCGTATCAACGTCGACGTTTTCAATTTGAAAATCTTGTTCTGCCGCGAGCGCGAGCACTACGTTAATCGATTCCTTACGTGCCACTGGCGCGAACGTCTCAAAATAATCGATTCCTGGACGCTGAGGGAAACCCTTGGCGACAAAGAGAGCCTTGAATTTCACAATGTCTCCGTTTGGGTCACGCTTGATGCGAAAGACCCACTTGCATCCGATTGCTTTCTTGTTTTTGGGTAAATCTGGAAGCGTCCAAGTCTTGTGATTTGCCAACGACTTCATCTCACATTCCATAGCGCGCATCCACTCGTCCTTCTGCTTACTCTGCAATACTTGCGAGAATCTCGATGCACTTTCGCCATCGTCCTCAGCGCTGAAGCAGTAAAGTGCGTCGACCTCGGCCTCAAAGTCTTCAAGGTTGAACTGACCTCGCCTTAAGTTGGGGTACTCTTGCTCGTACCGTGTCACAGCTTGCTTTTTGCGGACCGGTCGCACATTCGATTCTTGTTCACCGTCGCGTCCTGGCGTGCTTGATAGCTGCGTCGGCACGGCTCCTGTTGGCCGTTCCATTGGTTCTCTCTGCTGACTAATCGGTGTAGACCTTGGACTCATTGGTGGTGTTTGAAATTCTTCTTCTTCGTCCACTGCTTCATCGCCATCGCCTTCACTGTCACTAATAATATTGGTCACTCCCGGTGCACCTTTGTCTTGAACTATCATCGTTTCGTGTTCAGCGAATGTCACGCTTCTTTAGATGAGGATCTCTCCCGTAGTCACATCCAGTAGCCGATATGCCTTGTGTTGCTTCGAGTATCCATTTGCATCGTAGCCCAGCATCGTCAAGCTTTACTCGCGTCGCCTTGGCTATATGTGCTTAACATTGGCTGCCAAATACACGCATGTGTTGAATTCGCGGATTGCGCTTGAACACGAGCTGGAACAGCCTTCCACTTGGGTTGGACGCATTGGGTAACATGTTGTGAATGTTCACTGCTGTCATCATTGCCTCACACCAGTAGACCTTGCTCAAATTGGCTTCACTCAGCATGCAGCGTGTCATCTCGACCAGCGTGCGATTCATGCGTTCCGCCATGCCGTTTCGCTCCGGGTTGTATGGCACCGTGAACTCCTGCTTAATCAACTTGCGTCGGCAGAAATTCTCCATCTTGGCGTTTCGGTACTCTCCACCGTTGTCGCTGCGCAAGATTTTCACATCAATTCCACACTCGAGCTTAATATGATGGGTGTACTTCATAAAAGCTTCAGGTACGTCACTTTTCTTGCGCAGCGAATAAATCATGGTAAAACGGCTTTTCATCATTATGAACGTCACGATGTAGCGGTATCCACACTTAAAAGCTGGAGTTATCGGTCCTAGCACTTCTGAGCACACAGTTGTATCTTTTCGACGACTCTCTCTCTCGATAAATTCCGTCTTTCGTTCCTTGAATGTTTTCCGTACTTGCTTTGCCGTAGCTCAAACATCGCATACGCTATCCTTGTCCACACACTCGCCACTGATATGTCCATCCTTGATCATGTTGTTTATCGTCGAAAACGACACATGCCCAAGACGACGATGCGACAGCTCAGTATCGCTTTCAGCTATGTGGACTCAGCACTCGTCTTGACGTTCAGCATCATCAACATGCCGCGTCGTGATCCTGCTGCAACGACTTGTTTTTCCATTCTCACAACGCATTCACCACGGGAATCTCAACCTTCATTCCGTGTGATCTCGCCGCTGTTAATGAGAATAGATTCTTTGTTAAATCTTGAACATGAAGCGTGTTCTCGAGCCGCGCATTTTTCCACTCTTTGCCGTTCCATATTCGAATAGCAGCTGTTCCTTGTCCTAGCACTTTCATCTGCGCGCTGTTTTTGGCACTTGAAATGTTGCGCTTTGTTGTTGCTCTGGCATACTCGACGAACGATTCTGGGTCCCTGTACATGTGAGCCGTGGAGCCGCTGTCCATAACCGAGCACCCGTTCGATATTCCTTCTATTGCGTTAAATGCAACGTTTGGGTGGTCTTCATGCCGGTCATGCTTGCCTTATATCTTGGCCCAGAAGTCGCTTGCATATTGTCCGCGCTTCCCACAGTTGTAGCACTGGAATCTCGCTCCCTTCTTCCACTGACCACCGGCTTTCTTGCCAAACTCACGCTTCTCCTTGCGTTTGACCACGTGCAGCGCCGTTTCTTCTTCAATGCGCGAAGACTCGTTCTTGCGCACTTCTTCGGCAATCAGCTTGCTGACGAGATCACGAAAGCTAAATGTCGTAACACTCATGCGAAACGCCTGCACCAAACTTTCGTACGACGCCGGCAGACTGCGTAACATTGTTGTGCAAACATCTTCCTCGCTCGGCGCGCATTTGGCTCCTTTCATATCCATGACGAGACGTTCCAGCTCCGTCACGTGAGCGCTTATACTCGTCCCAATGTATTTGAAGGACGCGAACTTCTCTTTGAGCCACAGACGGTTTGCCATATCTTCGTTGTGGTGAAACGCCGCCAGTGACCCCCACGCTTTACGTGCGCTGTTCGCATCGATCACGTGCATCAGTTGTGATTAGCTCAAGTTTAACACAATAGCCGAGTGGGCTTGCTGCTCCTTGGTAGTCGTGACACCGGATCTCCCAGACACAGCCTCCCATAGTCCCTTGGACATTAGGTACATCTTCATCTTGAACGTCCATAAAGAGTAGTTGGTCCCGTCGAATGTTTCGATCTTGGAGGCGTTGTCCGAACTTGGTCTCATAACCTTTTAATATTGAATGATATGAAGAGGAAGATGAAGGTAGCTTGAAGTCGAGGCTGCAAAACTAAAAGTGATATTTATTCATGTGAATTATCTGTGTTGCTACTTTCCACTTACTTTTACCTATCTGCGATTGGTTGGTTTGCCTATAGTAATTACTAAGTAAAAACGTTGTGGCGACTTCAACTTCAACTTCAATGTAAGGACCTAACCGAAAAATACCAATATGGAAGGGGGCGTAACTTCGGGGAGGACGAAGTCCTGGTGAACCCTAAACACCAGTAGCCGTATTCAACTTTACCATTGTGGGAATCAAACCCAAGCCAAGTGATCCGAGATCAAGCCCCCCCGGCACTAACCACTTCGACTGCAGTGCGATTGAATGCTTGAGTTGCTGCACTCATACTTACCACTTCCCTCAAGTGTTCCATCACTCAATTAATCGATCCCCATTAGTAAATGTAGACGCATGCACGGAAGACATTATCTTCAATACTTTTATGCTGGAATGTGCGACGATGCCCACTATCAACCAGCCAACCTATCAATGTGAGCCAGAAAGAGCGTTTCGTCGCTGTGGTTCTTGCCTTCAGCCTTCCGAACTCTTAATCTTCGATCGACTTAGCCTTTACATTGAGCGTTGAGAGCCTCGTTCTACGTCTCTCAAGAAAGTTGCTTTTCGTCAACTTTTCTTTGCCTGGATTAGTATTAGTGCACTAGTTTACAGTTTAGATGGATTTTTTTAATTGAATTGAATAGATACCTTTAGGTTTTTACCTTAAAAAATACGACTCGACGGGCTTCCTGGCAATAGATCAGGATGTGGACTCTAACCTATTCAGTAGACTACGGAAACTCTACAGCTCCTACAGGATATGAGCTTAAGACAGCTAGTTCTTACTGCCCTGAGAGAGATATGCTTCTCAAGAACTAGGATGTGGAAAAAACCATCACTCATAGTAGGAGCACTCAAGACGGTGCTGTCGCTTCATGCCTCCTCATGCCATCGGTGATGACATCTTTCCTCGATATCGGCGTCTGTACCAGTACCGTAGTCATGTTTAGGTTTTAATAGGTAACTATTCACTAGCCTCCTCTGGACTTTTTCAAACTGAATGTGTCACTTGTGAGGAGTGAGGTTTACTCCCGCATGACCTGTGTTATGACGAGCTTCGAAGAGCTCGTCGACTGCTTCTACCTGATGAAGAAGTAATGGCCATTGCCGTTTGACAGAATACTTCCTGCTTGCCACGTTGTAGTCACTCTGTCTTTTAGGAGCTCGCATTGAACTTCTTCTGGTAGTACGTCACGTATTTCTAAAGCATATCAAAAACTAAGAAGATGTCGTTCTAAGCGACTCCATGTTCTACGCTTGAAAGCACTGATTTTGAGATTATCATCGGTAAATGCACTCGTTCCGATGATATATGCTTGTAACGTGGACATTTGTTAATTTATATCCACGGGTTCCATCATCCGTAAGGATGATATAGATCTGTCGATCTGATCGTTGCGTAAGTCCTTTACAAGTTTCTTCCAACTAAGACCAAGAAGTGTCATCACCTCCAAACCCAATTCGGGGGATTACATAGCGCTGGTGGCTGTTCCAGTATCACTTTGTGTTTAGGACGTTAATCGTCCCAAGTGCTGTGTAATGAAGATATGTGAGCTCGTCTGACTGTTCCTTCACTGTGGACATGGGTAACTATGTCAATGATACCGTGGATATGTTATATTCTTATGAGATCACTCCTGTCGTGGTACTCTCACTCTGCACTTCCTGACAGGTAGTTGTCCTCTTCTGGGGATATCGTTCTCATATCCCTGATGGCGGCAGGTGAAACAACCCTTTCAGTGGACACCCTGCCCCTACTGTGTGCTCGCACTTTTTGAACTATCACGAACTCTCCCTGCTGATTTCGCTTACCAGAAGACATACTCTTCTGCTGATTGCGTGGCACCGGACCCGGTGCCACGCACTGTCGGACAGACTGTGGGTAGCAATGGCACCACCAGCTCTGATTCTACAATTGGAACGGCCCAGTGGGACGCAGAAGCATAACAGCTATGCGAAGAGGTAGTGGCAGGCACGGGAAATAGTGACCGCCGTGCATGAGTACTCACGACAGTCGACGTTTGTCGAGAAAAATACACAAAAAATAACGATATGCTATAGCCACCGCGAAGGAAAATTACCCATGTTAGAAGCAGCGGCCAGCATGAGGAAGAAATTTATACCGCGGCCGGCAGTGGCCTCCGTGAAGAAGAGAAGACCCTCTCCTTTTATTACAACAGTGCGGCAGTTGTTGCTGCACGTTAAAGTCAAAGGCTCGTTCCGTGATGCTCGTATACTGAAATCTTCCTGGCTGCACGAAGATTGCATCATAAATACTCTTCCGCTGATTCAGTAATAGATATTAAAATACCGCTCTTCAGGCCTTTCATGAACACAGCCACTTGCGCAGCCCTACCAGTAAGCGTGTGTATTAAGAGCAGATCCAAGAGTTCAGATGGACATCTTACTTTATTTTGAGAAGGCTTCAAGGTAAAAATTAACTCCTCTTTCAACGCTTGTAGCCTTTTGAACGAATACAGGTCATCCCTACTGCGCCCGCACTCAAATTGGTTGGTACCGTTCTCCCTAAATAAATAACGTTTTGGCTATAAAAAAATCATGCGTGTATCCTAACGACTTTACAATTCAGTTTCTATCAGAAACTTAAAATGTTATTAGAAATGGTTCTTATCATAGTGAAACAAAACATCGTAGTTTTAGCCGTAACGAGCGAGCTATTAATGCACTGAATACGCATCTGCTGCGGAAGTGTCAGATCAAGTAATAATACATTCACTTCTAAGAAAGGTGTAAGCGACTTCTATCACAGTAACAAGCTGTAATAGACTAAATAAAAGTTGCACTCACTTTTGTCTGCGTTTGGTAAGCCGAAACATAACGCTGACAGGATTGGACGAAAGGATACAAATTTGTTCTGACAAGGTGGGTATATTATGTTCTCTACTAGTAGTTTTTGCCTATATATGTAATCAGCAGGTCCCTACACGGAATCGTGGCCTAGCTTCATTCGACCCTTACGGTCCAAAGTCGTAAGAGGATTGCCTATACACTAGACCTTCCCGCTGCAATGAGTTTGAAGCCGACATTTGATGACGTACGCTTTAAGCCCTAAGCTCCGGCTCAACTGGACGGCAAGCCAAGTTCCCGCGACTAATCTCGTGGGAGTTGCTCAAGGTAACACCCAGACTTTTTGAAGTTTTTGATGGAAGGCCTCTGCTCAGAGTTAGTGCTTTCATTGGCACTGCGGCTTCTGTAATTAGCACGTCAAACCAACGCACCACCTGGACTGGTGCTCCGGTTTCGCAGTTCCCAAGCATTCCCGCTTCGGTGAGGCGCAGTTCTCCGTTTGAACAACGGGGACACCCTAAATGTGCGGGTTCTCCGCAGGGAATTCCTGTTACTTCACAGAAATAGTTGAATCATTCCTAAAAAACGAATGATTCAAGAAGCGTTTGCGCAAGGTTTTCACGTTGCGTAAGTAATCTTCTGAGCTGTGTTGTAGTTGTCAACAACTATAGCATTCCATGATTGATATAGGGAGGCTCTATTTTCCCTAATCTTTCATGATGACTTCATTCCACCGAAAAGTAGCGAGCCTGGAAGAAAACGACGTTTATCTTCAGTAGACGGGTCAAAAACAGACGTCTTCATAGTCCTCCAAGACGTCTACAATGAATAACGTATGTCGATAGTCGGGTTGTGATTACACGTCCCAGCGAGAGAAAGAGCTTCAACTTTGCACCTTCTTTGGAACACGCGGTTTTTCACGAACCAGCGCACGTTCGTATAGGTCTCTGCCTCTTCGCATTAGGAACACTGGTTGTTCAAGACATGGCACGCAATTTGACTGTGAAGGCGTAATTTTCCTAGAGATATATCGTTAAGCCCGGCAGCGCCAGGCGACGTAAAGTACTTTTTACTGATCTTAATCCGGTCGAGCTTCTTGATCTTGAACAAATGATGCAAGATTAGAACCCATTGGACGGTAATTCATCTCAGTGGGAGACAAAGCAAGAACGCAGCGTCGGCTGGGTAAGAAGTATGTCGATATTTCTTTCACGTTTCCTTCGAATACTCGATCCCGTCCGCGCGCAAAATAATCCGACGAATCATTAGTCCTACATCAATGTAGACGACGCCTACAACAATACGCGTTCACCATTGTGCCAAAATTGAGCACGAAAAACAAAGATGCATTGCGGCGGATAAGTCCAAATCCGCGCTGACCTCTACGAAGGCATGGGATACAGTATGTACGAATTTCTTGAAGTAGATATCATAACCCATGCCTTCGTGATGCGTATATTCAAAAGCACGGATGCTGAAAGCTGTTTTGAGTGACCTTGTCGATGGTGTTTTGGAACACCAACTTGCACGCACCGACGTGGGTGTCAGAAGCGTGGATTATTGCATGCTCACATTTTGATTATACTTGCGGATGGCGATGAACCCCAAAATTCGCGGGGTAGCGGTATTTGTGTCGACGAAGTGCCAAACCCCGTGAAGCATCGTGCATTACACTCAACGGCGCTGGGAAAAAGGATCCACGGTCCATGTGGTGCTCTCAATCCCGGCACGCCTTGCATGATGGATGGAAATGCAGCAATGGTTTCATCAAGGAGCTATCAGAGGCGACGCAAACGAAGCCAGACGACTATCCAGTGTAAGAACAGGTAAATGTACTGCATGACAAGGAGATGAACCTAACAGAATCATTCCACGCATCAACGCGCTTAACCTATCACCATCGAATCCTGCCTTCGTATCTTTGGCTTTCTGACGCAAGCCAGGACGCACAAAGTTGTTGAAGCTTTCTGCTCACCTTCCCGGCAAGCAATTCAACATCTATCGAGCGACTAATGATCCAGCAGAAGTGATTCGTGACAAGTCTGAGATGACTTGGACGAGGCTTTTTGGGCTTGCGGATAGCAACAGTGAGTCAGGATCGATTCTATATAAGGGCATTCCAAAAATGGTTTAAATGGGAAAATGGACGCTGTCCGCTACAAGCAAAAATGTAATCAATTCGCCACATTGTGCGCGTCTCTCATCAAATACGTGGCGCTCGCGCGCGAGTGATGTAGTGCTATTAACCAGGGACGACATCTTTTGGAATGTTAGATCTATAGCAAGCGGCAATGCAAGCTTGTTATCTCAAGAATGACGGCGAGTTTATAGCTTGCATGCAATCGGCATCAGAGGATCTGATCCCCTATCAGCTTTGCAAGCTTTTATATACTCGTTTGACGCAGATGGCAACACACGGTGGGATAAAAACTAAACTAAACTCGTGCGAGATTACGAGTACCTATTCTATAATCCAGTCATCAAGGGCGAGGTGATCCCGTTCAAGATGCTCAGGAGCTTGAATTATCTTTCATACCAATGGCTGACTACCTTGATCTCTCCCAACTCTCCGAGTTTCCAGCTCTTTTTTGGAATCGCTCATGTCGCACAATCTTCATCGTCAGGATACGACCAAGCAAAATTGCACTCAACCGAATAGAGTGTGGACAGCTTAGATGCAACAAACAGGATATCTACGACGACGCTATTGAAGTTGTAGAAGTCGCTTACTCGACTCAAAAGCTCTCTTTATTAAAGGACACGGTCGCACTGCAATTCTACGCTACTCAAACACATCATCTCAAATGTGCAGTCGCAAGGAAACATTGCCATTGCGGTTAAACGAGTGTAATTGTGTCACTTGGGCACACAGCTAATTTAGCATTGAAGATTCCACTCAAAGTATCGTCTTCGATGACGACATTTGGAGGAAAAGTTGTGCAAATAAGATTGCCGCTTTTTCGAACTTACTCCTAGCTGTGGAGAAGATAGACACGACGCGCACCTTGACCTCGAAATGGACTTCTTGAAAATTCCACTATTTACAGCCTTGGCTATGACGAAACCGTGGACTAAGACACGGACAACAATCATGATCCTGTTCCACTTGGCCTTTATCGAATAGTCAACGCAATCTACAACGAGCTAGACTTGAATGCCCCTGGAATGCCACGATTAACTACGCACTGTCTTGGCACCGACCAACTTAACCGTGCAGCGCATGAAAGACGCCGTGTCAGAGCGTCTACGTGGACTTCGGACTACCGACTAACGAAGGGGGTCCTCCGGTTGTCCTGTGACAGTTATTTGCTTGCTCACCTTGTGTACCCGATGGTCTGGGTGGGTTTCGCTCCTCAGATGACTCGATGAAGCTAAAGTTGTTGCCGATGATCGTAGATCGAGGTTGATCAGGGCTGTCGGCGAAGAGTTGATATTTGATCAGGTGAGGCAAATCTTCACCACCTGATATAAGAGCCCCTTGAGCTTAATCTACTAGTGATTACCCAATATACTATGTAATACTAGCTGAACCTAAGGGGGGGGGGCAATCGGGCCCTTTATAGGCTGATCGAGCTTTTTCACAAAAATTCACCTAGCGTCGCAATGGGGCGTTTATAGCAGCCGGACTTCTAGGCAATTCGTGTTAATCAATAGAAAATGAGGGGGGGTACAACCAGTTAACCCTCCCTCCCAAAAACATTTGCGTAAATTGACCCGCTGTCCCGGCGGGCGATGTGCAGGTGAGTCCTGGGGGTGTATGTGTAGAAAACCTCTTCACGTCATCCGGTGGACCAAAAATGCACCGAGTACTCCCGCCCGGGACGTGTAAGAGTGAGTGTAGGTCGAAGGGGAAGGCGCGAAGGTATCACGCCCTCCCAGGTAGATAATCGCGCGTTTAGTTTAACACAAGAAGAGAACTGTTTTATTATCCTTTTAATCCCTATACTGACCAATCTTTACCATCCCAAAATGCATCTTTTAATCTGGTCTCACCATTTGTGTCCAAATCACGCTTTTCCTTACCACCGACGTCCCTTCCATGCCCATCTAGAAGTTGGCTCCATTATTTTTACTGCTCTTATCGTCAAACCTCTTCAAGCAATTTGACGATCGCGTTAAGTAGGACGTACTTACTCTCATGGCGGCGGTCGGGGAACTTGAACAGCCAAGTGAGGTGAGCACGGTTCGGAGACCACACCTGCTGCGGATGACGTGTGTGAGGGTAGAGGGCTCATACTTAAATGGCTGTCGACGAGGTGTCGTCGCGTCGTTTGCTAGGCTTTTTACTCAAACTGTAAAACTTCGCCAATATAGTCAACTTTTCATTGTTTCTAAATTTTTACTAAATTTAGGAGCGATTTACTCGTACCCGTGGTGTGCCCTTTGACTAAATTTTCACTAAAAAATTTAGTTTTGTTGAAAGTATTGGAAGGACCCGCCTTTCGTGCGTTACGCAAGAGGGTCGGTTTTAAGTCATTACGAATTTTCACCAATGACAAACTTTCACCTGAAAATCCAATATTAATCCAATCATAATCAAACCTTCCATAATTTGGCCGGTTCTGCTCTGGCCGGTACGAATTGGGTAATACCCATTTAGTTGGGTATGCCAGTTGCATATATACATTTTATTAGATAAAGTTTAGGATTAACTCTAATATACTTACTTCTGATTTTTCTTCACTTAGTACACAAGTACACAGGCAGAATATAGTACGTCTGTCTCTCGCGAGGCGCAAGGTGGAATTGTATTGTTTGTCCGAAAGTGGAAGTGGTACATAAGTACACATTACGTTACAAGTACGGCTTGGAGTCTGGTACGTGGAGTTTTGTGGAACTTGGAATTGTCTACGGTCACATTACTCTGTGGAGATATCGATATGTGAATAAAAGTGGATGAATAAAGTTCTTTTTCGATTTATTATTACTGCTTTGCTACTCAGCTTTGTCTCGTTTTTGAAGTCGCGCGCGTAGTACACCTTTTGTAGTTGGAACCAGCGCAGGATATAGAAGCGGAGAAATATGAGTGATCAAGAACAAGTTAAATTACCCATTTAATCACCAACGGTGCAGATGCTCCACGAGGCATGAGCACTAGACACAAAACTAAATAGTAACGGCTTGGACCCGCGTACGAAAATTGCTAACAAAATACACTTGGTTTGGGATTTATTTTATATCTTAACATAATACGATATCTATATATATATATAATAAAATTTGATCCGTCTTTTCGTGTATATACGTAGCTCGATGTATACAAAAAACTATATGTTTGGTGTACGTATATCTCATTTTGATTGGCTAAAATTGACAGCTCTCACTCATTTTGATTGGCTGAAATTGACATTTGTCCATTGGTTAGGAAAGAGCGGGGTATAAAGTGACTTACGTAAAATAGCATATAGCCTGACCTACTTACTGGCTCAATTAGATAAAATATAGAATATAGTGTATATCTATTTGCCGTGACTTCGCATTTTTCTTAGGTCAACCCCAATTTACATTCTGCAGTGTTACAAATATTAAATTTATTGCCCCGTTGGTACAACGGGGGTACTATGCTAGTATATATATAATAAAATTGGATCCGTCTTTTGGTGTACGTAGCTCTCATTTTGATTGGATGAAATTGACTGACTTACGTAGAATAGCATCCAGCCTGACTTACGTAGAATCGGATATTGATCTCACGTCCATTGGTCAGGAAGGATTAAATGACGGCGGGGTATAAACTGCAGCTATTGAAAAATTGCCATCAAGTATCACCCCCGATAAGAATCCATCGGATAAACTCACGGCTGAGGTGAATTTTAAGATTGTCGGCAAGGCGTATAACGTGCTATCGAATGATGATACGTGCAAAATTTGTACGATTTTTTATGTTTGCAGTATGCGGGCTGTGGGCTTTAGGCCTGGGAAATTTTTATCAGTGATTATTTATCCATCTGCTCCTGTTGATTATTGATCAAGACAATATATATGACAAGGAAGGACTAGAAGAAGGTGCACAGCCAATGAATGACCAAGGAGCGCGCCATGGAAATTTTGGAGGATTTTTTCCGCTTCGGTAAAGCAATGGACCCAGAAGCCCCTAATCGCTCAAAGGTTAAAGCGTGCCGCAGGTGGGGCTGTGTATTTGACTGCCAAAGGTCTTCTCTACGGTGGCAAGGCCATCGTAGGTGGTATGATCATGGGATATTTTTGCGATTGTTGCAGGAACTTTGGCGTCGTTAACGTGGCCTCTGGCATTAAATAAATGAGCGATACTGGCGTCCACGCTTCCCGCAAGCGCAACGAGCATAAACAGATTGGCAACGGTAAAGTGGAAGATCCTGCTATGATGGAAACGGATGGCAGTAGTAACAGACCTGCTGATAATGGAACAGCAGCTGAACAGAAAAAGGCAACCATTGGGGTCGCAAATCAAAAAACAAAACCCACATTCATGGGCGGATTAAAGAAGGCGACAATCTGTGCTGCGGTGGCTCCTGTTGCGGTACGTTTTTGAATCTTAACTCTTAGTAATATCGAACTAACGACTTATTGTTTCAGGCAATCGCCAGGGCACTATGCTAGTATATATATATATATATATATACGAATGCATAGTACGTTCACTTATTTTATAAAGAAATTATATTCTTTTGGATTTGCCAAAGGGAAATGGATTTTCCGCCACACTTTTGCCTATTTGCCGCCACACTTTTATTCCTAACAGTGCTGGCACTTCATCAGATTATTTCATGATTATGTTTTTGCGATCATGACTACGACAACCCTGTAAATGATAATTGATTATATTAAAGACTAGTAATAACTCTTCTACTTCGATTTTCTTCTAATGCCCGATGATGATCTGTTTTCTTTTCAAATAAGTACAAATTGTGGACCACATCGAATGTAACCGACTATCTCAATGAACATTTCAGAGAGAACCTGACCTCGTTTACCTCCATTCTCGTTGCCCATCAGTAGCACAATCGGTACTGGTACAGCCATATGATAGATCGACATAGATGAGCTTCCGGGATCATTTTCAATGCCGTTTTTCGAGTTTTCTCGCGCTCAACTGAAGAAGATCGTACCGCCGGCCATCCATAGGACCGAAAAGATGTGAAAAGATACCGGCTGGAGTCAGCCGGATCGGTCACTTCAAAGCATGAACTTTATCGTGACGATTATAGAGCGCTTGTTGTCCCGTAAACTGGCCAAAACGTCCCATAGATCAATCCCCATCCTCCACGTATGCTTTCGAGCTTCTTTCTTGGGACCGCCCGCAGCTCAACGATGGAAATTCGAGATGACGCAACCTTTTGTCGAAGTAAAAGAGCTCACTTTGATTCTGCCAACCCATTGCTGACATGTCAAATTCCATCGCCCATCACCAGAGACAGCGCTAAGCGAATCCACGCCCTTTTGAAATTATTATTAATTTTTGTTAAATTGACGCCCTTTTTTCATCCATCTATCTAATCTATCTACTCTAAATACTCTATATACTCAAAGACTTACGCCATTCAGCGAGTCTAGACCAATACATTCTACTGAGTAGAACCTTTACTGTTAAAATGAAGAAGTGTGATGTACGATAGTACATGACGGCTGCATCTAATCTGAATCTGTGTCGCTGTCCGAGCTGCTGCTGCTCTGATGATGAACTGCTGGATGAAATGCCTGCACTGGAACTTGAAGAAGCTTGTGCGGAAGATTGCTGCAGCATGACCTGCTATATCCAGGGAAGGAGGGTGGTTATGTTCGCCGCATTTGACCGTCAAGTGCAAAAGACCATCTTTCAACCTCGTGCATACAGCAGAAACGGGCAACCGCAGAGTGTTGTATCTCCTTTTCGCAGACGAGCTTCTTCTGCAACTTGCTCAGGAGTGCCGCCCCGACCGCATTTTTACCGTTTTTGCGACCTTGATCCGAGGAGGTCTTAGTCGTAATCGTATATCCTTGCGTGTGCCCAAAAGATTTCACGGAGATAAACAGTTCATCGTAAGTAGCGTAGGTCTTCTCTTCTGGCGCGAGCATGTGCATAGCAAGTCAACAAGTGTTTTGATCAAGAACGTGGTTAGGATCGTTTGAAGATCGTACCCTCGATCGTACCAGATCTTTTCCATATCTGCCAGACACTGACCACAGAGCTCTATGTGCCACACATCAAGGTTAAGCGTCGATTAAAGAGGGCGTCGATTTAACAAATTTTAGGCGTCAATTTAACAATTCCCTAAAAAGTATGGAAAAACTTATTTGCCCGCCTGATTTGCTTATGTTCCCGGCACTCTTGCCCTACCCCTACCCTACCCTACCCCTCATGATCTCGAGCTACAGTATGCACGCGACCTATGTCTCGTCCATGGCGTGCTCGTCCTCCCAGTATCGTGATTGAAGCGGGACGAACCCGATCGGGCGAGCGCGTGACCTTTGATGATTATCGTGAAGCGTACTTTTGGCTGCGTCAGAACACAGATGCAAACGCCAAGATGATGTCGTGGTGGGATTACGGATACCAAATGTTGACCATGGCGAATCGCACCGTTATTGTGGACAATCATACGTGGAATAACACGCACATGGCGACCGTAGGTCGTGCGCTCGCTTCGACGGAAGAAGATGCGTATCCGATTTTGCAGAGTCTTGATGTCGATTACGTCTTGGTCATATTTGGTGGCGTGACATTTAATGGGGTGCCATTACATAATTGATATTAAAGTTAGAATATCACAGTTTAATTTCAGACGCGTTGTCTGAAATTCAAATAAGAGATTATAAGTTATTATGATCTACGAAGGAAAGTCGATTCGGTATAAATACCGAATCTTGCAGGTTAACTAATAGTACAGTTAGTTGAATACTTGATATTATTATATTTTTTAGGTAATTACTATACTATTAGCCGCTAACCACCCATTAAATAAACACTCTTAATTTTGCGTTCTAAGCAACAAGTAAATATTTATATTTACTTTTAGTATAGGATTAGTTGTCATCAACTAATCCTACCCCTTTTGTATTGCGCGCTTCCTCGCACAACACAGTGTAAGCCCGTAACAGGATCAGTCCTGTTACACCTGGTAGCACTTTGTGTTCCGTCTTAACGACCACAGTTCCGTTCCGCTAGTCAACTAGCGGAGCGAAGATTAAGAGCCGCTCGGCATCATATCGCGATACATGACGCCTGCTGAGCGAGAAAGAACGCTGGAAGAGGTGAATAAACACTTCCCTCACTTCTCGTCGCGTAGTAAAGACGCGACGGTGGAAATGACTCGGTCTATGGGGACCGACATCATTACCTTCCTCAAGAGTATGTCCCCGGAGGAAGTGGTAC
>CM047584.1:16887501-16898517 GCA_026184515.1 Peronosclerospora sorghi
ATCCGAGACAATGTCTTCCGGCATTCCGTGCAAACGGAATACCGTATCAACGAATATCCGCGCTGTTTGAGCGGCGGTTACGTTCGCTGATACTGCAGTAAGATGTACCATCTTACTGAAACGGTCTACAAAGACCACTATTCCAGTCTTCCGACTATTGTCGGGTGGAAGACCGAATACGAAGTCCATTGAAATGGACTTCCAACACTCTGTCGGAACCGGCAGAGATTGCAGCGGAGCCTGTGCAGACTGCGCAGGATTAACGCGCTGGCAAATCTTGCTAGCGCGTACGTATTTGCGTACCCACTTGTACTGGTTTAGCCAGTAAAAGTCACGTGCGAGAGAAGCGTATGTCTTCTCTCGACCTTGATGCCCCGAAATCGGTGCATCATGATACTCAAACATAATTTGGTGTTTGAGATCATCGTCGTTTGGAACGAAGATGCGACTTTCATCTTTTTGGTCTGTGCTGTAAAGCAGCAGACCATCGTGCAGTCGATATCGATGCACGCAAGCGCGGAGGAACTCTGGGAGTTCGTCGCGCTTCTCACTTTATTGATTACGTAAGTAATCAATCAACAGACGTGTCTCCTCGTCTGTTTTGTACGCCTCGCGTACTTGTCGTATAATTGACGACGACAAAGCAGTGCAACGGATTGTGTTTGCACTGGCCCCTTCGGTTACGGACGGTTTCGTCTCGTAATCGGGCCATCGTGATAGCGCATCCGCTATCACGTTCAACTTTCCGGGTTTGTATTCAACCGTAAAGTTGTACTCAGCAAAGAATGACAGCCATCGAGCCATTCTTTGGGAAATGTGTGGTGAATTCACGGCCGTGCGTAGTGACGCATGGTCCGTGTAAGCCACGAACGGTCTATCTCCCAATAGATAGATCCGAAACTTGGCCAGTGCGTACTTCATGGCAAGGAGTTCCTTGTCATGCACTGGATAGTTGCGCTCGGCTGGGCGCAACTGACGCGATTGATAGCAGATTACGCGATCACGATCATCGTGATCACGCTGCATCAAAGCACAGCCGATAGCTAAATCGCTCGCGTCGCAGACGACGTGGAACGGACGCTCGTTATCGGCTATAGCCAAGACAGGCGTTTCAGTAAAGCTTTGCTTGACTGCATCAAAAGCATCTTGGCATTGGGTATCCCAATGCCATTCGACATCTTTCTTAAGTAATTGAGAAAGAGGCCGTATTAACCCAGCATAGTTGCACGAATACTTGTGCAAATATGTTGCCAGCCCAAGGAACTTTCGAAGTTCCTTAACGTTGTTTGGCGTAGCCCATTCAACGATCACCCTGATCGTTTCTGGATCAGGACGCACCCCGTTCTTGCCCACAAAGCATCCAAGAACGGGTATCTCAGGTGCACCAAAGGTGCACTTCTTTAGATTTGCATAGAGCTTATGCTTACGCATAAGCTCCAACACTCGACGTAGATGCTCCCTATGGACATCTACATCGCTTTTATCGTGTTCACCCTTACTATGGATGAACACGTCATCGAAATAACTCGGTTCGAATTCTCGCACCGGGCGTAATAGATGAGTTACGCATCTGTTAAACGTAGCAGGGGCATTTCGAAGCCCCTGCGGCATAACAAGCCACTCTCAAAGCATGCCGCTTGGGGTGCTTACCGTCATGAGAGGGATATCCTTCTCACGCATTAGGATTTGATAAAATCCATCTCTTAGATCGAGAGCACTAAAGATGGTGCTCCCGCACATGCCATCTATGACGACATCTTTTCGCGGTATTGGCGTCTGTACCGGTACCGTCGCTGCGTTCAGCTTGTTGTAAGCGTGAACGATTCTCCACCCACCTGTGGACTTCTTCACACAAAAGGTGGGGGTAGAGTGCGGTGAGGTAGACTCCCGCACTTGGCCTGATCTACGACGAGCTTCGAAAAACTCGTCGATCGCTTTTACTTGATCACGCGGCAACGGCCAATGCCGCGTGACACAATACTTCGTGTCTGACACGAGGTCAATTTCATGACGAGTTCCCTTATCCTTAGGGAGCTCGCTAGGTACTTCTTCTGGGAATACGTCAGCGTATTCTCGAAGTACCTCATAAAATGGGGAGTTCGCTTTAAGCGACTCCCAGCTCTGCGCTTCAAAGCGCTGAACTTTGGTTTGATCATTGGGAACCTCTTTCCCAATGTTGTCCACTTGTAATGTGGATATTCGTTCGCGAATATCCACTACATCATCTGTTGCAACGATAATACAGATCTGTTCGATCTGACCATCGTGCAAGTTTCTCAAAAACTTCTTCCAGCTTAGCGCTGGAAGAGCCATCACCTCCGAACCTTCTTTCGGAGGGTGTTCCATCAACAGAGACTGGGTAGCTAATCCGGTCTCCGTTTGCGTCAAGACGTTGATCGTCTCGACGGAACTGCCCATGCAATCAGAAGCACTCGTCTGATTGACTGCTACACGGTGATTACGATTCACCGTGTGCGAATACTCATCATCATGGTGGCCACTGCCTACTATGGAATTTTGGCGATCAGATGTGCTCGTCTGATCGGCCGCCTTTTCTGCGACACGGTGGTCTTTATCACCCGTGTGCATGGCTAACGCAACGTGGTGGGCACTGGCCACCACGGAATTGTGCTCACGATTGCACTTGATCGTGAGTTCACTCTCATCAACACGGAATTCTTTCGTCGTGTTGGAACCTTCGGTCGCACAGTGGGTGTTTCCCACTGTGGATACTATTTCATTCTCACGGTGGGTGTTTCCCACCGTGGATATCACTTCATTCTCACGGTGGTCTTTATTACCCAGGGAATGTTTCTCTCCAACACGCAACGACTCTTCTGTTGCGTGTGGTAGTCCCTCTGGACTCTCACCAGCGGAGGTACCTTCCGCTGATCGTGTCAGAGCAGACCTGGTGGTGCCATCGCTATCCACCAGACTGTCTGACGCTGCGGTTGTATCCTCTGATACAGCCGGATTATACACAGGGTGATCAGATCCTGTGCATCCGCCGCAGTCGATCGATAGGTTAACCCAGTCGATCGAAGGTTTAAACTTGGACATCCATGGGATTCCAAGTATCACATCGAACTTGTCATCTAAATCGAGGAAGATGAATTCATCCTCGAATGACAGTTCATTCAACTTGAAGCGTGTTTTAATCACACGCTTTGGAATAGTCACGGTTTCACCTGTTGCTAACCGGAATGACAACATACTTCGTGGGGTTTCTACCTCCACGAAGCTCAACAGCGTTAGACTCTGAGCTCTAACGAAAGTGTTTGACGCTCCTGTGTCAAACAAAGCTCGCATGAGGACATCGCTCCCGTGCGGCTTAACCTCCAGGGTGATAAGAGGCTTACCATCACCCTGCACCTTTTGACAGGACATAGTCCCGTCTTGGGCTATTACCCTCACATGCCCTATGTCGGCATGTGGGATAACATTCCCAGTAGGGCGCCCCGCCCCTACTGGTGTTCTACGTTTTTTGCACCAACAGGGTGATGTCCCTGTTGGTGTCGCCGTGCAGCGGACGGTTCCGTCCGCTGACTGAGTGGCACCGCGTCCGGTGCCATACACTCATGGGCAAAATGTCCCATTTTCGCGCATCTATTGCAGCGAATATTCTTCTTAAATTTCGGTTGCTTCGTGTTCGAAGCAACCGCAACCGATAGGTCCATCGGCTCTGGACCTCCACCGCCCATGCTCTGGCGCGGGTGGCTGTTTCTTGGGACGAAGTGTGAACTTCTTCTGCCCGACTGCTGATTGTTGACATGATGTTGCGGCATGTCAAAAGCGAAGGTCTGTTGATCCCTTCGGCTGTACCCAGCATGCGATGACGCTGATCGCATGCTGACCTCTTCACGGATGCTCATATCAATGGCATCCCTTAGAGTCTTTGGCGGGCGCCGGTAAAGACTCTGTTTGACGGGACCATCATTGAGTCCCTTCATGAAACCAGTGACCTGCATAGCAGGGGGCACCGGCTCATACACAATATTTGACAGCAAATATTGCGTCTTCTGAGCGTAAGCTTGGAGGTCAAGCTTACCTTGCCGGAGTTCCATAAACTCCTTCCGACTACTTAGCTCCATTTCTGGAGCTTCAAAGTTGAGCTTTAGCTCAGCTTTAAATTCCTGATAAGTCAGGAACGCAGAGTCATCAGTGGCTCTGCGACTCATCGCCCATGCCCTGGCTCTGCCGCCTAGACATGTTGTGGCAAAGTACGCCTGTTGACGTTCGTCAACATTATTTTGCGCAGAGATGGCATCTTCCACCTCTGCGAACAATCTACGAAGGGGCTCGCCCCCTTCGCCGGTAAAGGGAGGTACTCGCGCTTTTACTACTTCAACGCTATGCGTTTCAGGTGCAGTTGCGGTCCGCGCTGCCTCTGGCGCGGGCCGTACTGGCTTTTCTAGGTGGTTTAGCCTAAAGCGATTAACCACCTGTACCACTTCCTCCGGGGACTTGCTCTTGAGGAAGGTAATGATGTCGGTCCCCATAGACCGAATCATTTACACCGTCACGTCTTTACTACGCGACGAGAAGTGAGGGAAGTGTTTATTCACCTCTTCCAGCGTTCTTTCTCGCTCGGCAGCCGACATGTCTCGCGACATGATGCCGAGCGGCTCTTAATCTTTGCTCCGCTAGTTAACTAGCAGAACGGAACTGTGGTCGTTAAGCGGACCACAAAGTGCTACAAGGTGTAGCAGGACTGATCCTGTTACAGGCTTACACTGTATATTGCGAGGAAGCGCGCAATACAATTAGGTCAGGATTAGTTGGTAACAACTAATCCTATACTAGAAGTAAATATAAATATTTACTTAGGCCTAAGAACGCAAAATTAAGAGTGTTTATTTAATGGGTGATTAGCGGCTAATAGTATAGTAGTTACCTAACTAATATAATAATATCAAGTCTTTAACTAACTGTACTATTAGTTAACCTGCAAGATTCGGTATTTATACCGAATCGACTTTTCCTTCTTAGATTATAACAACTTATAATCTCTTATTTAAATTTCAGACAACGCGTCTGAAATTAAACTGTGATATTCTAACTTGAATATCAATTATGTAATGGCACCCCATTACAGTGGAAGTTACCACAGTGGTCTATAGTAGCAGCCGCCGCCGATTTCACGCCTGACATAACGGTCAACGAGGCGGAATATCGGGGGCTCTTTCTATGTCTTGATCTGCTGTCATCAAAAAAGAAATGGCGGATCATCATATGTGGTGACGCCAACCTAGGGATAAGGCAGATGACCGGGGAGATCAACTGTAAGGCACCACGGCTGAAGTTGCTGAATGATTGGGTGTTCAAGACACTGAAAGACTATCCCAACCACGAGCTATTGCACGTGAAACGGGATTGGAACAGAAGCGCCGACCACATCGCGACCCAAGCCATGCGGGACCAGATCGGGGCGACGATCACCGAAGAGGCCGTTCTACATGAACTTATGGACATAAACAGGCACCCGGAGTTGATCAAGCCCAAGGACACCCCTGATCAGGTGCATGTGATGGCGACAACTAGATCGCGAACTCAGAAGTATCGCCGATCGTTCCCAAAGGAAAGGATGAGAGAGTACGTTGTACAACAGCTAACGGCGGAACGGATCCTCAAGGCGCAGGACGAAGAAGAGTGGATCGTCAACTTGAAGGCCTATCTGCGCGGTGAACTGTCCAAGTTAACGAATGATCAAGCGAAAGAGTGTACCAAGATCACGGACAGTTACGATGTGGATGACAATGGATTGCTGTATTACTGCCGTGATGTTGACCAAGACAGTGCCGATCGAGATCGACTAGCGAAACTGGTTATCCCTGAGTTGCTACTGCCGGATGTCCTTCATCACTACCATGTGAGTCTAGAAGGGGGACATCAAGACATAGGCAGTACATACCACAAGATAAGGGCCCACTTTCACTGGAGAGGACTTTTTCGGAGCGTGCAGAAATATGTGGGCTGTTGCACAGATTGCGAGACCGGAAAGGGCATACCGATAATCAAGGGCCGATCGCCCGGAAATGTCGAGGCTACTTAACCTTTCCAGGTGATAGCAATGGATCACATACCATCACTACCCAGATCGACACGCGGCAACACTGAGATGCTGATCTGGATCGACCTATTCACTGGTCTGGTGATCGCAAAGGCTAGTGCATCCCGATCTGCGAAACAGATCGCCCAGAGTTACGAGGAATGTGTGTTCAGAAGGTTCGGCGCCAGCGAAGTTATTAGACACGATCGGGAACCCGGTTTTATGGATGAGGTGTTCCGATCGTTCAATAACATGATAGGCCATAAGCAGAGCGCGACGATGGCATATCGTCCGCAAGCGAACGGATCGGCTGAACGCATGGTGCATACAATAACAAGGAGGATTAAGATGTATGTGGCCGATCCGGACCAACGTGACTGGTAAGAGTATGCAGAGAGACTGGTATTCGCACTCAACTCTTCAACCGATCGGGTCCGAGGAGAAACGCCTTTCTATCTGGCGTATGGATGGGACCCTCGATAGACACTTGAAGCGGCGATACCGATCGGCTGCACTCGGACCCGCGATCGCGATGCCCGTAGTTGGCGCATGCAGGTCCAGAAGCATTATCAGCATGCGAAAGAAGTCGTCAATAAAAAGTTGCGTCAGGCCACACAAGATCGAGCAGATCGGAATAACGATCAGGTCCGCCCTCATGGTATTGAACCAGGGGCGAGGGTATGGTTATACCTCGATCGGGTCAAGGAAGGCTATGCAAAGAAGTTGGCTCATATGTGGCACGGTACTTTCCGTGTAGAAGAGCTGATCGGTGAGCATGCTGCCCGTCGGATCACTATCGGCACGGATTACAAAGTTTTTCCGATCGTGTACGTTTCCAAACTGAAGCTGGTCAGAGAATTTCCCGATCGGCCTAAAATGCCCTGTCTGGTGGACGAAGCGGAGAGGTTCGATTTTATGAAGCTCTGCTGTCGGAGGACAGTTGGGAAAGGCCATTGGAAGAGGATGAATTCGAGATGGAAAAGGTGCTAGATGTCCGATCGGTCAAGACGACACGTTTCGGTCGCACCCACCGAGAATATCTGGTCCGCTGGAAGGATCATGACGAAGCAACCTGGATCGACGAACTCGATAAAAATTTTGGAGCGCTGCTACGAGAGTTCGAGCGAGAACGAGTCAGTCGTAATCGATTTGCAGTGATGCAGACTCATGAAGATGAAGATAAAGACACACAGTAGCACCGATCAGTATATCGATAGGTGTGAATATGTGTAAGGTCTGAATTATTGTGAATTATTATGATGAACTGTGATGAACTGGAGTAGTGGAGTGACTAACGTGGTGATAATTTTCGCGATGTGGATGGGAACTGTGTGTGATAACGTGTTGGTGCAAGTTTGGAGAAGTGACGAGATTTGGTTAAGGGATCAGATGATCAGGAATTTTGGAAAAATGATGACATGTATTATGGATTATCTGGTCAGATATCTGACGCATCAAGAGTCGCAATAACCCCACAAACGACCGATAGTAAATGCCGGATGGTATTCGATCTGGTCCCGATGCTGATTACTCCAGGGCTCCTGTAGATCGATCTGGATCAAGGCGTACTTCAGGTCTACGACCGGCCCGTCGCACCGAAGACCGGGATACTAGATGCCGTCTTCAGTCAACGCCCCGGGGATCTCAACGCGACTCTTGGCCATATGAAGAAACACCGGATACAGAAAAATGTCGATGTCGCACTCGCGGGCCAGCATCCCTTCCAGAATAAACTGGCATAGGACCAGCCAAGCTTTGCCCTCCCGACTCCGGCGCTGCTTTCGGCGCTTCTGATACAGGATCAGGTCTGGGTCACGTAACTTCCGACTCACGGAAACGAAGAGATAACGGGTGGATTCCCAGATCACCTGACAGTGGGCTGTATTAAAAGCCCGAAGTCGGCCCAGAAGCGAATCGATCCAAGGAGTCGACGCGAATATGGAGTCCAACTTGGCGCTGAGCAGCACTTCCCATGGTCGACCTGCATACAGACGGGCGATTTGAGGTCTCGTGACCAGATCTGCCTGCCACGCAGACGGGTCAGGGCTTTCAAAGCTGGAGGGAAGAGCCAGAAATTTGATCGGGACATCGTCCGGGATAGATCTTGCTTGGTCAGGGATGATCGGTGCAATCTACCGATCTGCCCCGGTGACCATGGTAAAGTGGCATCTGAAGTCAGCGATGGAAGAGGTTGATCTCCGATCGACAACCCTTTCAATCGGGCGTGATTGCACAGCCCAGATGTGCCGGGCCGGAACGAAGGCACCGATCCGGTTGACTCGCGCTTCTGTGCAGCACCATCACCCTGGGAGCTGATCACCTTATCACCCCCGATGCAGGCTTCGTAGGAACGGGACCTCGGCGTTGATCGGATCGGGACTTGGATAAAGCATTGATCAAGAATTCAGAATCTCCCGATCCGTCCCCAGAGTCCTCTCCGGAGGAGACCTCTATACGCTTGGTGTGAGAAGCGCGGGGGCGCAAGAGCGCATGCAATTTGGTGCTGATAGACGTTTCACCTGCGTCCGATATTGGGCTTGGGAGATGCGCCAGCTTCTTGGCTTTCTTCTGAGGCACCGCTCGCTTATCCTCGAGTTCGGAGTCGCGCGCTATGCCCCGCGCCCTTGAGCCCTTCGACGCGTCCTTACGCGTCTTGGAAACTTTTGGAATTTTGGGGGGCTTACTTTTCGCCAATGAGTGGCGTCGCTTCCGATCTTGGTGCAGATCGATCAGAGCGGCCGATTCAGATCGGTCAACGCATGAGCCTGCATCCGGACGCCGGTGCAACAAGTCGGTCAACTGTTGGTGGCACCGGTTTACGGCCGCCCAGCGACGTTCTGACTCCTGGGTCCAGGCGTCCGATCGGCTCTGGAAGGACTCGACTTTCCCGATCTGCTCCCTGACCACGACCTGCAACTCGCCGATCTGACTCTCCAGGTCACCATGTTGGGTGCTGAGTAAGTCCGATCGGACTGATCCTCCAACCTCTGCCGGTTGACCACCGCGAGCTGTTCCAGGGTGTAACAGGAATGATCCTGTTACACCCTTACACTTTAATTGCGAGGAAGCGCGCAATACAATTAGAGCAGGATTAGTTGATAACAACTAATCCTATACTAGAAGTAAATATAAATATTTACTTAGGTCTAAGAACGCAAAATTAAGAGTGTTTATTTAATGGGTGGTTTAGAGGCTAATAGTATAGTAACTAACTAATTAATATAATAATATCAAGTATTCAACTAACTGTACTATTTGTTAACCTGCAAGATTCGGTATTTATACCGAATCGACTCTTCTTGGTAGATTATAATAACTTATAATCTCTTATTTAAATTTCAGACAACGCGTCTGAAATTAAACTGTGATATTCTAACTTGAATATCAATTATGTAATGGCACCCCATTCAATCACCCCCCACTTAAGGTGGTTGGCCAATAATAATTCTTATTTTGGCCAATCATAGGTGGCACTTGTTGGTCGTTCTCATTTACCAACTGATTGACCATCGACTCGATGGTCAAAGCACGCGGCGGCGCTCTAAAGAGCGCTGCTGAAAACATCGAAGGAGCTTCTTCCTCCGCCTCAGCACTAGGTGCTGAGGTGTTGAGTAACAACAGTGACGCTGCATTAGCAGCGTCAACTACGCAAAGGTCGGAAGACGTACCGTCTTCGACCACAGATGCTGCTAAGGCGGCATCTGGCAAGAAACAGGGAGATGTTGCTAATGCAACATCTCGCATGATGGCAACTTCCGAATGGAGTGTTGCCAAGAGGGCCATGTTCCGGAGTTCTGACTCCGAACAAAGTAATGGGGATACAGATGTCCCCACTAAAGGATCTAGCGAGTCGAAACTCGCTAAGTGCTCATCGCCTAACCGCGATGACGACTCTGGTGTCGCTGTCTGCTATGACAGCGACAATGATCATCACAGGTGGTTGCGGGAACGCAGAACCCCACCTGGACCAAGTACTTCTCCACGTCCGGGTGATTTAACCCCGGCGCGTGGTGTTGAAGCAGGCGGTGCTCCGCCTGCTAAAAGAGCTCGAACAGAAGCGGCGCCTGCCGCTTCTAAAGCGTATCATCGTACGGAACCACATGTTCCGTAGAAAGTGGGGTTTTGGACCCCTGGCTGGGCTATTGCCCCCAAAATTGGCGGTCACCGTAAACGGGACTGCCAATATGCGTTGTTCGATATCAACGTGCTGGATGACTGCGAAGACATCCAGTCACGTCGATTAGATCGAAGTACAGACGATAGACGTCTGTAGTTTATTGACCTCTTTTTCCAGGTTCGATATTATTCGAGCCGGAAAGGGTCAAGGAAGAACAGGGACGATAAAGACGCCCTGACTCAGAGTTGGAATGCTTTTGTTTACAACTACAACAAAAGCCCAGATGATTACGTGACTAAAGTTCACGTAATGCGCGAGCGCTTTTTAAAGCACTCACGAACAGGCAAAATGGAATACATCCATTTTGCTTGCATCAAAGAAGGGTTAAAGTATGGTGTCCCTTCTCACCTCTTTTGCCCGCGGTGTACGCAGGGCGCTCCTCGTCTGTCAGAGGAGGAGTTGCGGGGGTACGGTGGTTTTTCCGTACCCGCCAAAATTCAGGGTTTAATTGATACCCTGAATGCATCAACACCTACTGTTGATGCTACTTCGCATTATGAGTTTAGACTTCTTCTCAAACTCAGTCAAAAGGTCTGGGGCGTCGGCCCTCAGAACCTCAATCGGGTCCCAAGAGTCGAACTCTTGGGGATATCCCAGCCAGCGTACCAAGTACTCGGTACGCTGCCCCTTCTTCAAAGGCACCGAGCGCTTCGAGATCAAGCGCTCGAGGATATATCGCTTATTCCCCTGATTATCAATCAGGGGCGGCGGAGGTTGAGAATTCCCTCGCCGTTGTTGTTGCAGAGCATGGTTCTTCGCTCCGCAAGCTCGAGGAGGGTTATTCCTCCTT
>CM047584.1:16916392-16927171 GCA_026184515.1 Peronosclerospora sorghi
GCACATGCCTTTGAACAGTGGAGTGACTATCTGCCACTCACTGAATTTGCGATTAACAATTCGGGGCATGCTTCAACTAAGCATACACCGTTCTACGTGAATTCCTTAAGGCATCCACGAACCCCAGCTTTACTTGGCGGTACGCCAAATCTAAGTGGGGGAGTTACCCGCTCAAATTTTGAGCAAGTCAATGTGCAAGTTTCAACTGCAACTTGTGAACAAAACTATGGCCCTTCTACTGAAAGTACAGTAGAAGCGGAAGCAGCTTCAAATGAAACTGAAGCTGCATATGATGAATATGTGTCTGCAGCAATGGCAGCAGACAACGAGAACAATGAACCTACTGCTGATAAAGCAGTAGATGAATTCGTATTACAGCGACAAGCTGTAATACGCTATGTAAAGGATGCACTTGACTCTGCTTTTGATAATCAGAAGCAAAATGCAGATAAACAAGGAAGGAAGAACAAAAACTCCTTTCTTAAAGGTGAATTAGTATTATTAAATACTACTAATTTGCCTACACATGCAATAAGCAACTTCTCTACACGGAAGTTGCTTCCTAAGTACATTGGACCCTTCAAGGTCCAAGAGATTCGGGGGAATGCCTATACTTTAGACATTCCCACAGCAATGCGGCTTCACCCAACATTCTATGTTGGGCGGCTCAAGTCGTATCACTCGTCTTCGTCTTACGACGAGACACAGAACCACGGAAGATACCGTGCTTCTCCAAGTCTCCCAAGAGAGACTTGTAATCGTCCTCCAGCCGTTGGTGAGCAGAGCGGAGAGTCGTTACCTCCGCCTTCGACTGCTCAAGATCAGCCTTGCGCCGATCGAGCTCTTCCTTATAGCGGGAAATCTCAATGTACAGAAGATCATTCTTCTTCTGGAGGGCAGTGTGCGCCCCGAAGATGTCGCGGACATCCTCGCGAAGAGACCGATATGTCTTCACACAGTGAGACATATCGCTGCTCAAGGAGGAATAACCCTCCTCGAGCTTGCGGAGTGACGAACCATGCTCCGCAACAACAACGGCGAGGGAATTCTCAACCTCCACAGCCCCTGATTGATAATCAGGGGAATAAGCGATATATCCTCGAGCGCTTGATCTCGAAGCGCTCGGTGCCTTTGAAGAAGGGGCATCGTACCGAGTACTTAGTACGCTGGCTGGGTTATCCCCAAGAGTTCGACTCTTGGGAACCGATTGAGATTCTGAGGGCCGACGCCCCAGACCTTTTGACTGAGTTTGAGAAGAAGTCTCAAACTCATAATGCGAAGTAGAATCAACACTAGGTGTTGATGCATTTAGGGTATCAATTAAACCCTGAATTTCGGCGGGTACGGAAAACCCACCGTACCCCCGCAAACCCTCCTCTGACAGACGAGGATCGCCCTGCGGACACCGCGGGTAAACGAGTTGAGAAGGGACACCACAGTTCAACACTTCTTTGATGCAAGCAAAATGAATGTATTCCATTTTTCCTGTTCGCGAGTGCTTTAAAAAGCGCTCGCGCATTACGTGAACTTTATTCACGTAATCATCTGGGCTTTTGTTGTAGTTGTCAACAAAGCGTTCCGACTCTGAGTCAGGGCGTCTTTATCGTCCCTGCTCCTCCTTGACCCTTTCCGGCTCGAATAATCGAACCTGGCAAAAGAGGTCAATAAAGTACAGACGTCTATCGTCTGTACTTCGATCGAATCGACGTGACTGGATGTCTTCGAAGTCATACAGCACGTTGATATCGAACAACGCATACTGGCAGTCCCGTTTACGGTGACCGCCACTGTTGGGGGCGATAGCCCAGCCAGGGGTCCAAAGCCCCACTTTGTACGGAACATGTGGTTCCGTACGATGATACGCTTTAGAAGCGGCAGGCGCCGCTTCTGTTCGAGCTCTTTTAGCAGGCGGAGCACCGCCTTCTTCAACACCACGCGCCGGGGTTAAATCATCCCGACGTGGAGAAGTACTTGGTCCAGGTGGGGCTCTGCGTTCCCGCAACCACCTGTGATAATCATTGTCTCTGTCATAGCAGACAGCGACACCAGAGTCGTCATCGCTGTTAGGCGATGAGCACCTAGCGAGTTTCGACTCGCTAGATCCTTTAGTGAGGACATCTGTATCCCCATCACTTCGTTAGGATTCAGAACTCCCGAACATGGCCTTCTTGGAAACACGCCATTCGGAAGTTGCCATCATGCGAGATGTTGCATTAGCAACATCTCCCTGTTTCTTGCCAGATGCCGCCTTAGCAGCATCTGTGGTCGAAGACGGTACGTCTTCCGACCTTTGCGTAGTTGACGCTGCTAATGCAGCGTCACTGTTGTCACTGAACACCTCAGCACCCAGTGCTGAGGCGGAGGAAGAAGCTCCTTCATTGTTTTCAGCAGCGCTCTTTAGAGCGCCGCCGTGTGCTTTGACCATCGAGTCGATGGTCAATCAGTTGGTGAATGAGAAATTCCGACCAACAAGTTCCACCCATGATTGGCCAAAAAAAGAATTAGTATTGGCCAACCACCTTAAGTGGGGGGTGATGTAATGGGGTGCCATTACATAATTGATATTCAAGTTAGAATATCACAGTTTAATTTCAGACGCGTTGTCTGAAATTTAAATAAGAGATTATAAGTTATTATAATCTAAGAAGGAAAAGTCGATTCGGTATAAATACCGAATCTTGCAGGTTAACTAATAGTACAGTTAGTTGAATACTTGATATTATTATATTAATTAGGTAGTTACTATACTATTAGCCTCTAAATCACCCATTAAATAAACACTCTTAATTTTGCGTTCTAACAGATAAGTAAATATTTATATTTACTTTAGTATAGGATTAGTTGTCATCAACTAATCCTACCCCTCTTGTATTGCGCGCTTCCTCGCACAACACAGTGTAAGCCCGTAACAGGATCAGTCCTGTTACACGGGTTCTAGAACGAATGGGGCTTGGAGCTGAATTTATCGGGTGGATAAAGCTACTGTATGTTATCAAGAAGACGACTCGACCTGCTGCGATCTGCTAAAATACCTGTGTTACAATCTTTCAGTGGAATCGCAATCTTTCTGTGATTATGACACACTGATTACGGCATGTTGAGTTATCGCAACATGCGCCATGATCAAGTTTAAAGATGGGACGTCGATGTGGTCATCGCTGATTGCTTAGAATAAATAAGAATCAAGAACATGTAAAGGCTTAAATGTAGCACGTAGTTAGAGACCTAAGAACATTAATTTATTCACTTTGCATTTCGACTTCTAGTGCTCAAACGACCTTGACTTTTATGTACACTCATCCAGCTGCGCACCTCATCATCAACCAGAACATACATCCCGCGCTACATCCCCCCGAGGTGTAAAGCAACGCGACCCGTTGTCTGCGCTGCTCTTTATTTTGACAATGAATCTCTGAGAAACCTTCTGCGCCCCCATGAAGAGTATGGAGTATGTCTGAACGCCGACCACACCAGCACAGGCATGTTCTTTGCGGATGACTCGACACATTTATCCGGATCGATCCCATAAATACAAGCACAACTTGAGATCGTGTAAGAGTACTGCAGAGGCTCCGGAGCCAAACTCAACCTTAAAAAGTCGACGCTATTGACGATCAACCGAATATATATATATATATATATGCCAGATTTGCGAGTACTCAGTCACACAGAGACGGTGAAATATTTGGCATTCCATTCAGTCAATTGTCTGTTGATAACGACCTAATCGCGTTCCTTGAGCGTCGCTTCTACAATTGCTTCAAGATGTCGTACAGGCGAGCGAGGATGTGTGAAGAGCAAGTGAAAATATTTGACTCGTTTGTACCGGTGTACCAGTTTTCAAGTCAGAGCGATCGGGTTGGCTGAAATGACGGAGTATTTTGGGCCAATCGTGTGCTTGGAGTGTTTTATACGCGGATTTGAGGTAAGGCACACGGTTTATATATAGTTTACATATTGGATTTTTATTGGATATTAAATATAGAGTTCGTATTACATCGGGTTGCGTAAGTCGCCAGTGGCTCTTATATGAGTCATTGGGAGTGAGAGGCTGACAGAATCCCCTCACTCTTATAAGCCCGACCAGGGCAGAGCTCCACCGGAAGCCCCACGACAGGGAGAACTCGTTACGTTCACTCACCACTCAAGTTCGGCCCCGCTCAAGGGAGGCGGGTTAATTTGGATGGGTTAATTATCGTGATCTGCGATCAAGTCCCAGGAATTGGCTGGATTACTCATCGCGATCTGCGGTCAAGTGCCAGAAACATTATTTGGCTGGATTACTCATTGCTCTGCAATCACGTGGCAGGATTTACTATTGGCTGGATTACTCACTGCCTCGGGCGGTAAAGTGCCAGATTTAATCACATTCGGAGTGAAGATTTCCGCTTCGTTTGCAGATCGGCTAGTTCGCATTATATTTCGTTGGAATTTTGGATCAGTACCCCAGAAGTGGTACATCCATATCGATCTTATCTAACGTCTCCACCAAGCAGCGGTCCACCAAGTGTGTAACTAGCCCATTACATCGGGTACACAAGGTGAGATGGAAACGCAAAAAACGGACCAGGCGTCCTATCCTGATGATCGGTCGTCTGCTAGCAGCGGACAATCAGATCGGATCGTAGGCGAAGGTTCGCGGGGTACCCCCCCCTCCCGTCAGTTGGAAGGCTGGGCACGATGGTGTTCAGGTTCTCGACACTACGGTGTTCGATTTTGAACTTGACTCCACCACAAGGACACTTAAGTGCCGGCTCCTGGTTGCCCAAATTATGGTGCTCTCCCGACTGTAGCACTACACACAACATGTATCGATTCCAACGACAGTAGTAAAGAGGTGGCTGTCGATGTTAAACCGCTTCGTTTTTAGCCGTAAGCATAATCTAGAGGCATCGCACATCCAGCTCATTCCGCGCGATGTTGCAAGCGTAAATTTCAACATTCACACTCAGTGAAGACTCCTTGGAGTTGGACGCTACGGAGATAGTCGAGCCGTGCTGCTATATTGTCACCATCAACATTTAGCGAGCTGATCACGTTAACGGTTTCGAGCCGAGACTACGACGCCACAACACGCTGATCCTAGATGTGACACAACACGCGACGCTTGTTGAGAATGATTGGGTTCAGCAGGCAATCGAGATGTGGAGACCCAGGAGTTTTTGGATCCATGTTTGTAATGAACAAGTTGGCTCGGACGGCCGCAGCTACACCAATGTATTGCACCTACTTGCTCGGAGTTGGGTCAATAGACACGGTGTGTCGAGTTGGTTCGAGCAGCATTTCCCGAATCGATTGTTTCGTGTGACGTAACATGATACGACTGAGAAGGTGTTGGAGGCGATAATAGACGACAAACTCATTCTGTTGGAACGGCCGAGCAATTGCTTGTAGCCATGCTTGTCCGTCAGGGATTCCGTACAGTAAATTGCGCAAGATCGCGCGAAGTCGATGCGTATAGCAGATATTAGCAGATTGCAGCGTGTTTCGTGTCGGCGTTCTGGTCATTTCCCAACGCCGTTCAGAAGAAAGCAACTGGAGTAACAACATGAAATCGGAAGAATTTTCAACCCCAATTTGTGACCTTCATCAACGAACACACGCCCCAAGGAGACCGACAAAAGAAATGACATATGTCCGCGGAGAATTCCGTCAGCGTATCTTGGTGGACCTTCACAGCCGAATAGTTTGGGCACCCGCTCCTCCAAATCTGAAGTTGTGCGGTGAAATCTACATTCGCTTGCCAATCTCGTAAATGAAGTAACTACAGATCTTAGCGGGCAAGATCCATATTACTCGGTATCTCGTGGTCCATACCAGGGTCAGTTTATGCATTCAAAGCATCCCACGAGACATGAGTGTCGATGTGATACTTCCAATGCTCAACCAGCGGATCGAGTACAACGAGTAATGACGCCTTCATCAATATGGAGGCATCTGTGGGATGGCGTCGTCGTCGAGCTATGTTCCCTTTGAGTACATCCGTAGTATTTGTCCAGGGCTCGATCTCCACCGCTTGCGCTTGTGGGTACTCCCCATTGCGCACACTAGTTCACGATACCGTTCTCGATTTTCTTCCGCTTGATGTTGAAAGATTCGAGCAGTATTTTGAGACATCTTTCAAGATCAAGCGGAAGAAAATCGGGAACGGTATCGTGAACGGTTTTGTTGCCCAAACTATAGCGGGCTGAGCTGTCATAGAAAACACTTCGTACAGTCGAGCGTCGGTACGGGACTACAGGCCGCAATCCACTTTACCAAGAAGAGTACTGACAGCCCCCGGATGCCTGGCTGTAAAGGCGCCGAATCTTGAATGTGTCGCCCATAATAGTGAGTACAGTAGCCGGTCATGGTCATCGTACATATGCTGCTTGAGGAATCGAACGTGCGCACTCAAGGTTGCAAATATTATCGCAAGCGCCGGAGCAACAGGCGTCGGCTGTCGGTAGTCGAACAAGCATCGGTTGCGTTTTCTCCAGAGAAAGTGTAACGTTACGGCGCGCAAAATGTGCCACACATCATGGCCGACGTCTTCATCGTCATTTTGATCGTTTCTCACGCGTACGTTTCTCCCTAAGGCGATATCGAGCCACGTTGGTCGTGCCACGAAGAACGGTACGACAAGTTCCGAGACCTCGCACCAGAGCTGCAAGCCAAACGTGCAGTCAAGGAAGAGGATTATGCTCGGACTCGATGGCGTTGCAGCCATCCCGAATGCATACACGCGTGCCCAGATGTTAAGCCTCCACGAGCCAGAAGCGGGAGCGCATAGAGAGGAGACGAAAGGCGAGTCGGAAGTGCAGGTCCTCAAAGACCATCAACATGGTTTTGCACAGATGCTTGTCTCGCCGTATGAATGCCTTGATCTGCTGTGCGTGCAAATCGCTGCGAGTATATCTGCATCGGGTGCAGTTTCGTCGGAATTTTGGGGTTACAGACAATTTGAAGAAACGCTGAGCGCGGGATCCCAGGGAGAAAGTATGTTTTCATTCCACACTTGCAGCCTACATACAGGAGACACCCCTTTCTGTCTTGGGAAGCGTCAAAGGTTAGTTGTAACGCTCGGAGCCGCCCAACAATCTGTGTGGCTTCCCCATACAACGTGGCCAACCACTGTGCCTGAACGCCAGGTTTCATCTGAACGAGTGTGTAATCAATGTAGCGTATCAAAAAGTTCGTCGCGAGATGACCAGGCCTCGCCATCTTTCTGGAAGTTGGCAAGAGACCGCAAGCCGAAAACGCGCGATACATGTAGTCGAAAGCTTTGTTGTGGTTCAGGAATCATGCCGAGATATCGACGATGCGCTTGATTTGTCACAGATCGTCGCGTTCGCTCGTACTGAAGCTCTTCATCCACGTAGAACCAGATCGACTGGTGAAGACTTAAGATGCAAAATCACCTGGTGTTAAATTGCGGTACGTGATCTCCCAGTGGATCTTGTACCACCACCTTCCTGTCTCTCTCTACCACGTCGATGTTCGAACTGGATCTAGCGTCCTTTCCCAACTGGCTTCGGGTAGCAAAGCTTCATCGAAGTCAAAACGATCCTCTACCCCAGCTGTTAGCGCAGTAGTAGGGCGATCTGGAAATTCCTTGACCAATTTAAACTTAAACAGGTGCACCACTGGGAACATGCGAAAGTAGGTGCCAGCTGTAACCAATCTTGCCGTATGATTACCGATCACCTAATCGACTCTGAAGGGTCCATGCCACATGTGCGCCAGTTTCTTCGCGAACCCTTCTTTCACCCGATCGAGATATAACCAGACCCTTGATCCAGCTTCGATCTTCTGTTGTTTCACTTGATCATTGTGCTTCTCAGATCGATCAGCCATCGCTTGGTGCAATCGAGTGCTCACTTGATCACGGGCTAAACCGGTAGTATTTCTGCAACTTATATCTACATCATACCCCACTTGATCGTATCGTCGTGACGAAGAGGGTAGATTGTAAAAAAAATCGCGATTTTACTCCATACTGAGGAAGGACCGACGTTAACAGCTCGACTGATGGAGTAGCCCAGTTGCGCTCTCGTATCACATCCACATGTCGTATAAACTGCAGAAGCAGTGAAACACGCTGTCGTATTAGGCATGCATCTAGATTCGGGATGCCCCAAGCCTCCTTCTCTTTGTCGCTGGTACAAGTGTTCACTCAGGATCAGCTAACCATGCGGGGCAACACGATCATGCTTTCGGCTCAGGACAAAGCGGTTGAGCATTGACTGCCATCGTCGCACTACGTTCACAGGGATTGTGTCGTGTTTTATTTAGTGTCACAGTGTCAAGCTAGAGAGAATCATCGTCAGTGCGATCAAGAGTCGACCACGAAGCGTTCGAGCTCGTCGGTACCACGCATTGAAGCTTTAATAGAAGCGTCGATCCGGGAACTAAATGATTGAGTCATTAACAGGGTCTTGGCCAAACTGGATGCCTAAGTATTTGACTGTGTCCGTTCGATTTTGAGAACATGGACACCCGGAAGCGCGGGACAGATCTGGTTACGGTTTAGCGCCAGTAGCACCGACTTAGACAAATTACGTGTCGCACCCGACCCCTGACAGTACGTTTCGAGAGTGTCAAGCTGGGCTTGTAGGTTCGGAATTGAGCTGGCAAGAAGCGTCGAATCATCCGCAAAGAAGGTCCCGATCGTCGTATGATCTGCATTCAGCCGCACACCCTGCTCTTCATGTGCGCGCTCCATGCTGCGAAGCGGTTCGAGGGTCAAGCAAAATAGCAGCGCAGACAGAGGATCGCCTTGTTTTACCCAGGTATAATGCGTATGCTGCTTCTGCGCGGAAGATGCTTTCATGTGCCGAATTCCTTCTGCAAGCTCCATGGCAGTCAAGGCTGCGTCGAGGAGTAGCCGATCGGTGTCAGAGATGACGCGCTTGATCGAGTCGAGGCGTTTTGCTGCTTTTCTTCGTTTGGAGTAGGTGCGCGATCCCCCATGTTCCAGAGACGGAGTGATATCTCGTGCGGGTTTGTCGAGCCACTACCATCTGGTGGCTCGACTTCCTCAATCGATATTTTGAGCAAGTTTGGGTCTAGCGGGAGGAAGAAGTAAGATGTCGAACGGTCAGACTTGGTTACCTGGTAGTCAAAAGCAGTATCCTGATGGTACAAGCTAGTCCGTAAGATCGTCTCTTTGTAGTGGCGCATGGCTTTGTTGAAGATTCCCCGGTCGTTATCGGCTGAAGATAGCCGATATCGAGCCGCTGCTTTATCAAGCGCTATGCACGCATCATGAACAGCTTGCGTGTCTTGAGTGCGAAGTCTTTTCTGCAGATCTTGTAGCTGCTTCTTGATGCGCATCTTCCGTACTTCCTATCTTTTGCCAGAGTTGGAAGCGATTCGAAGCCTATCACGCGCTAGCTCGGCTTCCTTCTCGATCGCAAACACCACCAACGGATACCCAAGTAAATACCGTGGAAATTTCCAGTAGCCGCGCCCATGGAGCTGCGTGCCCGAACAGAGAGTATCATGAATTGGGCTAACTGGTCACCAGCGTGCGTCGGCAGGAATTATCTGTATGAACCGCAGAAGTGATTACTAAATTTCTCGGACAACAGCACGTAGACCAGCCGGTTCTTCCGTGGAAGTGGTCCAGTGAAGACGCACCTGTTCTCATAATGTATTCGCCAGGGGTCGACAACACCAATCTTTACCTACCACGCAAAGCAGGTGGATCGACTCGGATCGTAGCGAAGTCTGGCGTAGAACGGTGAAGCCGTGGATCTAGGGGCGTGTTTAAGTCTCCAAGCACTAAGTGCGTCGCTTTAGATTCAAATCCTTCGGTTTCTAAGCTCACAAAGAACCGTTGTTTCTCCGTGTGCTCGACTGGCGCATACACGTTATGGATATAGACGGAAGAATTATCGAAGATTGAAGGTAGTGTCCAAGAACAAACAGACTTGGCATTTTGACTACCGAGTCAAAACCAGGAAAATCGGATCGCAGAATAGTCATCGCTCCGCAGCTACGGCCGCTCTTGGGTCTGTCTAGCAGGGAGCTTGGGTCGTCTACAAAAAGACGGTGTGCAAAGCTGGAGGTAAGATGGAATTGGAATTTCGAAAGGTTGTGAGCGTCACCAAAATTTGGTTTCTTGGACGCATGATAGCGAGTGCTTGGAGAGAATATTGCCAATGAAGAGATGGCCATTTTTTTGACGCCGTTGGTGTTGACGGTCTAGAGACTGATGATGTTCCAGGCATGCTGGGCCGCGGTGGTTTTTAGTAACGATCCACTAGGGCTCTTGCGATAGTTGTCACTGAACCGTTTCAGCAACGCAAGGCTTCAACACCGATGAATCTTCTGGGTAGTTGCCATCGAGCGATATAAGCACTTCTAAGTCGTCAAGCACGTAGCAATGGACCCTGTCATTGTACTTCGTGTCAATGTTCCATGTACTGCAGACCAAGCTTGGAACGTAATAACGTCAGCAGTGTTCGGATGCAAGAAGCGCGTGTGATTCGCCGGAATCCACTCAACCGGACGACCCGTAAAGTATTGGATCCAGTGGTCCTTCTTGAAGATAATTCGTGCGGTTGCCATCAAGGCCAGTTCGAACATACCGAGGGCTTTTGATACACGTGATAGCACTGTAATCGCGTCGCGGTGCGTGCACCACAAGCTGCAAGTTTTAAGTATGTCCTCGCGACTCGACGTGTGATGAGGAGCCCATGATCTTCTTCCATTTGTTCGAGAACGTCGTGTCGTTACCACGGTTTGACGCACATAACACCCAGTTTATCGCGTGAAGTTGCGCGAGCTCAGCGC
>CM047584.1:16932113-16964972 GCA_026184515.1 Peronosclerospora sorghi
AATCTGGTCCGATCGTCCGCTGCTGGCAGACGACCGGTCATCATCCAGAGACACTTGGTCCGATTCACTTAAGACCATTTCACCTTGTGTACCCATTGGAGTGGGCTAGTTACACAATCGGTGGATCTGGATCGCAGATCGATTTGATTCGGTCTTGAATATGAGACCGTGCTGGCTAAGTGTACCTAGGGCGGAACTCTTCACCCCAGGTACGTACAGACCAGAAACACTCCCGAAAGATAGATTCCAATATGTCGATCGTCCAAAAAATCTAGACCTGACCAATACGAAATAATAGAGGGTAGACCAATCAACCGGTCTATCCCCTGACCAATATGAGAGAAGACCAAAAACGGTCTAAACTCCAACCAGTGTTAAAATGTGCCAATACGTCCACGTGAAAACCCAATATGTCCGGGAAACTCCACAAACGATATCTCCACGTAAAGACCAATCCAGTGAATAGCACGTTCCAAACGTACTTGAGTTAAAGTGTCGAGATCGCCAAATCGTACTCCCGTCGAGGGACTTCCGATGGTCAAAGTGCGCGTGCGGCGCGTCCAGACCGGGTATAATAGGCGAGAGGGGATAATTCAACCCTCTTCCCCAAAACACTCCGCAGTGGGCGGAGGCGACTAATGTACGTAAAAAGAAGAACGGCGACCCCTTGCTGTGGTGTAGACCAAGACCAAAGGACTTCTACTTAGAAAAACCGCAACCAAAGGATTTCTATTCGGAAAAACCACAACCAAAAGCCCTCTATCCGGAAAATCCACAACTAAAAGCCTCTTACTTGGAAAAATCACAACCAAAAGCCCTCTATCCGGAAAATCCACAACCAAAAGCCTCTTACTTGGAAAAACCACAACTAACCAATAATACTACCTCCCTATGGTCCCTAATGCACCCACACAAAATTATGTAAAATACCCAAAGTCAGGTGACTCACCCAAGACCAGCGTTCTTGATACTCCTTGAATTTGATAGGCTAAAAAGCCCCCCTTGTTTGGACCCATCCGAAATTCGACCAACTGCCTGGACCAAAAGTGACCAAATTTGTGGTACACTTCACCACAGCCGCCTTTGAGTCCGACCGTGTCGCACAACGATAACGGTCTGACTCACCCATCACTCGACCAACTGGACCTTCGTCACTTACACTTCTTCACCATGGACCAAACATCTTCGCCACCTGCGTCAGGTACTTCCTTCACTGAACTTGATCCTCGTATTCTTCCCTTTGACACTCGTTCTTGTTTGTTCTGCAGAAACTCTATGCGCCGAGTCGCTCCACATTGCTTCACCTGTCCGGTCGGCTCGGTCTGGCAGCCCACATAATTTTCCTGCACTTCAAACATCGGAAGGGTGTCAGACTGAAGCCGACACGCGGATGCAGGATATGCTAGCAGAAAACATGCGTCTCAAGAGCCAGGTGGCCAACCAGGCAACACGAGGTGCGCATCTTTGGTCTTCATCTTGTACTCTTCTTGACCCTCGTTTGTCTTCAGCTCTCATCTCTCCCAACATAGTCCAGGTAATAGGTGCCTTGGTCGATGCTGATAGGCAGTCTGACGGTCACGCTGACCAGCTTCGACACATTTTGGAGGAGTTGATAAGCGCGCGCCATGGGCTGTCTCGTCTGGATGCTCATCAGTCCCATCTCCGGGATCAACTTGCACTTGTTCGACAGCAGCAGCTGGACGGACAGATTGATGCGACCTCACTGCACATGCAGGGTGACGACCTCGCGCGACGCATTGCCGAGTTGCAAATTGCGATTCAAGACCAGACCAGGAATTTCCGGTCCTGTCAAGACAGGTCCGACGCTTGGACGCAAGGGTCGGGTCGTCGTCGGGTGGCACTAGACCAGTGCCGCCAGCGCTTGAAAAACTTGCTACATCCGTGTTCGACCGCTTCCTCCAGCGCAGATTGGTCCGCATCGGCAACCTTAGTCGCCTCGGGGCAAGACCAAGACCGCTTGAAACAGTACCAAGACCGGTTGAAGCAGGACCAAGACCGACGTCGCTCATTGGCCGATATTCACCATCCCGAAATTACATTACAATCAAAGAAGCGCGCGGACGCGCCGAGTAGCTCGAGGGCGCGGGGCACTGCGCGCGGACCCGGAATCGGGGGGGGAAGCGTGCAGTGCCCCATAAGAGATCCAAGACGCAGAAACTTCTCATGGACTCGGACTCGGACATGGACGACATCTTCAACCCCTCGGAAAGTCGAGCGCCCTCGCGCCGTACTGCAAGTCGCATCCAGCACACAGGGGTCTCGTCTGAGGAGGACTCCAGCGAAGGGTCCGGCGATTCCGAGTTCATGATCCCCATCCAGTCCAAATCGCAAACGAATTTGCGTGACAGTTTCGTCCAAGTGGCGTCGACAGTGGGGTCAGAGCAGAAGACCGGTCTGCCAAGCGACGCTGCACCAGTATCAACATCCGTGACGCCGGCGCGTTCGGTTCTCCCCGGGACATCCGGGCTTCATAAGTACGCCTTATTAAAGAACATGGCGGTTGACACCAGCTCCCTTCCGCCGCGGACGTTTAAGGTCACTTGGCCGTGGTCGTCGGGGCAAATCGGCTGTTTGCGCCGGTCTACCCTGACCAAGCAGCTTCTGGCCCGGTCTTTCTATCGTCCGGACTCCTGGCTTTTTCCACCGGTCAAGAAAACCCCTGCCGCGTCTGCATGGAGGGCGGACCTGATTACGTCGGCGCAGATCTCCCGCCTGTACGGCGATGAACCATGTAAAATCTTCGAACACTCCAAGATAGGACTTGTGTTCCACTTGACTCCATGGATCGGCACTTTGCTATGCCTGGTGAAGAATTTCAACAGGATCCACGGTCAAGCAATTTGGGAAGCGTCCCTCTACTTGGAGCTTCCTCCCGACCGGGTGCGACAAGATCCGGGCCTGGCGACGTTCTAGATCAAGCGCAAGCGACGTCGAATTCGAGCGGGCGAGGCTTGGCAATCCCTGTGCCAGTACATTTTGGACGGGATGCGAGATCGCGAGTGTGACGTCGACGTGTTCTTATACCCGGTGTTCTTCCACATGCCAAGGAGTCGCGTTGAGAAGACCAGACTGCTGGCCGACGACGACACATGGTACCCCGGTCTTGATTGCGCTGAGCCGGTCGCGAATCTCAAGTACGCTTTGGTCCAGCTTGACCGGAAGGACCATGGCGTAACCAGTTTCAGGATCAAGTAGAGAATCATCCGTCGATGGTCATAGGCCGTCTGTGGGGAGATAGCAAGTGAAGTCGATGGTAGTAGACCAGATAACTCGTAATACATGTCATCATTTCTTCTTCATATGTCTGATCATCAAATCACTTGAACTAATTTCACCACTTTTTCCATAGTTGCACCGAACACGTTATCGTAAACAGTTCCACTCCCATCACGAAAAATAGTCATCACATTCATCATTCCGCTATTCCAATCCGTCCCAGTTCATCACAATTTCACATCAACTCCGGACCTTCCACATCTTCACACCGGTCTAGACCGACCGATGCTACTGCGTGTCTTGGTCTTGGTCTTCATGGGTATGCATCACTGCGAAGCGATTACGACTGACTCGTTCTCGTTCGAACTCTCGTAGACGAGCTCCACAATTCAAGTCGATCTCGTCGACCCAAGTTGATTCATCATGTTCATTCCATCGGACCAGGTACTCTCGGTGAGTCCGACCGAACCTGGTCTTCTTGGTCGACCGAACATCTAAGACCTTCTCCACTTCAAACTCGTCTTCCTCTAATGGTCGTTCCCAATTGTACTCCGGCAGTAACGCTTCATCGAAATCAAATCTTTTTTTCTTCGTCTACCAGACAGGGAGTTTTGGGTCGATCAGGAAATTCTCGGACCAGCTTCAACTTGGACACATGCACGATAGGGAAGACCTTGTAATCTGTACCAGTTGTTACTAGACGGGAAGCGTGCTCACCGATCAGCTCGGCAACACGTAAAGGGCCGTGCCACATGTGAGCCAGCTCTTTCGCATAGCCCTATTTCACTCGGTATAGGTATAGCCATACCCTCGCCCCTGGTTCTATACCGTGGGGTCGGACCTGGTCATTGGTCCGGTCTGCCCGGTCCTGTCTGGACTGACGCAGCTTTTCGTTGACGACTTCTTTTGCATGCTGGTAGTGTTTCTGGACCTGAATGCGCCAGCGTCGAGCATCGCGATCGCGGGTCCGGGTGCAACCGATAGGTATCGCAGCTTCCAATGTCGACCGAGGGTCCCATCCATATACCAGATAAAAAGGCGTTTCTCCTCGGACCCGATCGGTCGACGAGTTGAGTGCAAACACCAGCCTTTATGCATACTCGTCCCAATATCGCTGGTCTGGGTCAGTAACGTACATCTTGATCGCCCTCGTTATGGTCTGCACCATGCGTTCCGCCGATCCATTTGCTTGCGGACGATATACCATCGTCGCACTCTGTTTCTGGCCCAGCATGTTATTGAACAACCGGAACACCTCGGCCATAAAACCGGGTTCCCGATCGTGCCTGATGAACTCGCTGGCGCCGAATCTTCGGAACACACATTCTTCGTAGCTCTGGGCGATTTGCTCCGCAGACCGAGATGCACTTGCCTTCGCAATAACTAGACCGGTGAACAGGTCTACCCAGATCAGCAGCTCAGTGTTGCCGCTCGTCGATCTAGGCAGTGACGGTATGTGGTCCATCGCTATGACCTGGAAAGGGTAGGTAGCTTCGATATTTCTGGGCGATCGCCCCTTGATTACCGGTCTACCCTTTCCGGTCTCGCAATCCATGCAACAGCCCACATATTTCTGCACACTGCGGAAAAGACCTCTCCAGTGGAAGTGGGACCTGATCTTGTGATAGGTCCTGCCTATGCCCTGATGTCCCCCTTCTAGACTCACGTGATAGTGATGAAGGACATCCGGCTGCAGCAACTCGGGGATCACTAATTTCGTCAGTCGGTCCCGGTCTGCACTGTCTTGGTCGGCATCGCGGCAGTAATACAATAATCCATTATCATCCACTTCGTAGCTATCCGCGATCTTGATGCACTCTTTCGCTTGATCGTTCGTCAACTTGGACAGTTCACCACGCAGGTAGGTCTTCAGGTTCATAATCATTCTTCTTCGTCCTGCGCCTTGAGGATCCGTTCCATCCTTAACTGTTGCACTGCATATTCGTTCAAACTTTCCTTCGAGAAAGGTCGGCAAGACTTCTGAGCTTTCGATCTAGTCGCGACCATCGCATGCACCTGGACTGGGGCGTTCTTGGGTCCGATCACTTCTGGGATCCTGTTTATATTCATCAATTCATCCAGAACGGCCTTTTCGGTGATCGTAGCCCCAGTATGGTCTTGCATGGCCTTGGTCGCGAGGTAGTCGGCGCTTCTGTTACAGTCCCGTTTCACGTGCAATAGCTCGTGGTTGGTGTGGTCCTTCAATGCCTTCATTACTCGATCGTTTAGCGTCCTTAGACGTGGAGCCTTGCAGTCGATCTCTCCGGTGATCTTCCTGATCACTGGGTTAGTGTCACCACATATGATGACTCGCCCCTTCTCTTGCGACGGCAGCAGGTCCAGACATAGAAGTAGACCTCGGTACTCCGCCTCGTTAACAGTAATATCCGGAGTGAAGTCGGCAGCGGCTGCAACTATAGACCATTGCGGCAACTTACACAATATGGCTCTATAGGCGCCGACCTTCTTCTTGACGCTTGCCGATCCGTCAAAACTTAAGACCAAGAGCTCTTCGTCATGGTCGACGGTCGGTGGCGGTCTCGAAACTGACTGCTGAGGTTGCTTCCTCGGGGAAATCGCTATCAATGCCTCGTCCACTTCAGACCGAGGGGTGATACTGGCAGCTAATGTGCCCAATATCTCTTCCTCGCCCCTGGTGCACTTAACGACCTCGAGGGTCCACTGCGACAAGACCGCCGACCATCTACCTAGACTTCCGTCCATCCCATTGGCTAATAATAGCCAGGACAAAGTAGACCGTCTTGACAGGACCTTTATAGGTCGGCCGACCAGCAGGTTGTAACACACATCCAGAATTCGTAGCAACGCCAGAACTTCTCTCTCGTCAATTCCATAGTTCAATTCATTTGGTTTTAGCGTCCGGCTCGTAAACGTGACTGGATGATACACACCATCGTGATCTTGCAGTAAAGTGGCCGAGATAGCCCACTTACTGGCATATACGATAATGGTCGGCACTTTTTCGGGAGCGAAATGCTTGAGAATCGGTGCCGTCGCCATCTTAACCTTCAACATACCAAAGGAAAACTGTGCACGCTTCATATGATCTTCGGCCTCCACTTGCGGACAAACTGCAGCAAGACCAGAGTCGGCGCCCTCCTGTAAAGTTGCCCGGTTTTCTTCGCGCAACATATGATAGTCAACTTCCCGGAGCTCATACAGCACAGCCGCGTAAATAGCAAAGTCTTCAATGAATCGGCTATAATAATTCAAGATTCGCAGGAAGGACTGCATTGCCTTCAGCGATCTGGAGAACGGGAGGTTACTCAGCGAATCCAGGTCCTTGGGATTAGCCTCTAGACCATTGTTCGAGACCATATGGCCTAAATAGGCGACCTTGGACATACCCCAAAAACTTCTCACGACACTGATAGATAGGTTCCAGCGGTCGCATGTCTCCAACAATCGTTCAACCTTCTCGCACAGATCGTTCCATGACGGGGAAGGTATCAGAATGTCTTCGATGTACGAACGCCTCCCTAGAACGGACGGTCTTCTTTTCCGATCGGGTTCACCCTCTGTAAACACATCATAACTTTCAACGGGGTCCCGATCGGTCTTGATCTTGAAGTGTCCGTACAATGCGTTGTCTATCAGCCTTTGATAGATTTTGGGTGCGTTCTTCAGACCGAACGGCATACGATTCCACTCGAAAAGACCAAACGGTGTCACAAATGCGGAAATCTCACGGGCTCGATCAGTCATCGAGACCACCCAAAATCCACTTGCCATGTCCAGCGAACAATACCACAAGGTCTTGTCCAGGTCTTCCAACAAATCATTAATCAGCGGCATCGGGTACACCATAAGTTTAGTTAACCGATTTACCAGCCGATAGTCGATGCACAACCTAATGTCGACGCCGTTCTTCTTGATAACAATTACGATCGGCGAGGCCCATGGCGAGGTCGACGGTCTAATAATCTTGGTATCCAACAGACCTTTGATAAGATCAGAAAGCTTTTCCCGGTACTGTGGCGCCACGCGTCGACATCGCTGAGCAATCGGCTTGGCATCTCCAACGTCAATATCTCAAGTCGCACCACGGGCTGCAGGTGGTAAGGCATTGCCCTTTCCGATTAGCAGATGTCTTTTCTTCCATATGATAATCTTCAACTGATCGATCTGTTCTGGACTGTTAAGGTATTGATAACCCACTTGTAAATCATCCATTGTAACTTCGGGAGAGTCGGCAGACACTTCAGGGAGGACTGCCATTTGGCTTTCCAGCTCCTGAATGTACTGTTCCCCGCCTTCATGTATACAGACTTGTTCATTTTCTGGGGTTATATCACCTAGACCATCTGGACCGGATGAACGCCCCTGGTCTTGATCGACGGGCTGTCCTTCACTTATATCGGTCTGATTAGGAATACCGTCATGGTCCGACCTAACAACTTCATGTTCCCCTTCTTCCGTTTCTTGCTCCGCTGTCGCCTGGTCTTGTGCTGACACCACGTTGACTAACCTTGGCTCGTCTACTTGATGGTCCACCGTTCCTGGTGACTGCGGCGCCTTTCTTCGGACCAACATCTTTTTTGGGGTGACATAACTTGGTCTTTCCACTAAAGGTGAGGTATCCTCTTCCACCGACCCATCATCGCTGATAAGATCGGTGGTCGATTGGTACGCCAGGTTTTTCCACTCGACATACCGCCTCGACCCAATCGAGACGAACCCCATCTTCCTTGGTACCTTTCCTTCTGCTAACCACATGCCGACAATAGTGTTATTGTCCAGTGTCAGCGGCTTGTCACCGATATTGGTAACACGGACAAAATCACGTCGAACAGCACTCTTTACGAAGGTCGAGACCCACCGATCGCCCCTGGTCAACCACAAATTCCTCGAACGAAAACCTTTCTCAACCGGGGTATCGGCAGACCGACCAACTGGGATAGTGAGGTCTTGGTCCCACCGGACCAGATCGGTATAAGAATCATACAGAGGTCTTCGACCAGCCAACTGGACCTGGACCTCATCCGGGGGCGTAAGTACTCCATGTGACAGGTATAGGCGAATACCAGCTGGGACCATGAAATCCATGCCTAGTAAAGCGTCCTGTCCATCCAACTTGCCAATTCAAGTGCTGAAAAAGTAAACCAGCGATCCCGACAAAGTAATTTTCACACGCGTTCTTCCTTCGGTCATATAAGAGTTTTCACCGATCCCGACGCATTCTTGTCCCTGGGTATCGTCTATACGACATCCAACCTCACGAGCAATGGCGGAGTCGATTATAGAGACTTCAGCTCCAGAGTCGAACAACATCGTCGCTTTCTGGTTATTAAATTTGCCACAGGCTTTCGCCTGCTTGAACCATTTATCAGGCGCGTGATACTTCCAGTATCCGCGGGATTCTCCAGGAAGCAAGTTCAACTGCATAACCACCTTAGTCCGGGAGTACTCATCGGTCTTCAGACTGTAGACCGGATGGTCTCGGTAGACGCAATTTGGAATAGAACGTGTATTGTCGGTCTTATCCTCCTTGCCGACATATGCATAGATGTGAACCGTAGAACGCTCGTCTCGATCCAGATTCCAACCTGGCGAGCGTTCTAGTTTAACATCTTCTCTGAGTCCGGCGGCAGCATCCCCGCGTGCTTGTCCAGCACGTACCACTTGCGTATAATGTTAAAAAATTCTTCAATATTGCATTAGCCGGCCTCGTGGATCTCTCCACATGACTGGCATACGAAGAGGCAATGGTCAGTCGGGTGGCCGCGTCTCTCGCACTTCTTGCACACCATCTTCTTCCAGCAGCTTGGGCCATCATGTTTGCTCGACCCATAGTGGGAGCACTTCTGACGAGGTCGGTCTGGATCGGACTTGCTTCCGTTCCTTCCCTTCCGGTCTACCTGGTCGGACTTCGACCTGGTCTTCGGGGCAGGTCCCGCAACATAGACGTAACGATACTGGTCTTCATCCGATGACTCCTGGCTGGATTGAATTCCACTTTCCCCTTCCGATCCCGTGTTGTCTTCGGCTACGATCGCCTTGACCGCTCGGGTCGGTATGGTCCAGGGCCTCTTGACCGGATCCGTCTGGGTCTGGGTCTTGGATCGGTAGCGACCTGATCGACCAGCACTCTTCGCCCTCATGCTACGCGAATGCTGTAGCGTCCGTAGAGTCTGATCAACTTCACCCGCGTCCCTAAGACGCAGCAGAGTAAGCTGTTCCGCCAGTTCTTGATCGTCCAGGGTACTAATGTAGTGACCCACATGTTCCAGGGCAGCACCGTTCGGCGGGTTATTCTCTTTAATTGTTATGCCGGCACGAATTGCAGCAACGTTCAACCGATGCAAATACTCGATCGGTGTCTCGTCGCTCCGCTTCTGCATATGGTGATACTTGCGGGCACTCGAAAATCCGGAGTTACAATATTGCCCTTCAAACTCTGCACATAGCTGGTCCCAGTCAGACCGGACATCCCGAACTAACTGTTGGATCCAGTTGGCAGCCGGTCCTTTCAACAAATCCCGGAAGATCAGACACCTTTCACTTTTCGGGGTCTGGTCTCGCAGGAACGCAGACTTGACCCGACCGAACCAAGACCGGGCCTGGTCTTCATGAGTATCCTTGCCAGTGAAGTCCTGGAAGTCGATCGTCGCGGCCATACGGATGCGCGGAATCGCAGCATATCCAAAGTCGTAAGCAATAGTGGAGGCTAGGTTAGCCTTGCGCGGCTTGTCAGCGCCCGTACCGTCTGACCCACAGTGGTCGTCAAGACCTCCGACCGACTCCATGTCACAGTCACTTGTCTTGCTTGGTCTACGCGGTCTGGCCGGTTGCGGCTTGCGCTTCCCTTTGCAGACTTGCTTATCACTTCGAGTAGGCTTATTCATAGATGTTACCGATTCCATATCCACATCACGGCAAATATTGACACTTTGACGGGTAGACCGGTCTTGGACATGTGGGCAATAGGTGGTCTAACCCGTTCTTCCATGAAACGTTCCATCATCGTCTCAAACATGACTTGGACGTTAGCTGGAGTCATGGGGAACGTGTTGATACCCTCCTTTTGCGGAACTGAGGCATGTGGGGGATGCTGGAGCCCCGACTGGCAAGCAGCCCTTTGCTGCCGCACGTCCTTTTTTTGTTCCGGCTGGGCATGGTCCACCCCCATGGTCATCCGCTCGACACCGGTCTCCAACTCTGATGAGCTGTTAGAGGCCGGTGGAGACTGATAAACCGATTCGTCATCAGAACCAATGTCAACAAGCGCTGTGGAGACTTCAGCGACCTTCACTGCTGCGGTGGTAGTTGGGCGGCGAACCGCCCCCACCAGTGGGACCAAATGGTCGTGGAAGGTCGACATCGACGATTTCAGCCTCCAAGTATCAAATTCAAATAGTTTTTTTGTACATCGTCGGGGTTCTGCATTTTAATGCCAACCTCCGCCAACATCGCCACCAAGTTCTTCACCAACAGTAATGGGCGATCACTCTGGATCGGCTCGGTAGTGGGACCGAGAAGATGGTCGGGGATCTGGAGGTTCAACACCCGAAAGACCACATCAAAACGAACAAATCGTTTCAGCTCAAAAATGTAGTACATCTTGTTTAGGTCTTCTTCAGTGATTACTCCATCTCCGACCTGCGACTTTTCTTCGAGGTCGTCTTCGTCGGCCGGCATTCCCAACCCTTTCTTGGGAATCTTGGGTAGCTTGGGGACCTTGGGGAGGTTGGCCTGATCGTTCTGATCAGCTTCCAAGTATTTTTCGTCTTTTGAGTTTCCATCAACTTTTTTATGCACATACATAGGATCAGGATCAAGGTTCTGACCCTTTCCGGGACTATAAAATGACTTGCTATAGTCCCGATCGGCTCCGGTGGGAGCCTTTTGGGGAGGAAAAAAATTATTAATCCCGATCTGGTCCTCCACCAGGCCAGACCGGACATCGCCATCTTTATCGAGAACGAAGACGTAAGGTGATAGCTTTTCCTTACGCCCTCTCCAGAACGATTCCAAATTAAAATCTTCAAATTCAATCTTTGATGACACCTCGCGGTGATATCCACGATCACCAAGTGATCCGGGCACGCGCACCATTGTGGTGGAGTCAAGTTCGAAATCGAATACATCTGTATCGACAACCTGAACACCACCATCGTGCCCAGCCTTCCAACTTACGGGGGGGGTACCCCGCGGACCTCCATTCGAAATCTGGTCCGATCGTCCGCTGCTGGCAGACGACCGGTCATCATCCAGAGACACTTGGTCCGATTCACTTAAGACCATCTCACCTTGTGTACCCATTGTAGTGGGCTAGTTACACACTCGGTGGATCGGGATCGCAGATCGATTTGATTCGGTCTTGAATATGAGACCGTGCTGGCTAAGTGTACCTAGGGCGGAACTCTTCACCCCAGGTACGTACAGACCAGAAACACTCCCGAAAGATAGATTCCAATAGGTCGATCTTCCAAACGATCTAGACCTGACCAATACAAAATAATAGAGGGTAGACCAATCAACCGGTCTATCCCCTGACCAATATGAGAGAAGACCAAAAACGGTCTAAACTCCAACCAGTGTTAAAATGTGCCAATATGTCCACGTGAAAACCCAATATGTCCGGAAAACTCCACAAACGATATCTCCACGTAAAGACCAATCCAGTGAATAGCACGTTCCAAACGTACTTGAGTTAAAATGTCGAGATCGCCGAATCGTACTCCCGTCGAGGGACTTCCGGTGGTCAAAGTGCGCGTGCGGCGCGTCCAGACCGGGTATAATAGGCGAGAGGGGATAATTCAACCCTCTGCCCCAAAACACTCCGCAGTGGGCGGAGGCGACTAATGTACGTAAAAAGAAGAACGGCGACCCCTTGCTGTGGTGTAGACCAAGACCAAAGGACTTCTACTTAGAAAAACCGCAACCAAAGAATTTCTATTCGGAAAAACCACAACCAAAAGCCCTCTATCCGGAAAATCCACAACTAAAAGCCTCTTACTTGGAAAAACCACAACCAAAAGCCCTCTATCCGGAAAATCCACAACCAAAAGCCTCTTACTTGGAAAAACCACAACTAACCAATAATACTACCTCCCTATGGTCCCTAATGCACCCACACAAAATTATGTAAAATACCCAAAGTCAGGTGACTCACCCAAGACCAGCGTTCTTGATACTCCTTGAATTTGATAGGCTAAAAAGCCCCCCTTGTTTGGACCCATCCGAAATTCGACCAACTGCCTGGACCAAAAGTGACCAAATTTGTGGTACACTTCACCACAATTGACCATCGACTCGATGGTCAAAGCACGCGGCGGCGCTCTAAAGAGCGCTGCTGAAAACGTCGAAGGAGCTTCTTCCTCCGCCTCAGCACTAGGTGCTGAGGTGTTGAGTGACAACGGTGACGCTGCATTAGCAGCGTCAACTACGCAAAGGTCGGAAGACGCACCGTATTCTACCACAGATGCTGCTAAGGCGGCATCTGGCAAAAAACAGGGAGATGTTGCTAATGCAACATCTCGCACGATGGCAACTTCCAAATGGCGTGTTGCCAAGAGGGCCATGTTCGGGAGTTCTGACTCCGAACAAAGTGATGGGGATACAGCTGTCCCCAATAAAGGATCTAGTGAGTCAAAACTCGCTAGGTGCTCATCGACTAACAGCGATGACGACTCTGGTGTCGCTGTCTGCTATGACAGCGACAATGATCATCACAGGTGGTTGCGGGAACGCAGAGCCCCTCCTGGACCAAGTACTTCTCCACGTCGGGGTGATTTAACCCCGGCGCGTGGTGTTGAAGCAGGCGGTGCTCCGACTTCTAAAAGAGCTCTAACAGAAGCGGCGCCTGCTGCATTTAAAGCGTATCATCGTACGGAACCACATGTTCCGTACAAAGTGGGGTTTTGGACCCCAGGCTGGGCTATTGCCCCCTAAAAGTGGCGGTCACCGTAAACAGGACTGCCAGTATGCGTTGTTCTATATCAACGTGCTGGATGACTGCGAAGACATCCAGTCATGTCGATTCGATCGAATTACAGACGATAGACGTCTGTACTTTATTGACCTCTTTTTCCAGGTTCGATATTATTCGAGCCGGAAAGGGTCAAGGAGAAACAGGGACGATAAAAACGCCCTGACTCAGAGTTGGAATGCTTTTGTTGACAACTACAACAAAAGCCCAGATCATTACGTGAATAAAGTTCACGTAATGCGCGAGCGCTTTTTAAAGCACTCACGAACAGGCAAAATGGAATACATCCATTATGCTTGCATCAAAGAAGGGTTAAAGTGTGGTGTCCCTTCTCACCTCGTTTGCCCGCGGTGTACGCAGGGCTCTCCTCGTCTGTCAGAGGAGGAGTTGCGGGGGTACGGTGGTTATTCCGTACCCGCCGAAATTCAGGGCTTAATTGATACCCTGAATGCATCAACACCTACTGTTGATGCTACTTCGCATTATGAGTTTGGGACTTCTTCTCAAACTCAGTCAAAAGTTCTGGGGCGTCGGCCCTCAGAACCTCAATCAGCTCCCAAGACTCGAACTCTTGGAGATATCCCAGCCAGCGTACCAAGTACTCGGTACGCTGCCCCTTCTTCGAAGGCACCGAGCGCTTCGAGATCAATCAATCGAGGATATATCGCTTATTCCCCTGATTATCAATCAGGGGCGGCGGAGGTTGAAAATTCCCTCGCCGTTGTTGTTGCGGAGCATGGTTCTTTGCTCCGCAAGCTCGAGGAGGGTTATTCCTCCTTGAGCAGCGATATGTCTCACTGTGTGAAGACATATCGGTCTCTTTGCGAGGATGTCCGCGACATCCTCGGGGCGCACACTGCCCTCCAGCAGAAGAATGATCTTCTGTACATTGAGCTTTTCCGCTATAAGGGAGAGCTCGATCGGCGCACGGCTGATCTTGACCAGTCGAAGGCGGAGGTAACGACTCTCCGCTCTGCTCACCAACGTCTGGAAGCCGATTACAAGTCTCTCTTGGGAGACTTGGAGAAGCACGGCATCTTCCGTGGTTCTGCGTCTCGTCGTAAGACGAAGACGAGTGATACGGCTTGAGCCGCCCAACATAGAATGTTGGGTGAAGCCGCATTGCTGTGGGAATGTCTAAGGTATAGGCATTCCCCCGAATCTCTTGGACCTTGAAAGGTCCAATGTACTTAGGAAGCAACTTCCGTGTAGGGAAGTTGCTTATTGCATGTGTAGGCAAATTAGTAGTACTTAATAATACCAATTAACCTTTCAAAAAGGAGTTTTTGTTCTTCCTTCCTTGTTTGTCTGCATTTTGCTTCTTCTTATCAAAAGCAGAGGCAAGTGCATCTTTTATATAGCGTATTACAGCTTGGCGCTGTAATACGAATTCATCTACTGCTTTATCAGCAGTAGGTGCATTGTCCTCGTTGTCTGCAGCCATTGCTGCAGACACATTCATCGTATGCAGCTTCAGTTTCAATCGAAGCTGCTTCCGCTTCTACTGTAGTTTCAGTAGAAGGGCTATCGTTTTGTTCACAAGTTGCAGTCGCAACTTGCGCATTGACTCGCTCAAAATTTGAGCGGGACCCTCCCCCACTTAGATTTGGCGTACCGCCAAGCAAATCTGGGGTTCGTGGATGCCTTAAGGCATTCAAGTAGAACGGTGTATGCTTAGTTGAAGCATGCATCGAATTGTTAATCGCAAATTCAGTGAGTGACAGGTAGTCACTCCACTGTTCAAAGGCATGTGCGTATGATCGCAACATGTCTCCGTAACGCGGTTGACCCGTTCCGTCTGCCCATCCGTTTCCGGATGGTCCGCAGTTGACATCTTCAACTGGGTTCCCAACAATGAGAACGTTTCTTGCCAGAAACGTCCTGTAAATCTCGGATCTCGATCCGAGACAATGTCTTCCGGCATTCCGTGGAAACGGAATACCGTATCAACGAATATCCGCGCTGTTTGAGCGGCGGTTACGTTCGCTGATACTGCAGTAAGATGTACCATCTTACTGAAACGGTCTACAAAGACCACTATTCCGGTCTTCCTACTATTGTCGGGTGGAAGACCGAATACGAAGTCCATTGAAATGGACTTCCAAGACTCTGTCGGAATCGGCAGAGATTGCAGCGGATCCTGTGCAGACTGCGCAGGCTTAACGCGCTGGCAAATCTCGCAAGCGCGTACGTATTTGCGTACCCACTTGTACTGGTTTCGACAGTAAAAGTCACGTGCGAGAGAAGCGTATGTCTTCTCTCGACCTTGATGCCCCGAAATCGGTGCATCATGATACTCAAACATACTTTGATGTTTGAGATCATCGTCGTTTGGAACGACGATGCGACTTTCATCTTTTTGTTCTGTGCTGTAAAGCAGCAGACCATCGTGCAGTCGATATCGATGCACGCAAGCGCGGAGGAACTCTGGGAGTTCGTCGCGCTTCTCACTTGATTGATTACTTAAGTAATCAATCAACAGACGTGTCTCCTCGTCTGTTATGTACGCCTCGCGTACTTCTCGTATAATTGACGACGACAAAGCAGTGCAACGGATCGCGTTTGCACTGGCACCTTCGGTTACGGACGGTTTCGTCTCGTAATCGGGCCTTCGTGATAGCGCATCCGCTATCACGTTCAACTTTCCGGGTTTGTATTCAACCGTAAAGTTATATTCAGCAAAGAATGACAGCCATCGAGCCATTCTTTGAGAAATGTGGGTGAATTCACGGCCGTACGTAGCGACGCATGGTCCGTGTAAACCACAAACGGTCTATCTCCCAAGAGATAGATCCGAAACTTGGCCAGTGCATACTTCATGGCAAGGAGTTCCTTGTCATGCACTGGTTAGTTGCGCTCGTCTGGGCGCAACTGACGCTATTGATAGCAGATTACGCGATCACGATCATCGTGATCACGCTGCATCAAAGCACAGCCGATAGCGAAATCGCTCGCGTCTCAAACGACACGGAACGGACGCTCGTTATCGGCTATAGCCAAGACAGGCGCTTCAGTCAAGCTTTGCTTCACTGCATCAAAAGCATCTTGTCATTGGGTATCCCAACGCCATTTGACATCTTTGTTAAGTAATTGAGAAAGAGGTCGTATCAAACCAGCATAGTTGCACGAATACTTGTGCAAATATGTTGCCAACCCAAGGAACTTTCGAAGTTCCTTAACGTTGTTTGGCGTAGGCAATTCAACGATCACCCTGATCTTTTCTGGATCAGAGCGCACCCCGTTCTTGCCCACAAAACATCCAAGAACGGGTATCTCAGGTGCACCAAAGGTGCACTTCTTTAGATTTGCATAGAGCTTATGCTTACGCATAAGCTCTAACACTCGACGTAAATGTTCCCTATGGACATCTACATCGCTTTTATCGTGTTCACCCTTACTATGGATGAACACGTCATCGAAATAACTCGGTGCGAAAAAATTCTCGCACCGGGCGTAATAGATGAATTACGCATCTGTTAAACGTATCAGGGGCATTTCGAAGCCCCTGCGGCATAACAAGCCACTCCCAAAGCATTCCGCTTGGGGTGCTTACCGCCGTGAGAGGGATATCCTTCTCACGCATTAGGATTTGATAAAATCCATCTCTTAGATCGAGAGCACTAAAGATGGTGCTCCCGCACATGCCATCAATGATGACATCTTTTCGCGGTTCGGCGTCTGCGCCGCCGGTACCGTCGCTGCGTTCAGCTTGTTGTAAGCGTGAACGATTCTCCACCCACCTGTGACTTTTTCACACAAAAGGTGGGGGTAGAGTGCGGTGAGGTAGACTCCCGCACTTGACCTGATTTACGACGAGCTTCGAAAAACTCATCGATCGCTTTTACTTGATCACGCGGCAACGGCCATTGCCGCGTGAAACAATACTTCGTGCCTGGCACGAGGTCAATTTCATGACGAATTCTCTTATCCTTAGGGAGCTCGCTAGGTACTTCTTCTGAGAATACGTCAGCGTATTCCCGAAGTACCTCATAAAATGGGGAGTTCGCTTTAAGCGACTCCCAGGTCTGCGCTTCAAAGCGCTGAACTTTGGTTTGATCATTGGGAGCCTCTTTCCCAATGTTGTCCACTTGTAATGTGGATATTCGTTCACGAATATCCACTACATCATCTGTTGCTACGATAATACAGATCTGTTCGATCTGATCATCGTGCAAGTTTCTCATAAACTTCTTCCAGCTTAGCGCTGGAAGAGCAATCACCTCCGAACCTTCTTGCGGAGGATGTTCCATCAACAGAGACTGGGTAGCTAATCCGGTATCCGTTTGCGTCAAGACGTTGATCGTCTAGACGGAACTGCCCATGCAATCAGACGCACTCGTCTGATTGACTGCTACACGGTGATTACGATTCACCGTGTGCGAATACTCATCATCATGGTGGCCACTGCCTACCATGGAGTTTTGGTGATCAGATGTGCTCGTCAGATCGGCCGCCTGATCTGCGACACGGTGGTCTTTATCACCCGTGTGCATGGCTAACGCAACGTGGTGGGCACTGGCCACCACGGAGTTGTGCTTACGATGGCACTCGATCGTGAGTTCACTCTCATCAACACGGAATTCTTTCGTCGTGTTGGAACCTTCGGTCGCACAGTTGGTGCTTCCCACTGTGGATACATTTTCATTCTCACGGTGGGTGTTTCCCACCGTGGATATCACTTCATTCTCACGGTGGGTTTTTCCCACCGTGGATATCAATTCATTCTCACGGTGGTCTTTACCACCCGTGGAATGTTTCTTTCCAACACGCAACGACTCTTCTGTTGCGTGTGGTAGTCCCTCTGGACTCTCACCAGCGGAGGTACCTTCCGCTGATCGTGTCAGAACAGACCTGGTGGTGCCATCGCTATCCACCAGACTGTTTGACGCTGCGGTTGTATCCTCTGATACAGCCGGATTACACACAGGGTGATCAGATCCTGTGCATCCTCCGCAGTCGATCGATCGGTTAAACCAGTCGATCGAAGGTTTAAACTTGGACATCCATGGGATTCCAAGTATCACATCGAACTTGTCTAAATCGAGGACGATGAATTCATCCTCGAGTGACAGTTCATTCAACTCGAAGCGTGTTTTAATCACACGCTTGGAATAGTCACGGTTGCACCTGTTGCTAACCGGACTGACAACAAACTTCGTGGGGTTTCTACCTCCACGAAGCTCAACAGCGTTAGACTCTGAGTTCTAACGAAATTTTTTGACGCTCCTGTGTCAAACAAAGCTCGCATGGGGACATCGCTCCCGTGCGGCTTAACCTCCAGGGTGATAAGAGGCTTACCATCACCCTGCACCTTTTGACATGACGTAGTCCCGTCTGAGGCTATTACCCTCACATTCCCTATGTCGGCATGTGGGATAACATTCCCAGTAGGGCGCCCCGCCCCTACTGGTGTTCTACGTTTTTTGCACCAACAGGGTGATGTACCTGTTGGTGTCGCCGTGCAGCGGACGGTTCCTTCCGCTGACTGCGTGGCACCGGACGCGGTTCCATACACTCATAGGCAAAATGCCCCATTTTCGCGCATCTATTGCAGCGAATATTCTTCTTAAATTTCGGTTGCTTCGTGTTCGAAGCAACCGCAACTGATAGGTCCATCGGCTCTGGACCTCCACCGCCCATGCTCTGGCGCGGGTGGCTGTTTCTTGGGACGAAGTGTGAACTTCGTCTGCCTGACTGCTGATTGTTGACATGCCGTTGCGGCATGTCAAAAGCGAAGGGCTGTTGAGCCCTTCGGCTGTACCCAGCATGCGATGACATTGATCGCATGCTGAACTCCTCACGGATGCTCATATCCATAGCATCCCTCAGAGTATCTGGCGGGTGCCGATAGAGACTCTGTTTGACGGGACCATCATTGAGTCCCTTCATGAAGCCAGTGACCTGCATAGAAGGGGGCACCGGCTCATACACAATATTTGACAGCAAATATTGCGTCTTCTGAGCGTAAGCTTGAAGGTCAAGCTTACCTTGCCGGAGTTCCATGAACTCCTGCCGACTACTTAGCTCCATTTCTGGAGCTTCAAAGTTGAGCTTTAGCTCAGCTTTTAATTCCTGATAAGTCAGGAACGCAGAGTCATCAGTGGCTCTGCGACTCATCGCCCATGCCCTGGCTCTGCCGCCTAGACATGTTGTGGCGAAGTACGCCTGTTGACGTTCGTCAACAATATTTTGCGCAGAGATGGCATCTTCCACCTCTGCGAACCATCTACGAAGGGGCTCGCCCCCTTCGCCGGTAAAGGGTGGTACTCGCGCCTTTACCACTTCAACGCTATGCGATGTAGGTGCTGATGCGGTCCGCGATGCCTCTGGCGCGGGCCGTTCTGACTTTTCTAGGTGGTTTCGCCTAAAGCGATTCACCACCTGTACCACTTCCTCCGGGGACTTAGCCTGGAGGAAGGTAATGATGTCGGTCCACATAGACCGAATCATTTCCACCGTCGCGTCTTTACTACGCGACGAGAAGTAAGGGAAGGGTTCATTCACCACTTCCAGCGTTCTGTCTCGCTCGGCAGGCGTCATGTCTCGCGACATGATGCCGAGCGGCTCTTAATCTTCGCTCCGCTACTTAACTAGCAGAACGGAACTGTGGTCGTTAAGACGGACCACAAAGTGCTACCAGGTGTAACAGGACTGATCCAGTTACAGGCTTACACTTTAATTGCGAGGAAGCGCGCAATACAATTAGGGCAGGATTAGTTGATAACAACTAATCCTATACAAAAAGTAAATATAAATATTCACTTTGTCTTAAGAACGCAAAATTAAGAGTGTTTATTTAATGGGTGGTTAGCTGCTAATAGTATAGTAACTACCTAATTAATATAATAATATCAAGTATTCAACTAACTGTACTATTAGTTAACCTGCATGATTCGGTAGTTATACCGAATCGACTTTTCCTTCGTAGATTATTATAACTTATAATCTCTTATTTAAATTTCAGACAACGCGTCTGAAATTAAACTGTGATATTCTAACTTGAATATTAATTATGTAATGGCACCCCATTACAGGAGGGGTGTGCCGGTAGGGCCTCTTTTAATTGCTTTAATTCAGGGTCAGCGTATACTGACCTCCCCATTTCCGTAAACTGACCCCCCCCCGGTGGCATAGCCATGAGATTTTGTAACAAATTCAACACAGTTACAGTAACCGTCACGTCACGGCCCTATTTTTGACATTTCCCCCAAACATTATATTACAAAATGACGCCGGAATGAGGGTTCTGTGGCCTGGGAATCCATTGGTGGGTGAAGCGTATCTCGTACAGCCTTCTTCTTTTTGCTATTTCCGGACCTGTAATATGCAAAGGGTCCGGTGAAGAACATATTTGAACATATGACTCAAAGTAGTGGTGGTGCGAGGCAGTGATGATAATCTTGATGAAGATAAAAGAACAGTTTTCGGTGCTGAAGGAGAGTAACAATTGGAAATTGAAGTTTTCAAGTGACGTATATAGTCTGTTATGAGACTATATACAAACTTCAAGTGAAGCGCGACCGGGGGTCAGTATACGGAAATGGGGGGGGGGGGCAGTATACGCTGACTCTTAATTCATATATTTTAGTGCCTACTTTGCATGCAAGATACGTCTTTCGCACTGGACTTTTTGCTTGGAGCGTTTTCTGGAGACCCTCACGCTTACGCTGCGCGTACCAAGTGAAGACGATCAAGTGATAGATTGTAGATCTTACGTTTACGTGACAACTGTTGGATAGTTCGTTTTGATTTAACTTATTGTGGAGCTTCCGTTGACGTCTCTATCCTGGAGATTACTGTTACGTGGTGATAACGTACCGCAAACACGTTGTTTGCGAATATAGATATCGATTTTTCGTCATGGTACAACACAAGCCAACTCAACATGAGGTTCCGCTGATACCTTTCCTTTGCTCCTAGACATCGTAGTGGCTATTCCCACATTAAAGAGAAGAATTTCACTACTGAAGCGTCCAAGTATTTTAGTTACGCCAACGTCCCTCCGAATATGAGAAGGCAGGAGCATGTTCGTAAAATAGAAATTAATTTTTTTTCCTTACACGTTCATCCCTAAAAGAAAATCAAAGTGCAATTTTAGAGAAGAACGTGCCGTTACACCTCCGTTTTCGACATTTCTCAAGTTAGAGCACAAGCTGTTACGTTCGTTTCGGTGGCTAAAAAAGATAAAACGGGACGTAGGATACGTTTAGATAGGCTTTCCCTCGCCATGACGCAACGCAGCAGCGCTCTCTCTCTCTAACGTCTCGTGCCCTCCTCCTCCCTGCCGAAACGTGGCCATCACTTATCTACTTGCTCACGCGTGACGTGTCGAGCTTGCGTTTCGAATGTCACGTTCCATCTTCGTCCTCTCTTTCGTCTCGGGACTATTTCTTTGCCTTGTTTCGACAAGTGGGAAGGAATATCCAACCCAATCGGGCATAAAACCGTGGGTGGATCCCACGACCCCTGCGCGTGCGTACGAAAAAACCACGTCGCGCGGAGACCGGTGGCACTTAGTCATGAGTGATGAATTCAATGTCCCCCATCGGAGCTTTCGACCCGGGGCGGATCATCTCTGGACGTCACTGGAAAAACCCGATGGCGTGAACGGTGCGCTCGAAGTGTACGCACACAATCTCACGTCCACGGCCTGTGCTCCGGACGGCACGTGCTACTTTTATATCAAAGCCGTGGATGAAGTCACGACCCTGACAGTCTATAACGCCTACCTCCCCACGCCTGCGTACGAGAACGTCTCGTTCTACTATCGCGCGGCTATGGTGCAATCGTGGAATAAATTCTGTTATCAAGGCGGACTCGTGGAAGTACGAGTGCAATTACCCGGCGCTGTCTCACAAGCGTCGGGCAATCCCGACGTGGCACGCGGCCAAGCCGGACGCGTGACGAGTGGCGCGTTCTATCCCACGTGGCCCGGCATCTGGATGATGGGGAACCTCGGACGCGCCATCTTCTCGGCTTCTACGAGTCGCATGTGGCCGTTTTCGTATAATGAATGCGCGCCCGACGTGTTTGATCCGAGGAATCAACGCATTAGTGCGTGTGACGACAATCCTGGCTATGGTCTAAACAAGCGGCAAGGACGAGGGGCCCCCGAGATTGATCTGTTAGAAGGAGGCGGGACGACCATTTCGTCGTCCGTACAGATTGCACCGGGCATGCCACGTGCGTATCGCGTGTTTCCGGCCGAAGAAACGTACGATGGCCACGACATGGCGTGTGTCTATACGTACAAATGTCAGACGCCGGGGGCGAATGGCATTGACATTCCCACGGCGTATTACGCGACCCACCGGGGTCATAAATCGTGGTATCAAGGGCTGCGGTATGGTGCGAATCACGTGTGTACGGCCATCAGTAAGGAGCAACAATCGCTCGAGCGCATTCAATTGTCTCTAACCACGGGGATTACCGAGAATCGGTGTACGACCACGACGTGCCCGGCGTCGTTTGATCCGAATAGTGATTTAGGGTTAGTGGACGGCACGGGGCCCGCGCATTGGGGCATTAATACGAACGGCACGTGTTTCGCCGTCATGAACTCGTACATGGGTGCGTACTTGTGTGATCCGGATAATACGGATACAAAATGTCTAACCCTTCGCAATGCCACCACTACGTCGAAAAGAAAGAGCATGGAGCCGTTTAATTACCAAATGGATGCCATTTCAGCCAATTGGGCCGTGCATTTAGGCGCGTATACCGACTACTTTGTATACCAAGTCGAATGGGTAACCGGACCAAACGGTTACGTACGGTGGATGGGGGCGGGGCAGCCGTTATTTGAAGTCTCGTCGGACTCTCTAACCAGTATTCCACAGAATCGTGAGCGTACGAACCCAAAGAAACTTATGGTCGAGGAACCCATGTCCATTATCATGAACGTCGCGCTCTCACGTTCCTGGAGTGCCGTGCCGCCGAATCCTGGACGACCGTGTCGTGGGGATGGGCGGAACGAACAACACAATCGCATCTGTAATGACTTTCCCATGTATATGAAGATTGATTACATTCGATTATATCAAGATACAAGCGGGACGACTCGAGGACCGGGGGATTATATGCAGCTCGGGTGTGATCCACCCAGTCACCCGACGCGGGAATGGATTCTCGGTCACTTGGATGAGTATCAAGATAGTGCCAATCCGTGGATCGAAGTGAGTGGGAAAGCATTCTGTCGTACGAATGACGATTGTACGATCCGTCGAACGGGCAAACAACGGTTCGTGACGGGTCGGTGCTTGCAGTCCCGGTGTACCTGTCTCTATCCGGATTCATGGGGTGGGCCACGCTGTACCTTTGCCATCTCGGAAGCGTCCACTCGTGTCAACGCCTTGACGCATCGCACGTATGGTCCACCCATGGCCTTTTCCATAAGTGTCGCCGTTATTACGCTCTTCTCCACGCTACTAGTGGCGTGGAATTCCATCTTGACCCTGCGACAACAAGAGGAGGAAGCCATGGAAGCAGCGGAAGAGAAAAAGATGGATCATGTACGAACATCTTTGTCCGCACGATGGCATGTGTCGTCGTACGACCTTGAATCTTCTCGTCCAAAAGATAATTACAGTCAAAACTTTCTCTAAATTCAAACCATAGAAACCCATGTTCGGAACCGACCCAATTGCTCAACACCCTCTTTTCGTGCATTTCTCGACTTGATCGTACAAAACCTCATGTGGCGGCACGTGTTTCGGCTCAAGCGTCGTACGCACTCGGGCAAAACACGGTCCTGTCAACGTCATTCCGGTCTATAACATGTATACACATCCGACACAGTATACACATTTCAATTTCTTTACGACAGTATTATTATATTCGTCGCTAACCGATAAGTACGATAGATAATAGTCCATCCTCGATAGAGATTCGAGCACCGCACGTCTTGGTCTTCCTCCAGGGTATCTCGCATCATGCCATGTCCCGAAAGCGCGATAGAACGCCCACGCTTTGGAATCGAGCTCCATCTCAGTACCTCCCATTACTAAATAGAGCGTAAGCGCGTTGTGCGAGCGTGCAATCTCCTCAAACAGCCGTTCCCGCTTCTTAGCGTCGAGCTCGAGAAATTCCGTGGCCGCCCGCTCTCGATCGACTTCCAGTCGTTCGACGGAGCTTAGACACATCCAACACGCTCGCGCTTCTTCGTCCTCGACATAGCGCTTGTCCTCATGGACGCCACCTGGTTTCGTCACACTCACTGGCGACATGCGTTTGCATTGCGTTCACGGTCGTCACGTCCGTGGTCGCGCGTGTCACGTGTTTCCCATCCAACTGCAAAGAAACTCATGACGAGGAAACGAGGGCAGGGAAGTTGCATATTTTTCCGGACTGAGCCGCGGTTAAAGTGATACGAAAAGGAGACTTTTCGATTGTCCGTCTATTTCACTAGGTAAATCGACAGAAGGACACTCGACCTTAGCTCCTCTGTTCTACTCTCCCGATGACGACATTCGCTTCATCCGACGCTGTGCCTGCTTCTCTTGCTCAAGACACCAACCCCCCCCAGCCTCATGTTGATAGGTCACCATGGGTTGTAGCCAGGCCAGCATCTGGCTATCCACGCGGCACCAAGTTTGCAGATGGACACTACTGGTGACGTCCCCTCTCCAGCTCGGCCTGTCGCTTCTACGCCTGCTCGACCTAGAACCGACGCTGCAAGGACTTCTGCTGTCATAATCGACCACGACCCGATGGGGTCACAGTCTACCGATCTCGCGACTCCAATCCCTTCTGACAACCGTCTGACGATGGCTGCCTAGCTCCAGCAGCAGGAAAACATTCGTCGCGATACAGATAATGCTACAGCTTATCACAGCTGCATCGGGACCCCCAAGCCATTCGCTTGTGACATCGAGTTCATTGAGCGTCAATACGCTGCGTAGCGTGACTGGTCATACATCTCCTCTCGTATCGATCATGCTCGGCCTTATGAGCTTCCTCGTGCCACGTTTGATATGGTCATCAACACCGGGAGCACGTTTCCCAAGACTCCTTTACTGCGTATCATGTCGTCTCTGCTGGATCTGATCATGGGAAGGAAGTACTTGACGAGCTATACGGTCATCAAAAACTTGACCAAGTGTCGAAACTCCCTCGTGGCAACTTGCGCGTGAAGGTGAAGACAAAGGAAGAATGCCTGAAACTTGATTGAATTTGTCACATTATACTTTCTGAAACCAATCAACTTGGTTTGGCCCAGGGTCGAACCCGGGACCTTCCGGTCCCGTAGTGAGCAGTGAACCACTCGATCACGGTCGGATTACTTGAGTGCACGAAGGTGAATATCCTTGGTGGCATCTTTCAGTTGAAAGAGTATGATGTCCTTGCCAACAAGTACTATCTTGACATTTCGAACGTCGACTCGGACACGAACACGGACATAATCTTGCATCGGCTTTTACATCCTCGGATGTCAGCCAATCTATGACACGTTTCGCGAAGTCAACATGACAACTGGCTTCACCTCGGCAACGTGGCATATATATTTCCTGTCCAATGCAACTGATGGTGAATGCGTCGGTTTGCGATCAGATCCCGTTGATCATAAACTTCATCCGGCTCACGGCAAGAATTCACCGTACCAATCTGTACGTCTTTCATTCAGTTTCCGTTCACATCATTGTATCAACTTGATTACGACCGACGACATTTACCCCGCAGTCGCCTCTTTAACAGCGGCAACGCAGCCACCCTCAGTGCACAATAAGTCGCCACCTTCGAAGAAAAGTGTGGGTCCAACGCAATCAGCAGTACCGAAATTGTGGTGAAGTGGAAAAGAAAGTTTATGACCACATTATACCGGTATACCGTTGATCGGTTTGGAGCGATCGGGTTGGATAAAAGGAAAGAGGATTTTGGGCCAATCGTGTGTCAGAAGTGTCAAGCACGCAGTTTTAGAAGAGTCACACGATGTTTCATGTATTTTACATATTAGGTTTTTGATGGATAATAATATATGGGGGCGCGCTAGAGCGAAACCAAATAATGATAGATCGCGCTCCCGATTTATTTTTCAGTTAAATTACTTCCTTTTTTGTCGAGTAAAAAGCCGTGCCTATTATTGCGCATCCTTCTGAGTTCTAACAGATTGTAATTTTAGCCAGGCCCGCCAGTTTAGAGCCGCAGTATGCAATAAGACGATGCCAAGAATGAAGTGGAGGCCGGACCTCTACACAGTGACAACAGGTCTGCCAGAGGTGACGATTCGGACGGTGAAAAGGAATACGAAAGAGATGACGGGTTTGTGATTGATTTACGCAGGTACTTCCATCCAAGAAGATGTGCTTACTGATTCAGGTGAACATGTACGCATCGCTTCCATCGCCTTTTATGGAGTTTGATGCGCTTGAAGCCCTTTCGAGGCGCTCTGACACGATGCTAAGATGCACTAATGGAAGATTTTTCTCACAATGACGCAGACGTACGCTACTCATTTGACTACACACTCCAACTGGATGACACTCCAATACTTCATCCATGTCCATTCGCTCAAGAAAAAAGTCAGTCGCTGAGGAGCTTACCGTCCGCTTCCTTTGTGTCACTTTGTCATGAAGCGATATAACGGGCCTTTGGCAGAAAAATGCGTCCCACAGTTGAAGTCCGACTTTGAAGCTCGTTGGCGCACAAGAAATTGTATCTCCATGTCATCAAATGAAGCGATTAAGAACTAGGAGGAGCTTGACTTAGCAGCTGTGCGAAGAGTGACACTACCCAAATCAGCGGGAACGTCTTGAAGACTCAGTTTAAAGCTTCCATGACGAAGAGTTGGAAGCGATACAGAATTTGCTGGTTCTCTTGTGCACATGCGTCACGCGTGCATCCACATCTTCACTCTCCTCGCTCTCAGATATCTCACTTTTTTCTGGATGAAAATCAATTGCTTCGTACAGGTCTATGGTATCTTGATCGCTCTACTTTACATCTTCGATGCGCACTCCTTCAGTGTTATGGCCGGAAGAATCAGTCGAATTTGGTCCTACACCTGTAAGCCATGTGGCATACGACCAAAGGCGTGACCTCGTGGGCATCTCGGCATCTTGAGCGCTCCTGGCATGCAGGCTTTGTAACTTGCTCAGAGCTTCTTTCTCCTTTTCTTTCCGCAGGTTAATACGAGGCTTAATCAAGTCTTTGACATCCATCTCAAACTCTGAATCGTCCAACTCTCGTCCAACTCGCAGCGTTCCACTTCTTCCGACAACAAGAGAACGTCTGGCGAAACAAGGGAGGCCGCAAATGTATGACTATGTTGCAATACAAGGCACAAAGTTTTGTACCGATCTCGTCGCCGTCGCGATTCTTCTAAAGCTTTCCAATCTATATGAGCTAGACGCTCTCGTACATCCAGCAACACGGCATTGATTGCATATGTCTACCATGCTCTCGGGTCGTCGTTTACACGAATATTCCTCGGACGTAGCTTGAGATATCGATCTTGACGTTTTATCGTCAAAAATGAAATAAGGGAAAGCGCAATCAGGTACTGCTGACGATACAACGATGTACTAATCTGATCGATACTAGCTTGAGCATCAATATACGTACTTTTCTCTTCCATCACGTGAACAACGGCCTCCCGATAATCGACAATAGACTGCTCAATACGGTTTACCACATCCAAAGACCATTGTAGACAGCTTGACAGTGCTTTGTGGTGGAGTCAAGTTCGAAATCGAATACATTTGTATCGACAACCTGACCACCACCATCGTGCCGAGCCTTCCAACTTACGGGGTGGGGGGTACCCCGCGGACCTCCATTCGAAATCTGGTCCGATCGTCCGCTGCTGGCAGACGACCGGTCATCATCCAAAGACACTTGGTCCGATTCACTTAAGTTCATCTCACCTTGTGTACCCGATGGAATGGGCTAGTTACACACTCGGTGGATCGGGATCGCAGATCGATCTGATTCGGTCTTGAATATGAGACCGTGCTGGCTAGGTGTACCTAGGGCGGAACTCTTCACCCCAGGTACGTACAGACCAGAAACACTTCCAAAAGATAAATTCCAATAGGTCGATCGTCCAAACGATATAGACCTGACCAATACGAAATAATAGAGGGTAGACCAATCAACCGGTATAGCCCCTGACCAATATGAGAGAAGACCAAAGCCGGTCTAAACTCCAACCAATGTTATAGTAAACCAATATGTCCACGTAAAGACCCAATATGCCCGTGAAACTCCACAAACGATATCTCCACGTAAAGACCAATCCAGTGAATAGAAGGGTCCAAACGTACTTGACTTAAATAGTCGAGATCGCCAAATCGTACTCCCGTCGAGGGACTTCCGGTGGCCAAAGTGCGCGTGCGGCGCGTCCAGACCGGGTATAATAGGCGAGAAGGGATAATTCAACCCTCTTCCCCCAAACACTCCGCGGCGGGCGGAGGCGACTAGTGTACGTGAAAAGAAGAACGGCGTCCCCTTGCTGCGGTGTAGACCAAGACCAGAAGAGGTTTTTGCCACTTATTCCTAGACCAAAAAACCTTTACTGGGAAAATCCGTAACCAAAAGACTTACTTGGAAAAATCACAACTAACCAATAATACTACCTCCCTATGGTCCCAATATGTACCCACATGAAAATATGTAAAATACCCAATGTCAGGTGACTCACCAAAACTTGCGTTCTTGACACTCCTTGAATCTGATAGGCTAAAAAGCCCCCCTTGTTTAGCCCAATCCGAAATTCGACCAGCTGCCTGGACCAAAAGTGACCAAATTTGTGGTACACTTCACCACAGCCGCCCCTGAGTCCGACCGTGTCGCACAACGATAACGGTCTGACTCACCCATTACTTGACCAAATGGACCTTGGTCGCTCACACTTCTTCACCATGGATCAGCCATTTTCGCCACCTGCGCCAGGTACTCCCTTCACTGCACTCGATCCTCTTATGCTTCCTCTTGACGCTTGTTATTGTAGAAACTCTATGTGCCGAGTCGCCCCACATTGCTTCACCTGTTCGGTCGGCTCGGTCTGGCAGCCCACGTAACTCTCGTGCACTTCAAACAACGGAAGGGCGTCAGACTGAAGTCGACGCGCGGCAGCAGTTGGACGATCAATTGGACAAGACTTCGCTGCGCATGCAAGGCGACGATCTTGAGCGACACCTTACTGAGCTCCAAGTTTCGGTCCAAGACCAGACCGGGAAGGTCCAGTCTTTTCAGGACCAGTCGGACGCTTGGGCGCAGGAATCGGGTCGTCGTCGGGTGGCGCTAGACCAGTGCCACCAGCGCTTGATGAACTTGCTGCATCCGTGTTCGGCTGCTTCCTCCAGCATAGATTGGTCTGCGTCGGCAACCTTAGTCGCCTCCTAGCAAGACCAAGACCGTTTGCAGCAGGACCAAGACCGCTTGCAGCAGGACCAAGACCAACACCGTTCATTGGCTGATATTCAGCAGCCCGAAATCGCACACAAATCGAAGAAGCGCGCAGACGCGCCGGGTAGCTCGAGGGCGCGGGGCATAGCGCGCGACCCCGAACTAGGGGGGAAGCGTGCGGTGTGCCATAAGCGAGCCAAGACGCAGGCGCTTCTCGTGAACCCAAGATTGGACGTGAGTGATGCCTGAAACCCTGCCAAAACTCAAGCGCCCTCGCGCCCTCGTGCCGTTCGTACCGAGTACACAGGGATCTCGTCCGGGGAGGACTCCAGCGAAAGGTCCTGCGATTCAGAGTTCATGATCGCCATCCCATCCAAGTCGCAGACGTGTCGGCGTAAAAGTTCCGTCGAAGCGGCATCGTCTTCGGGATCGGAGCAGAAGACCAGTCTGCCAGGTGAAAGCACGCCAGCATATGGGTCAGCGAAATTGGCGACTTCGTTCCTGCCTGGCATGTCTGGACTGCACCGCCACACCCGGCTAAAAGATATGGCAATTGAAGATCGCCTACTTCCGCCGCGGACCTCGTAATCCTGGTCCGGTCCGCATCAATACCGAGATCGGCGCCATTCCAAGAGTCGCGCGGGCGCGTCGAGTGGATCAAGGGCGCGGGCGTAGCGCGCGACTCCGAACACGAGGAGAAGCAAGCGCCGCCCCACAAGAAAGCCAAGACGCCTGCGCTCCTCATGAGCCAAAAATCGGATGCAAGTGATGCGTTTAACATCGCCTAATCCCATGCGCCCTCACGCCCCCGCGGGCGCATTCCGGTGGCACGATTTCCCAGCAAAATTCGGGCGGAAATTCTCGCCATTCATTGGCTTAAATTCCGCCCCCCAAAATTCACGCACGCAATGAGAAGAGCAAGGGCGCATCAGGAGGCGCGAGGGCGCGGGACCTTGCGCGCAACCTAGAGCACGAGAAGAACCCGGAAATGGTGTAATCACTAGCCAAGATACGGCCGCAACTCCCAAGTGCGGTTAAGGATGCAGTTACGGAGAGGAAGGACTCCAAAAATCGCGCGCCCTCGACCCGTTTCGCCGTTCGGTCCAAGTCGGTATTGGTCTCGCCTGGGGTGGCTTCGGAGGGTGGATCGGTGGGTTCAGATAATCTCCTTCCCGCTTTATCTCAATCCCGATCCACCCATCATCGTCGGTCCGCTGTCGCAGTTGAAGAGCCGACGTCAGAAGAAGACCAAGTGGCGCACTCGGAGGGTGACATCAATAAAGGGTCGTCGAAACTGGCTGTCGACGCGCCCAAACCAACTTTTCTGCCCGGGACTTCTGTTCGATATCGTCATGCTTTGTCGTAGGCATTGAAGGTTGACGTGACTCTTCCTCCTTCTGGTCTGGCCACTGCCGACCCTCGAAGGACCCGATCTGGTCTGGCCACTGCCAAGGCGTCGCGTTGAGAAGACCAGGTTGTTATCCGATGACGGCATATGGTACCCCGGTCTTGATTGCCCTTAGCCGGTCGCGGATCTCAAGGATGCTTTGGTCCAGCTTGACCGGAAGGACCCATGGCGTAACCAGTTTCAGGATCAAGTAGAGAATCATCCGTCGATGTTCATCGGCCGTCTGTGGGGCGATAGCAAGTGAAGTCGAGGGTAGTCGACCAGATAACTCGTAATACATGTCATCATTTCTTCTTCATATGTCTGATCATCAAATCACTTGAACTAATTTCACCACTTTTTCAGAGTTGCACCGAACACGTTATCGTAAACAGTTCCACCCCCATCACGAAAAATAGTCATCACATTCGTCATTCCGCTACTCCAATTCGTCACAGTTCATCACAATTTCACATTAACTCCGGACCTTCCACATCTTCACACCGGTCTAGACCGACCGATGCTACTGCGTGTCTTGGTCTTGGTCTTCATGAGTCTGCATCACTGCGAAGAGATTACGACTGACTCGTTCTCGTTCAAACTCTCGTAGAAGAGCCCCACAGTTCAAGTCGAGCTCGTAGACCCAAGTTGATTCATCATGTTCCTTCCATCGGACCAGGTACTCTCGGTGAGTCCGACCGAACCTGGTCTTCTTGGTCGACCGAACATCTAAGACCTTCTCCACTTCAAAATCGTCTTCCTCTAATGGTAGTTCCCAACTGTCCTCCGAAAGTAACGCTTGATCGAAATCAAATCTTTTTTTCTTCGTCTACCAGACAGGGAGTTTTGGGTCGATCAGTAAATTCTCGGACCAGCTTCAACTTGGACACATGCACAATCGGGAAGACCTTGTAATCTGTACCAGTTGTTACTAGACGAGAAGCGTGCTCACCAATCAGCTCGGCAACACGGAAAGGGCCGTGCCACATGTGAGCCAGCTTCTTCGCATAGCCCTATTTCACTCGGTATAGGTATAGCCATACCCTCGCCCCTGGTTCTATACCGTGGGGTCGGACCTGGTCATTGGTCCGGTCTGCCCGGTCTTGAGTGGACTGACGCAGCTTTTCGTTGACGACTTCTTTTGCATGCTGGTAGTGGTTCTGGACCTGCATGCGCCAGCGTCGAGCATCGCGATCGCGGGCCCGGGTGCAACCGATAGGTATCGCAGCTTCCAGTGTCGACCGAGGGTCCCATCCATATGTCATATAAAAAGGCGTTTCTCCTCGGACCCGATCGGTCGACGAGTTGAGTGCAAACACCAGCCTTTCTGCATACTCGTCCCAATATCGCTGGTCTGGGTCAGTAACGTACATCTTGATCTCCCTCGTTATGGTCTGCACCATGCGTTCCGCCGATCCATTTGCTTGCGGACGATATGCCATCGTCGCACTCTGTTTCTGGCCCAGCATGTTATTGAACTACCGGAAAACCTCGGCCATAAAACCGGGTTCCTGATCGTGCCTGATGACCTCGTTGGCGCCGAATCTTCGGAACACACATTCTTCGTAGCTCTGGGCGATCTACTCAGCAGACCGAGATGCACTTGCCTTCGCAATAACTAGACCAGGAACAGGTCTACCCAGATTAGCAGCTCAGTATTGCCGCGCGTCGATCTAGGCAGTGACGGTATGTGGTCCATCGCTATGACCTGGAAAGGGTAGGTAGCTTCGATATTTCCTGGCGATCGCCCCTTGATTACCGGTCTACCCTTTACGGTCTCTCAATCCGTGCAACAGCCCACATATTTCTGCACACTGCGGAAAAGACCTCTCCAGTGGAAGTGGGACCTGATCTTGTGATAGTTCCTGCCTATGCCCTGATGTCCCCCTTCTCACGTGATAGTGATGAAGGACATCCGGCTGCAGCAACTCGGGGATCA
>CM047584.1:16965072-17021734 GCA_026184515.1 Peronosclerospora sorghi
CAGCAAAGAATGACAGCCATCAATCCATTCTTTGAGAAATGTGTGGTTAATTCACGGCCGTGCGTAGAGACGCATGGTCCGTGTAAACCACAAACGGTCTATCTCCCAATAGATAGATCCGAAACTTAGCCAGTGCATACTTCATGGCAAGGAGTTCCTTTTAATGCACTGGATAGTTGCGCTCGGCTGGGCGCAACTGACGCGATTTATAGCAGATTACGCGATCACGATCATCGCGATCACGCTGCATCAAAGCACAGCCGATAGCGAAATCGCTCGCGTCTCAAACGACACGGAACGGACGCTCGTTATCGGCTATAGCCAAGACAGGCGCTTCAGTCAATCTTTGCTTGACTGCATCAAAAGCATCTTGTCATTGGGTATCCCAACGCTATTCTACATCTTTGTTAAGTAATTGAGAAAGAGGTCGTATCAAACCAGCATAGTTGCACAAATACTTGTGCAAATATGTTGCCAACCCAAGGAAATTTCGAAGTTCCTTAACGTTGTTTGGCGTAGGCCATTCAACGATCACCCTGATCTTTTCTGGATCAGAGAGCACCCCGTTCTTGCCCACAAAACATCCAAGAACGGGTATCTCAGTTGCACCAAAGGTGCACTTCTTTAGATTTGCATAGAGCTTATGCTTACGCACAAGCTCTAACACTCGACGTAGATGTTCCCTATGGACATCTACATCGCTTTTATCGTGTTCACCCTTACTATGGATGAACACGTCATCGAAATAACTCGGTGCGAATTCTCGCACCGGGAGTAATAGATGCGTTACGCATCTGTTAAACGTAGCAGGGGCATTTCGAATCCCCTGCGGCATAACAAGCCACTCCCAAAGCATGCCTCTTGGGGTGCTTACCGCCGTGAGAGGGATATCCTTCTCACGCATTAGGATTTGATAAAATCCATCTCTTAGATCGAGAGCACTAAAGATGGTGCTCCCGCACATGCCATCAATGATGACATCGTTTCGCGGTATCGTCGTCTGCGCCGCCGGTACCGTCGCTGCGTTCAGCTTGTTGTAAGCGTGAACGATTCTCCACCCACCTGTGGACTTTTTCACACAAAAGGTGGGGGTAAAGTGCGGTGAGGTAGACTCCCGCACTTGGCCTGATTTACGATGAGCTTCGAAAAACTCATCGATCGCTTTTACTTGATCACGCGGCAACGGCCATTGCCGCGTGACACAATACTTCGTGCCTGGCACGAGGTCAATTTCATGACGAATTCCCTTATCCTTAGGGAGCTCGCTAGGTACTTCTTCTGGGAATACGTCAGCGTATTCCCGAAGTACCTCATAAATGGGGAGTTCGCTTTAAGCGACTCCCAGCTCTGCGCTTCAAAGCGCTAAACTTTGGTTTGATCATTGGGAACCTCTTTCCCAATGTTTTCCACTTGTAATGTGGATATTCGTTCACGAATATCCACTACATCATCTGTTGCTACGATAATACAGATCTGTTCGATCTGATCATCGTGCAAGTTTCTCATAAACTTCTTCCAGCTTAGCGCTGGAAGAGCAATCACCTCCGAACCTTCTTTCGGAGGATGTTCCATCAACAGAGACTGGGTAGCTAATCCGGTATCCGTTTGCGTCAAGACGTTGATCGTCTCGACGGAACTGCCCATGCAATCAGACGCACTCGTCTGATTGACTGCTACACGGTGATTACGATTCACCGTGTGTGAATACTCATCATCATGTTGGCCACTGCCTACCATGGAATTTTGGCGATCAGATGTGCTCGTCTGATCGGCCGCCTTTTCTGCGACACGGTGGTCTTTATCACCCGTGCTCATGGCTAACGCAACGTGGTGGGCACTGGCCACCACGGAGTTGTACTTACGATTGCACTCGATCGTGATTTCACTCTCATCAACACGGAATTCTTTCGTCGTGTTGGAACCTTCGGTCGCACAGTTGGTGTTTTGCACTGTGGATACATTTTCATTCTCACGGTGGTCTTTATCACCCGTGGAATGTTTCTTTCCAACACGCAACGACTCTTCTGTTGCGTGTGGTAGTCCCTCTGGACTCTCACCAGCGGAGGTACCTTCCGCTGATCGTGTCAGAACAGACCTGGTGGTGCCATCGCTATCCACCATACTGTCTGACGCTGCGGTTGTATCCTCTGATACAGCCGGATTACACACAGGGTGATCATATCCTGTGGGTCCGCCGCAGTCGAACGATAGGTTAACCCAGTCGATCGAAGGCTTAAACTTGGACATCCATGGGATTCCAAGTATCACATCGAACTTTTCATCTAAATCGAGGACGATGAATTCATCCTCGAATGACAGTTCATTCAACTCGAAGCGTGTTTTAATCACACGCTTTAGAATAGTCACGGTTGCACCTGTTGCTAACCGGACTGACAACATACTTCGTGGGGTCTCTACCTCCACGAAGCTCAACAGCGTTAGACTCTGAGTTCTAACAAAATTGTTTGACGCTCCTGTGTCAAACAAAGCTCGCATGGGGACATCGCTCCCGTGCGGCTTAACCTCCAGGGTGATAAGAGGCTTATCATCACCCTGCACCTTTGGACAGGACATAGTCCCGTCTGGGGCTATTACCCTCACATGCCCTATGTCGGCATGTGGGATAACATTCCCAGTAGGGCGCCCCGCCCCTACTGGTGATTTAATTTTTTTGCAAAAACAGGGTGATGTCCCTGTTGGTGTCGCCGTGCAGCGGACGGTTCCGTCCGCTGACTGCGTGGCACCGGACGCGGTGCCATACACTCATGGGCAAAATGCCCCACTTTCGCGCATCTATTGCAGCGAATATTCTTCTTAATTTCGGTTGCTTCGTGTTCGAAGCAACCGCAACCGATAGTTCCATCGGCTCTGGACCTCCACCGCCCATGCTCTGGCGCGGGTGGTTGTTTCTTGAGACGAAGTGTGAGCTTCGTCTGCCTGACTGCTGATTGTTGACATGCCGTTGCGGCATGTGAAAAGCGAAGGGCTTTTGAGCCCTTCGGCTGTACCCAGCATGCGATTACGCTGATCGCATGCTGAACTCCTCACGGATGCTCATATCAATGGCATCCTTCAGAGTATCTGGCGGGTGCCGATAGAGACTCTGTTTGACGGGACCATCATTGAGTCCCTTCATGAAGCCAGTGACCTGTATAGCAGGAGGCACCGTCTCATACACAATATTTGACAGCAAATATTTCGTCTTCTGAGCGTAAGCTTGAAGGTCAAGCTTACCTTACCGGAGTTCCATGAACTCCTGGCGACTACTTAGCTCCATTTCTGGAGCTTCAAAGTTGAGCTTTAGCTCAGCTTTAAATTCCTTATAAGTAAGGAACGCAGAGTCATCAGTGGCTCTGCGACTCATCGCCCATGCCCTGGCTCTGCCGCCTAGACATGTTGTGGTGAAGTACGCCTGTTGACGTTCGTCAACAATATTTTGCGCAGATATGGCATTTTCCACCTCTGCGAACCATCTACGAAGGGGCTCGCCCCCTTCGCCGGTAAAGGGCGGTACTCGCGCCTTTACCACCTCAACGCTATGCGTTGTAGGTGCTGATGCGGTCCGCGCTGCCTCTGGCGCGGGCCGTTCTGACTTTTCTAGGTGGTTTCGCCTAAAGCGATTCACCACCCGTACCACTTCCTCCGGGGACTTATTCTTGAGGAAGGTAATGATGTTGGTCCCCATAGACCGAATCATTTCCACCGTCGCGTCTTTACTACGCGACGAGAAGTGAGGGAAGTGTTTATTCACCTCTTCCAGCGTTCTTTCTCGCTCGGCAGTCGTCATGTCTCGCGACATGATGCCGAGCGGCTCTTAATCTTCGCTCCGCTAGTTAACTAGCAGAACGGAACTGTGGTCGTTAAGACGGACCACAAAGTGCTACCAGGTGTAACAGGACTGATCCTGTTACAGGCTTACACTGTATCTTGCGAGGAAGCGCGCAATACAATTAGGGCAGGATTATTGGTAACAACTAATCCTATAATAAAAGTATATATATAAATATTCACTTTGGTCTTAGAACGCAAAATTAAGAGTGTTTATTTAATGGGTGGTTTAGAGTCTAATAGTATAGTAACTAACTAATTAATATAATAATATCAAGTCTTTAACTAACTGTTCTATTAGTTAACCTGCAAGATTCGGTATTTATACCGAATCGACTTTTCCTTCTTAGATTATAATAACTTATAATCTCTTATTTAAATTTCAGACAACGCGTCTGAAATTAAACTGTGATATTCTAACTTGAATATCAATTATGTAATGGCACCCCATTACATTAATACTTGATATTATTATATTAGTTAGGTAATTACTATACTGTTAGCCGCTAACCACCCATTTAATAAACACTCTTAATTTTGCGTTCTAATAGATAAGTAAATATTTATATTTACTTTTAGTATAGGATTAGTTGTCATCAACTAATCCTACCCCTTCCGTATTGCGCGCTTCCTCGCACAACACAGTGTAATCCCGTAACAGGATCAGTCCTGTTACAGTTAATATTACATTGTTCCTTGAACTAATCCCGGTCGCCACTCTGCTGGATTGCCTGTTCAACGCATTGTCATTTTCGCAGGCCCTAAACAATTCCGTTTGCTCAGAGCAGATTTGATGCAAAATCTCCGCGAAGCGTTCTCGGAATCTCGCAAGTAGTGCACCGAAATATCTTCCTCGCAACTTGCACAAGAAACTTGGAAACAACGAAGGAAAATAGGCTTCGATCGGGCGATTTTCTGAGTCCCGAATCGTACATATACGACTGACGGCAAGTACGAACCCAGTGATTAATTGTCCAACCTCTCGTTTCACCAACAACTGGTCGTCTTCAGACAAATTTGGGACAATTCATGAATCCACAGTCCTTGGTCATCGAGGAAGCCGGTGAAAGATTCATATGATATTGTACAGTCTACAATAAACTCGTTATCATGCTTTGCTCGCAACTATTCATCAGTCAATGGACCTTCCACTTCTGTCATCTTCTTAATACGGTCAATCATGCTGCAAATTTCCATTCTCTGCTGGGTCATAAGAAGATTTCGATTCTGTAAAGCCCTCATTGTGCGATTGACGGTCTCAAATAGCGCAAATACATCGGCAACGATTGGCCAATACCATTCAGGTAGCATGACTAGATCGGGTCGACGACTGGAGAAGAAAGTGTTCAATTGTTCATAATGCTGTAGCTGCCACTGCCACTGCGACCAAGAGCCAAGAGCGAGCCAACGCGTTGTCATCTTGGGGCACTTACTTCCCTTTTCGCGAATCAGATTCTCTTGTTTGCGCAAGTTATGAGCAATTTTGTTGACAATGGAGATGAACTCGCCCCCCAAAAGATTATTGACTCGTTCCTTAACGACAAGATCAATTTGGTGCAGCATGCACCATGTTGTGTGAATTGGAAACAAACAGTCACGCTCCAACAATGTTACCACACCCCCAATTTGTCCAGTCATGACGTTTGCGCCATCTGAAGCAATTCCTAACGCCTTCTTTCTCCATGATGGGCACAAAACGTTAAAAACCTTCACGATGAGGTCATAAATATTCACCGCAGTATGTCTCTCTGACATTGGTAACGCAGCCACATGAATATTGTGGAGAGGATTCTGATAATGAAACTGAATCCGTAACGCTAAGTAATCAACACCACGATGTGTCGAGGAATCAAGAGCAATGGAAAATCCAAGAACTTTAGGGGATTCAAGAATCTCGTTAAGGATCGTGAGATTGACACAGCAACCAAGATACGGGCAAAATTCGAAACTTGAGCGTCGGGGATGGACTCAATTTTGACGACTCCTAACAACAGTTTAGAAGATTCCAAAACGGCCGCCACCTGTCGGAAAGAGAGCCCGTGGGATAAGTGAGCTGTAACGAGTTGAAAGTAGAGTGGATTCTTGATTCGGACAGTGTAGTGCTGAACTGCATTGTCACTTCCAATTTCAGGCACAAAGAGTGCAAGAACTCGTTGATGTGATAGAGAGCCGTGATCATCCGGATTGAAAAATACATCACCGATAAACACCTCGATAATCCCGCGATGGAGGAAGAGAGACAAAGGCTGATATCTGGAGCCAAAATGGGAATGAAACGTGTTAGCGTGCGGCTGAACGTTATAAAAAACTTTTTCTTGGCATCGTGATCAAGTGCTTGATTATGCAGACCAATGGGTGGCGTGCTGTCCCTTATGATGACTTTCGTATAGTTCTGGACGAAACGACTCCCATGTTTTGATTCTGTTTGTCTGTTTCCGAGCTCGGGATTCCCCAGTCTTCCTTTCCGAAATACACACAAAACTGGCATCGAACCGAGACGATTCGCTTGGTAGCTTGGTCAATATGCATGACCTTGAGGCCATACTTCAATTCGTGAGCAGGTTGAAACGGCGTTCGGCTCATTGGGAATACGTGGAATAGGTCTGAAGACTGCAAAAACGCCAGGTCTAGACAGCTTATCGACAATCTCTTGGCAAACGCGCAGTCCGTGGAAAAATCCCTTACAAAATTATTTTTTATTTATGGTAATTTTTCAGAAGTTATTTTCTTTAATTCTGGTTACTATTAATAGATTACCAAAATTAAAGAGGACTGGACTATAGGGCGTTACTGAGGGCTCCTGATGTGTATGCAGGACCGGGGCATGAAAAGGTCTTCTTCGATTTTTGAAAAAACTGCTGTACTTTTCAATCTTTGTAATGAAAAAAGCAAACAAGGTTGGATTCAGCCTATCCCGCTGGACCCGCGGGCGTCCTACGGGACAGGCGGGATGGGACGCGGGACAGCCTGATCCCGTCCCATCATCCCACGCCGGTCGGAGCCCTATTTTCGTATCGTTAGCCCGGGTATAGTGACTATTTTGACGTCCCAAGCTGATTTCCGATTGGCGAGTTCTTAACCTCCACGACGATTTTCCAACGTTATTATAACAATAGAGAGGTGTTAGTTTCTCAGTCGTTATGTATTTTTTCGCTTTGTGATTGCTCTTGTGCGTCCTTTCAAGATAGTAAAACTCCGAACGATCATATATGACCGACATCTCCCGCATTCGAATTCCTTTGGCGACTTTACTCTCTGACTACCTCATTGCTTGGCCAAATCTTGCCAAGGATTGAGATCACATCAAGCATAGCCTGACGTGTTTGGTTCCTAATACAAGACATTTCTGGAACGACTGCCGCTTGATCAGCTTGCTGAAAAACAATGGGCAGCGTCTGGAATAGATAATTCTCGGTGAAAAGTCGAGCGCGGATGTGTGGAGACCGACGCCCACTGTAGCCAGAATGTAACCTTAGAGACGAAGAGTGGCACCTTCAAGGGTGGAAGCTTCACTGCGTTGGATTTACTGACCACAGCTGCATCGGTAATGTTTGTCTGTGCGTTCGTACAGTAATTTATAATATGTACACACGTGGAGACAGTGCTAAAAATACTGTACTCATCCTAGGTACTTAGTATTCACTTAATTACCAAAGTTATGAGCGTGGAGAATGGAGAGTACCATCGTGAGTGCCAACCAGGTGGATGTGGCGATAGAGTGGGTGATCAGGAGGTACAACGCTAGGCTACACAAGCCAACGTTAAACGCGATGCCTGGAGCCACCGAGATCCATATGGGAAGATCTGGACGCACGCAACACTTTCCTTCAAACGCCCCAGTTGTGTAGAATCGCCGAAGCCGCTCGTCTTTTTCTCGAAAACGATCTTTTAGCCTAAATTTAGTTTAATCATAGAACTCAAACGATAAGTATACAAAAAGCGGAATCATGCCACTTTTTTTTTGCGAAACGCACCAGTCGCCCATCTGGTCCTTATATTTTGTGAACGTTGCTCGATGATACCGTTTGAGGTGAATATGCACTTCGGTAGGGTATTGTCCTTTAAGGAATCGCAGGGGGGATGGTCGAACACCTTGGAGCAGCTCGGGATACGCAATGGTCATATCGATAATGTATTCAGGCTCGAGTTTCTCGACACAGAGTTGAAATCCTTTTGTTCTTGGCTGTAGCACAAACTCCCAGCTGGTTTCTCCCTTCAGGTGAGCATACTTTTGACTTGCCTCTAACGTCTTGTCATACAATGCCGTACCTTCGGGGAACATCGCAAGCCATGAGCCCATGTCTGCGGCCTTGTACGACGCAATCGCTCTTGTCAGTCTTTCTTGGTCTGTAGCCCATGTTCGATTCACGTAGGGATACTCCAGTAAGAGCATGGCCCAGCCGACTCCTGGCGCATATCGCATTGCACTTTTCGTCATGATTCGAATCCGGTCATGCACACCTAGACGCAACGCGAGATTCCAGAAGAATATCCAGTCCACTTCAGTCCGATGATTGCATACTAGAAGCACATGATCTTGAGGCTCAAACGCAAGTTTGTCGTCCCCCGCGATGACCATTCGAACATGTCCAATCCTTTCGAGCGAGCCGCTCAACATGGCAAGAAAATGACCTTCGACGAAGCAAAAAACAGGACGACAAGTGCGAATCGAGAGACAAAAGCAGTGGCGGAAGAGCGTCAATGGCCACAACACGAAAGCGACGTTGAGGAAGGCACAGAGCAACATGGAGAGCAAATACGTTGAGCCAAGGAGGCATCCGCACCACGTCGCAGATGACTCAAACTTGGTGCTTGGATGGATAGCGCGACCAAGTGAGGGCTCCATCTCGTCCAAAGCCGTGTTCGTAGTGACTGAACTGGCGCGTTACCGCGACGTCAGCGTGAGAAGCGGCGTTTCATGGAGGATGTGGCGGTTTACCCAATAAAATAGCACGTAACGGTTTAAGGAGGGGATAGGATTCTAAGATTATTAATTTTACGTGGCTAGCTGCTAAATAACCTCAATCAATGGAGTCCGTGAAAATGTAGATATTGTATGCGATGCAATAGGCGAGGGACGTGAGGAAGGCAATCGCGGTGAGACAACTGGCGCTCTCGGTAAATCCTCCGTACATGCGCACGAGCTGTGCGTCCAACTTTTGGAGTGGCAAGAACGGGATGACGAAAATTGCCAGACTATTAATGCAGCAACCGATAAGGACGAGGATGGTGATGTACCAGCGACGGTAGGGCGTGTCTTCGCTAGCGCTGGAGGGGACGAGCGATGTCCGCTGGATGGTCGTGAGTATAGTGCTGACAAGGATCTTGAAGATACTGTTGAACGAGAGCGCGAGTCCAACGACGCCACCCTCGGAACCTTCTTCGATGATCTCCGCCACGGGTGCGAGCAGTACGAGGGCCATGACGCCCGTAGCGACTCCACCTACCCCCGTCAATACGATATCTAAGACTGGATTTCGACAGATTTCGGGGATCACGAACACGGCCATCAATGTTTTCGGCAATACAGTCATAACGGGTGCCGTCGCAAAAAACCATTTCCAAATCATATTGCGAAGTGTCGATCTCCACAAGATGATGGTCAGGATCATGACCAAGTCGTTGAGACTCTGACTGAGCAATTTCGACGCACTATCGTCCGTGTTGGTCCACTCATTTAGTGCCTCGGTCACGAGCGGAAAATTAAAGCTGAGAAAAAAGGCAAAGCTCGCGACAACGACGAGGATCCGCCACACTGCCTTTTGTTTCGTGAGTTTCCAGTAGCTTTCACACTTTCCTCGAAGGCTCTCCTTTCGATGGGCTGGTGGCTCTGCAAGTCCTGTTAACACGATCGCGATGGTCGCGATGGACAAGGACATCAAGATGAGGAGGAAAAACGTGATCTCAAACGTTTTCAGGACGTTCAGGATCAGATAGACGAGCAATCGGGCTGAGATTTGTCCTGTCACGCGCGTGATGAGATAATCGGCCTGGAAGATCCCTCTCGTCTCGAGGCTTTCACGCTGGGATAACGTTACGACTGCCGTATGGACGGAACAAAAGTTGATCATGGAACCAAAACTCACACCGCCCATGAGCAGCATCGTAATGTAGCTGAAACCATTGCCCATCATGATTCCTAAGTCCGTGACAAAGAAGCAGCCAAGACTAAAGATCGCCAAACACAGCAGACTCAGGTTCATGCCAATGACCATGTACGACTTGCGGCGAAACCCTCGGACGGGCACTGCGTCGGCGTAGAGACCCACGAAGAAGGCCAAGGCAGCAGGCACTTCCACGAGTCGGTCCATGGCTTCACATTGCGTGGCAGTCAGGAGAAGTTTATTGTTGATCATGGGCAAGAGACCGAAACGCACACCAATATAGACAAAGGAAGATGTAAAGGTAGCCGCCACAAGACCCGCATACTCGATCGAGAAGAAAGTCACGCGGCCGCCCGGACGTAATCCACCGAACATGTCATAGTTATAAAAGTCTGGCCCAGCGACAAAGCGACTCGATTGCATGTGTGTCCAATGACGCTTATTATAGTGTCAGGGTTGCGAAGAAAGGCAACATGAACAATAAAAGGTTCAATATGAAATATACGGAGTTCAACAACGCTGACCTTTCAGTGGTAATGGTTCGATTCTTTACGCTAGAAAGGTGAGTGGCGTGGGTCTCTGCTCGTCGCGCCGTACGCTAGCAAGACTGAGACAACTCGGTCGATGGTGTCGGCGAATAACGCCCGCTCTGTTGCCCCCGATACACTCTTTATACTGCGAGCAGCACATGTTTCGTGTGATTGTTCCGACTAGCTAGCGTGGACTTTAATATACGTACGTTAATACACCTGTAAATTGACAGATATGTGAGCATTTGTAAGAACCAGCTAGGTACATTCAGGAGCAGACAGACTGCCCCAACTGAAAAGACGGTCAATATTCGAACCCTGTAGAATGCCATTAGAAACACATATTGTCATATCGATCTCGTTCATGTCGCTTGACCTTAATCTAGGTATTGTCAAGTCGGATTAGAGGGAATTTCGAATGCTGGATATTGGAGATAGGAATCCAGACGGTTGGATGCATGTTTTCCATACGTTGTCCGTGCAGATAGAATATTGCGAGATAGAAAAGTTCGGGGATGGTGACTAGATCGGCGCGTGGATTGGATCCAGCGAAAGAATCGGGACGGCCGTGTCTCTATAAACAGATGTAGGATCAGGGCCAAGGTGCAGATTCTGCTCTATCTTCGGAGCTGATGTTCCGGCGTTTGTCATCCATAAACGATAGAATATAGAATGTGTCCCTATCGTTCGTATAAACTGTGCGTACTAATTACAAACGATAATTACTATTACAGTCATCCCTCTGTTACTTTATAACCTCGGTGGACAGCATACCCTATAAAGTACCGGGGGGTATTATGCTGTAGAAAATCACTTAAATTTAAAAAAACGCGGTGCCCATCGTTTTTTGGATAAAATGCTTTGTTTACCTTTTTAAAATGCTTATTTTACATTTTTGAGTGCATAACGGCGAGCTGGCCACCAAGGGAGAGGTATAAAAGGCGCCTTTCCCCCCCCCAGGCCACCACCATTTTCGCTTTCCCCATCGACTGTAGCAAAGCAAGCACCCCTCCCCCCACATACCCCAGGAAGCAAAAATCTGGCCAGGCAACACGATCAAAGTCCAATCATCTCAGCCGCCTGTGTGGTAAGCGACAATTGGAAACAGTTTTTTTCGCCTTTTTCGCCTTAAGAACAGCAAGCGTTTTTAACCACAATTGTCTTTCTAGTGCCTTCCACTTGTTTTCGGTAAAATGACTCTGATTCGTCTCACGTACGACCAGAAACGCGACATCTGTCGTCACAAGCCAGCAAACCCGGATATGAGCCAGACGGCGCTAGCTGCTTGGGCAAAGGACAAGTTCAACCTTCCCAAAGCCATCACTCAGGCGACAATCAGCAACATTCTCAAGAAGCGAGCTGAACTTGAGGCTATGGATCCAGCCGAGCTCAGCGCCAAGCGGACCCGGATCGTCCAGCATCCTGTCGTCGAGGAAGCTGTGGCATATTGGGTCCTTCAGTGCCAGAGCCGTGGAGTGGCGCTGACCGGTGCGCTCATCCGGCTGAAAGCAAATACCTTTGCCCAAATCCTCAACATCCCTGAGAGTGTCATCGAATTTTCTGCCGGCTGGCTCCACAAGTTCCAGCAGCGACACAGGCTGCGTTCGGTCCGCATCCACGGCGAAAGTGCATCTGCAGACAATGATGCCATAGTGGAAGCTCTGCCTGGTTTGCGGACCACCATCGCTAGGTACAGCCTCCGTAATGTTTTTAACATGGATGAAACAGGTATGGAAGTTCTCTCAATATCAAATTCTTTGATTATGGCAAAATAATGCTCACTTTCATGTCCTGCAGGCCTGTTTTACAGCATGTGCCCGTAGAAAACAATCGCACAGCATCAAGTTGAGGGTCTCAAAAAGATAAAGGTACAAAAAATCTTTGCTGATTTGGAGTCTTTACTCCCTGTCTAACATTCCTGTGTTCAGACCCGTTTCACTCTTGCCTTCACGGCAAATGCGGATGGTTCCGAAAAGCTTCCGCCTTTCTTCATCGGGCATGCCGCCAAACCGCGTGTTTTTCAACGCAAGACCGGTGCCCAGTTGGGCTTTTATTACCGCCATAACAAAAAGGCCTCGATGACTGGCGTATTTTTTCAGGAGTGGTTGCTGAAGCTGGAAGCTGACATGAAGGTTTGTTTTGATGCATGCTATGCTGAATTGTCTGTGACATTTTTCCACTCATTACTGTATCTGTTCGTGTACAGAGGCAGAAACGCGAAATCCTTCTCCTTCTTGACAACGCTCCATCGCACACTACCGAGGAACTTCAGCTCGATCACGTCAACGTGGTTTGTCTTCCTCCAAACACAACCTCAAAAATTTAGCCGATGGATGCCGGCATTATTTCTGCATTCAAGCGTCACTACCGCCGCCATCATTTTCAGAACGCACTTGATCGCGACGAGCGGGGAGAGACGGAATTGTATAAGGTGGATCAGCTCACAGCTATGCGTTAGTCAGTGGCAGCTTGGGAGGAGATCACCTCCCAGACAATTGCCAACTGCTTCCGTCATTCTGGGCTCTTAAACCAAGTCGAGCGGCAGGCAGCACAGGAAATACCACAGTCACCTGCGGTGGATCTAGACGAGCAAGCGGTTGGACAGGAACTTCAAGACGCCATCAACCAACTACCCCTTCGTAATCCAATGTCTGTTGAAAACCTCGTTAATCCTATCGTGGAGCAGGAGGCAGCTCAACCTGAGTTGGATGACAGTGAGAGACTGGCTTATGTGCAGGATGCTGAGGAGGAGGAGGAGGAAGAAGAGACTGTGGAGGAAGAGCATACGGTAAAGCTGACAAAGGCTGAAAAGCTTCAGGGTATTGGAATCTTTGCTTCTTTGCTTGATACTTCCCTTCCTGAACACCGCAATGCCCTTAAGGTAGCTCGTCAGATGCAACTTGATCTCCGCCACAGTAGCACTGTCCAATTTACCCTTGATTCCTGGATTTCTTGAGATATTTTTTAATATTCTCTCTCCATTTTCCCTCTTCCCTTTTTTTGTTTATGAAAAAATTTCCCTCTGATACTTTATGTTTTGTTAGAAATGTTATAAAGTATTAGGTATAAGGTTTACTCATAGGAACGACAGCGGTGGAAGCCAAAATCCATAAAGTAACAGAAGCTATAAAGTACCGGGGGATAAAGTTTCGGAGGATTACTGTAATAGTAGTGGGTTTCAAACTTAGCCAATTTGCGTCATTTTTGGGTGAAATACGACAATGGAAATACGATACACCACCTCTGGACCTGGTGTATTTCCAAAATGCGATCGTATTTCACTCACAAATACGACACGGGGCATTTCCACACCCCAACCCCTTATCCCCATCTTCGTTCACGCCTTCTGCCCTCCCACTTCCCTTTTCCTTTAAGAGTTCTGCCTGTCTCCCTTATTAATACTAGTTATTTATTCACAGACGACTCTTTCAACCTATCCGCTAAGAATGCCCTTCACGTCTGAAAGACAAGCTTTGCTTTCTGATCTTCAGAATCTATGCGCGTTCGCGTTTCTCGACGACGACGAGGAGATCCTTGAAGACGCCGGAAATTTGTACACGCTGCTTTGCGCCTCCCGATATCTCAACGAGCGGGAACCGCGGTATAGATCCCAGGATTTTGTCCTCAACCACTATATTCGGCAAATCACGCGCACGTCCCGAGTGGGCTTCATCTCGCTTCTGAGGTTAATCGAAGACAACCCGATCTTCTACAATAATTCTGCTTTCCTGCAGACCTCACCTACCTGGCAGTTGGCGGTTGCACTGGCACGTCTCGGCCAAAACGGTAATGGCGCGAGCATTGGACAAATACAGAGGATATTCAGAATTGGCGCTGGAACCGTCTGCCTTTTTACCAAAAGGGTCATTGAAGCCCTCCTCGTGCACACAAGGCAGTGGTTGACGTGGCCCTTAGCCAAGCGGCGCTCTGAGATCAGTAGAGTTCTCCAAGAAGAGGGATTTCCTGGATGCGTCGGTTTTGTCGACGGTACGACCATCCCTCTGGCGCAGCGCCCTGCACTAGACACGGAAACGTATTGGGATCGCAAAAAAGATGAGATACTCTCGTCTTCACGGTCCGTTGCTATAAACCATATTTCTGACCTACTACCAGGTATTCCGTAGCCATGCAGGTAGTTTGTGATAATGACCGACGGATCACGGCCATGCACGTAGGCTGCCCTGGTTCTTGCGCGGACTCCACTGTATACAAGAAAATGGCCATATGCAGATCTCCCGACAGGTTTTTCGCTCCTGGCGAGTATCTGCTTGCGGACTCAGCATATTCGCTGTCCCGCACAGTAATACCGGCGTGTAAAGCCCCCGCTGCAAACTTGAAAGAAAACGCAGAATTCAACTTCTGCCTTGCCAAGTCGCGTGTGCGAAACGATCATACGATCGGCATCCTCAATTCCCGTTGGGCGTCACTTCGAGAAATGCGAATTCAGATCCGGTGCGCCAAATATATGCAGGCCTTGGTACAGTGGACCACACCTTGTGTTGTCCTGCACAATATGCTTGCGCGCATTGGTGATGCGTGGGCTGACAGATATGAGGAGGAGGACAGCGCCGACGTAGGACCACAGTAGGGAGGGATCGGAGGAAGTGCGGACACTCAACTATTGCGGGATGATATAAAGCGCACCGTTCTAGAAATAAATTATACTCGCGGTGTTCTGCCGTTAACAAGCTAATAATGAAGATTCTAGTCTTTGGTCTGAATTAGGTTAAGGAATTTATTTCTCTTTTTTAACGAGCGTCTGCGCTCTAAAGCTGTAGTCTCTATTATAAATTAGTTCGAGAAACTTTTTGGTCTCTTCTAAGGAGAGTCCGCGCTCTAAAGCAGTCGCGACAAGCGCCGTGCGTTTATTCTTTTACTGGGAGGCCAATTCTTCTTTCTTGTAGTCCATTTTCTTACCAAACTTCTCGCGCTTCCACTGGAGCCTTGCCGCTTTGATCATCTCCTGGACTGCAAAGGAGTAAACCGTAGCTTAGTTTGTCGTTTTGAATGGTTTAGTTCCAGTCCTCTAGCTTCTATGCTTACCTTTTGACTTCTCACTTGCGGCCTCCTTGAACACCAGTGCAAAAGCGTTACGGTTTGCCACCTGAGAGGTACCAGCATTTAGCGATGGAGGAGCCTTCCGGGATCCTTTCTTCCGTGTCCGCGTCGATCCATGGGATCGGGACACAGGCGGGGGAGTAGCGACGTTGGGCGTACGCGAATCGGTTGACTCCGGAGCTTTCCGTTTCTGAAGCCGGCGACTAACATGAAGTTCATCCTCCTCCCCGTCGGGCGAAGCCGAGGTGAGTGGGGCAGGAAGCTCGGGAAATTCATCGCTGTAATCGTCGTTGTCGTCAAATACGGTCCACCTAGAGGAGTCGTTCTCCTGCGCGAGCAAGTCTTCGTCGTCGGCATTGTCCGGCAATGTCGTGTTGTCGACAGATATGGGTCGATCGAGTTCGGCACCGTTGTTCAGGTTTGCATCAGCGGGAACATGGCTTTCACTTTCGTCGTCGCTGCCGGCAACGAGCTCTGAATCGAAGCTAGCTAGCGGGGTGACGTTTGCTTTTTCGCCAAAGAGGGCGTCCATTCTGTCGTACCACGGACACATGTTATTGAGCTTCTGGGAGAGGCTGTGGATCCCCTTCTTCTCATCGTCCTAATTGATGCCAGCCCCGGTGGAATTTTCGTAGTCCTTCGCCTTGGTGTAGCTTCTCTTGTACGTTTGGAAGCGATCCCGCATCGCGTTTGCAGTTAAGGAAAGACGCCCTTTGCTCGCTTTGGTGATATATTCTGCCATGGCGGCAAAGCCGCCTTCTTTGTAGTAATTTTACCGACAGTGGTCTTTCTCGCCGAACCGAAGCACTTCTCGAAATTGGGGGTATTATCAAGCCACATTACTACGTAATGGAGATCCTCGTTAGTCAGATGCATCTTTTTCGAACGGTTCTTATTCAGCGAGGACGCGGTATCCATTGTTGAAAACGCCAAATTGTAATAATCTCGCCTCGTTTTCTCGTATACGTGGCTCCGGCTGGACTATAAGTCTTGCTTATTTCACGATATGGAAGTTATAACTAGCTACTACTATGAGTTCGGGGACTAGTCTGGTGAGGTTCCATTCTAAATTCATCCTACCGGGCCGGTATTTATGTTTTCCGAATCCCTTGCTAAGTCGAATTATCTCCGAGTTGATTAAACACTCTCACAGCCAATAATCAGGGTACACACAGATTAATTAAAACTAAAAGAAGTAATGTAACTGGTGGACGTGCCGTAAATTGAACCGGCGCTCATTAATATTACACAAATATTTGATGCCTTAGGATGATTCCATCTGGTTTATTGATGGATGCTTATTTTTATCCTGATATTATCTAATCTTGAAGTCATGACCGCGAAGGGGATTTCGGGATAGTTTTGTAGAAGTAGTGTTTCTACGTAAGCACAGAGTGCACTTAGCTCGTAGCTCAAACAAAAACGTGCAATCTATTCGGATTTGAAGTCGTTCTATCATATGCATAAGCCGAGGCTGCCGCTATGTACGTACAGGAAAACGCGTTTGCCAAATATTTGTAGCGGCAGAGCATTCAGGCGAGCTGCTTCTGAGGGAGCTTGTGTGGTTGGTCGATAGACGGGGCGAAGGCAAGTGAGTGTGGTGTGCGAAAGTGTGTGTCAAAAAAGGAGATCGGAAATACGACGAATTGGCGGAGGGAAATACGACAGGTGTGTCAGTTTTGGAAAGGGGTATTTATGATCGTGAATTCGTCGTATTTAGTTGTCGTATTTCGGGTGAAATACCGTCGTATTTGTTGTTGCGCCAAAATCAAGTTTGAAACCCCCTAGTATGTTATTCCGCACCCAAGTGCTGCATAAAAATGCGTCGGTTAAAACGTTCGCCAGGATAACTTGAAACAGTAAACATGTTGGAGCTAAGAAATCATATCCTGCACAAAACGTTAGCGTTACGAATAATATATATATATATATATATTACAAGAGCGAGGTAACACTAACGCGAGGCAATTTTTTCATCATAAATTCAACTAACGATGTGAAAGTAACATTTAAAATTCACTGAACTTGAGTGCTCTAGAAGAAAAACAGATATATGATGACATAATGCTACTTATCTTTGATACTGTTCACAGACCTAGCATTCCTATCAAAGCGAATCTCTTCTATTCAGACTAAAAGAACTCTATTGTTCGTCTGATGTTATGAACTACAGCAAGACAGGAAAGCTCATTCAAAGGCTCTAAGTCGGGGATCTTATAATTTTATATTATGTCGTCGAAGATTTTTATGGCGTTTTGATGGCAGTCGACATCATAAGTTTAGTCTTCTTCATAGTGAACTATCTTGGAACCTACAAGTTAAAACCAATAGCAGAGTGGTCTAAGGAAGCCTTTCCGTCTTTTCGGTACTTGCTGTACCGCGTCGTGGTACTTCGAAGAAGTTTCGATTAAAAGAAGCCCCTTTCCAAAATTCTCTAGGATTGCAAAGACGACATGAGGAACAAATCGGATGCATTGAAAAACATACGAGCCACAAGTACATATCGAGTTGTTTTTGCTTTTGTAAGGTGAGCTATTCTGAGCGAGATCCGTGGTTACTGATGTGTAGTGTGCGCAGTTTGCACAGCCAAACGTTACGGCTAGGCCAGCACCATAGTCCGAGCCGTGTGTTCTACGCAAATCTTAATTCTATGAATTTATAGGTTCTATTTATTTTTCAAACCTAATTAAACCTAATGCATAAGCCGGACTTTTACTATTGAGGTCGACTAAACAGTACCGTGTCCAAATAGGCTTATTTAGAACTTGATTTTAATCGATTTTGATTGGCTGTTTTCAGCCTGCATTTTTTGCATTTTTTTGGGTCCCGCTCACTTTTGGCGCCTCTCCGCTGTCTCATATATACCACATCATCCCACCAAGCAAACAAGCAACCAACCAACTAACCAACCAACCAATTGACCACGGAAACTTACCAAACAAACAAACAAACAACCCTAAGCCCTAAACCATAAACCCTTAACCCTAAACCCTACACTCTAAACCCTAAACCCTAAACCTTGCAGGCTAAAAACAGCCAATCAAAATCGAGTAAAATCGAGTTCTAAATAAGCCTATTTGGACACGGTACTCTTTAGTTTTTCCCTTTACTATTTAGGCATTTTACTTTTATTGTCCCAGTATGTAATGCATTTTTGACGACCAATTAGTGTATTAGTACTCGGTTCTGAGTACACACATTTTTTTTTGCTTCGCATAAAAAATGTATACCACTTAATTTACCATAACTTCAACATCTGGTACATTTTTCATGTTAGGCTAGCTAAACACTTCTTAATATACATTCCATTGATTTAGTCCCTGGTTTGGATATTTTCTTCTTCTTTTCGTTACGAACTGTCTTCTGGTATAATTTTCGCTTTTAACGTGTGATTGACTGTGGAGATATCGATTAAGTGACTTTACGTTATATTGGTGATATTATCAAGCATCTACGACTCAAGTTCTCATATACAAGCACAAGTACGGATTCGAACAACTTTCCAGAAGTGAGTGCCGTGATTGTCTTATAAGATATAAAAGTAGTCTGTCTATTTTTTAGTTTAAATATTAAAGCTAAGTAATACTATTTTAGGTCGCAATGTGTATTTCATAGTCATTAGTAATTAGTGCCATCTGTGTCATGTACTCTACTGAGTACATATCAGGGGTGTGCGGTATTGGTACCGGTATCGCACTATACCGGTAAATACCGGTATTTACAATACCGTTACCGTAAAACGTGGGCGGCAAAGTCTGTATCATCCCATACCTTTGGCAGGAAGTATCGGTATCGTGACTGACGGTATTCACCGATTCTGGGTGCAGTCGGTAATACAAACCGGTATACCTACCGATCTGTATCAATCTCGGTGTTGACAATAGAGTCTGTGGAGGAAAGTCGTCTACGTAAGCTGGCCAGGATGACGGCGGGTGGCGGTGCTGTTGGTGACGACAAGGCAATCGATGACAGCAATAATAAATGTCCCGCTTCTTCTTCTCATCATGATGAGAAGAGGAGGTTGGAGACGGCGGGGACCGACGAAGGAGGAGGAAAAAATCTCCAGTGCGAAAAGGAAGATCAGAGTCATCCTTCAAAACAGAGTACGAGCGGCGGTATTGACGTAGTAGTAGTTGGTGACAATGGCGCTACTACAACTAGTCCCAGAAGCAACAACTTGAATGAATCTGCTGGATACTAGAAGCTAAGGAGGGGATATAAACAATCAAGCTTTAGTGATTCGAAGTCACATATCTGGCAATATTTCAAGCAGTACCGCGTTAATAAGGACCACTCATTCTGCAAGCTCTGCTCCAAAGTACTCCCTACACAGCATGCGAGCAATCTTTTGTCCCATTTGATCTCTGCAGAGAGATCAGATAAGGAGCATGAAGAAGCTGCCGAGGACTGTCATTCAAAGCAAGAAGCAAAGCGCACTCGTCGCTCTTCGATTGCTAGGATCTTAAGTGGACACGCTACTGAAGAATACATAGCTTCCAAGACGAAGCAAGTTTCTTTGAAGCTGACAGATCATTTCTCTAAGAGGAAGATGCTTACTACAGGCATGCTTGCGCGTGATATAGGTAAATTTTACAATCAGTCGTGATTATGGAGCATTTTCTACAACTACGTGCGGGTTAAACAGTCCTTTCTTTCTCCAGCTTTGATGGTCACTCTGAACAACTTGCCTCTGACATTTGTAGCAAAAGCAGGATTTTGCACCTTGTTAGAAAGTACATTTTGCCTCACAATGACGGTATGGAGCTACCAAGTAGGGAAAGGGTACGGAAGGAGGTCCACTGCCTTCAGACAGACATTCTGGAGAGGCTCAAGAAGCTCTTGGCCAAGACTAAGGCGGTGAGTATTATTAACAGAAGTGTCTTATGTTAGTAGCAATGAGTGATTAGTTCCTCCTATTCTTGCCTTCAGGTTAGTGTCACCTTAGACGTATGGAAGGCCAAAAATGCAGAAGCAGACTATATTGGCATTACAGCTCATTTTAGCGTGAAATTCGTTCGCCAAGATATCCTTATCGGGTGCATTAAGTGCAAAGAGAGGCAAACCGCGGATAACATACTTAAAGTCTTATATGAGGCTCTCGAGGTTGGATGCGATGCTTTTTTAGCCTCATTATACATAACTATAATAATCTGTATGATATTAAAGAGGCTGGGTATTAGGTATAAGCTTATTGCTATGGTCACGGACGGCGGAAGCAACATGGTCCGCACTGGAAAGCTCTACAAGAGTCACTTCATTCAGCATCGGAAAGAGTCGGGGAGGACATAACGGAGGCTGAGGAACACATCATCAGGCATCAGACTAATCTGTTATTCTCGATGGAGGATCTCTCAGGTACAAGCGATGATTCAGAGGATGATGACGAGCTGCGAATTCGCATGACCGACTCTTGCTATGGAGACTTTCAGTTTGATCAGAAAGGACTCCGGAACGTTGTTTCTTCGTGCTTTACACCTCTTCCTTGTGCGGTGCACAAGCTTCAGCTTTGTCTTAATGCGAAATTCCTTGCTGCAAACTTTCCGCATTCAAGGATGTCAAGGACTTTGTGGAGCACTTCAATCGTAGCGGTACTGCTATAGCGGCTCTAAGGAGGGAGTGTACGATCAGCTTACTCATTTGACTCATTCCAACTGTACTCACGCCCTTGCGTCATTGTTGTTTTTACAGGCACTGACGAAGAGCTAAAGGCGTCAGAGTTGCGCCAGGACCAAGCTACTCGTTGGAACAGCACCTTCTACATGATCAATAGGGTCAATCAACTATTGGAACCGATTATGAGAGAATTTATTGCCTCCGACATTGAACTCATCAGTCTGGAGGCAAGAAATGTTGTACGCACTTTGGTGAAGGAGCTGCTGCCTTATTGCAGGTACTCAGAGGCGTGGGCAGGAGATCTCACAAAGGAGACGACGAGCGGCACGGAGCTATTCAAGACTTCGATTTCAAGTGTCTCGCCCATAGCAACTAGCATGATGAAGCACGCTACTCGTCTCTCTCACAAAGTATCAACTAAAACGGATCCCTCTGCTCGGCGTCTTTCAGAGCCGTCACTCAAGAGATTGGCCGACTTCCTCCAAACTCTAGTGGAGTCGCTGTTTCGAAGGTTTTCCAGTCTTACGGACATCTTTTACGCAGCATCACTGTTGCATCCTAGGTACAAGGACACAGAAGCACTTTACATCAACGGACAAAGCGATATCACCAAAGTCAAAGCCTTTTTAAGGAAAATGGTTGATTCCTCCAACGTCCTTCAAGATCCCGTCAAACAATCACAACAAGGACAAGCAGAAGAAGTTGCTGGAGGAACTGCGGAGATGAATGGAGCGGTGCCAGATTCTACAACCACTTCTACTGATGGCGAGGCTGGCAAGGAGGAAGATATAGTCAGTACCGCCAACACTTATGATTCTGAGGAAGAATAAAAGGATGACGATGATGACTTCTCCCATGATTTGCTTGACGGTCTCTTCAAAAGTGCATTAACGTCGGGCACTAGCAAGCGGACAATGGACTGCTGGGAAAAAGAATTGAAGTCATTTCTGTACGATCATGACCCAAGCGTCGCTCGCAACACGGATCCTTTGCTATGGTTGAAACAGAATCAAGGTCGATTTCCCTGTGGTAAAGCGTTCCGTAAAATTGGTACGTAATTAGGGGCATAATTATAGACACCCCTATAAGCGTAGCTGTGGTAGAGGGTACCAAAAATTTTGTCGGTACAATAGTCGGTACAAAAGGTGGTACGATAGTGGGCACCACAGTCGGTACCACAGTTGGTACCGCAGTCGGTACAACATTTGACACAACGGTGGAGGACAGGGACGAGGCGTGGACAGGACGTCTGAGACGATGCGACAACTGGAACGGTTACCTAACGGTAACCCGAAGGTAAGCAAATGAATCAGGTCTAATGGTCGACAAAATGCGTAGGAATGGGTATTTCTGATTGGCTGATATTAGGTTTTTGGTAGTTTTAGGATATAAGTGATAATAAAGTTCTCTTTTTGCGTACGATCGCGCCGATCGTTTACAGGGATGGCGACTTAGGGCATCCCTCCTACTACCCAATACCTCAACGTCCAGGGAGGGAGCACTTAGTGCATTTTTGACCCACTGGTAGGCGTAGAGTGTGAGAACTCACCGGTAACTCTGCCCGCTGTGTCAGCGGTTCTTATTTTAAAGGGTTTTTGGTCTCGGGAACGTGATCGAGAAGTGCGCTATCACCTCTTCCCTTATTGGTCCACGTTTTGGCCCCTAGTGTTCGGCTGCTTTAAGCGCCCCACGGGAACACTAGGCGGATTTTTAGTGCTAATCGTCTATCAGCCCGTCGAACGCGCTGATCGACCGTCCCTCTAAGGCTTAAGTCTAGAATACAAGGTATTTTTGGGTATTCTAGTGACGAATTGAGCTTAAGGAGGCTCTGTGATCGGGCAGTGAAGATTTCCGCTGCCTGATCGAGTACCCCTTCTCCGATCACTACCTGATCGACCCTCTGCAACTCGCTATCCGCGCTCAGCTGCTCACAACTCGCGCCAAACCATCTAATCAGCGACTTTTAGTACCTGATCAAGCCTGATTAAGTCTGATAGTCGCTGATCGACGACTTTTAGTGCCTGCCCAAGCCTGATCACTGTTGATCAAACCTGATCGCACGTGATTCAAGCCTGATTGAGCCTGATTATCGCCTGATCGCATCCGTCGACTCATCACAAGTCAACACAGTCTTGCCACCAGGAATTGCAGCGTGCCATCCCCGCCACCTGAAGAGCGACCCACTCCCAAGCCGTCGGGTACACAAGGTGAGCAGAAACACAAGCAGTCAAGGACAACCGGAGGACCCCTTCTTCAGTAGGCAGTCCGGGCGCCGTGGTACCACCTGATCAAGCCTCAAAAACTTTGATCAGCCGCTCCACCACTTCCCCTTATATCTCAGCTCGCTGAAATTCTGTTGGCAATTCCTGCATCTTCGGCACCAGCATAGCGCGTCTTTTACCAGGTGAAGCTTGTTCTAAGCGACTTGCGGACGCTTCTCGGGCAAGAAGTATTTGAAACAACTCGCTTATTTCGAGTGAACAAGGATGTAGTGAACAACTGGTACGAACTGATAAGCAGCGACGGTGAAGAAAAGAAAAAGAAGAAGCAACTATTACTAATTCACGAGGACCTCTGATCATCTAGTAGGATTATACAGAAATTTTTAAGACAAAATGTTAACATCACCTTCGGTGGTTGTTGAGCTCTAAAGTAAGCCTGATATGTAAATAAGGAGCATTCATACGAAACCCAGTTTCAAGCTGCACCAGCAGCCCACATGATGACGATGATCATAAAAGATGGCATCATCAATAATGAATGCTTTTATGATTGTTGGTGCAACAGCAAGCAACATTGAACTTGAACACTCAGCTCGTAAATGATAACGGACGCTAATATCGGTATTGATACCGGTATCCGACCGAATTCCGGTTTCACGTATACCCTATCGAACTGCCAGCAAATACCGGTATCATACCGATACCGATACCGATACCGCTGTGGACAAAGTCGGTATCACGTTCGGTATACCGATACCGATGAGTTAAATGTCGGTATCACTACCATACCGACAGGGAGTATTTCGGTACCGGAGCCGGAGTACCGTACCTGTAGCCGGTGCGTATACGCACGGTGCGGCTAGCGCACAGAGGAAGATTTTCCTTTAAGCGGTGTTAGCCGCTACTTAGCCGATACGCCCTTATAAAGGGCTTAGTAAGAGAGAGCATCTTACTCGGGGACAAGATTCCCACTTTGGTTTACTATTAGCTTTCGCTAATTCCTTAACACAAGTCTCCCTTACTAAGGGAATAGCTAAAGGGAGGACTCCCTTTACGCTACTGCACTCACTACACGCGCGACCGGTCGAGGTCGTGCGTCTGGTAGTCGGTTGAGTGAAATGTAAAACTGAATGTATATTTAATATACTATTAGCCTAAATTAATTTAACCTAATGTAAACTATATGTAATACTAAGTAGAACTTACTAAATTCGTACCTAGCTAAAATGTAGTGTACACCACCTGTGTACCAACTCGTGGCTCTCTGCCACGCCACCACCAAGGGCTCCTGCCCTGATTGGTTAAAATAACCAATGGTCCAAAACCTTTCGGACCGGTCAATACTGACCCCAACCGTAGTGTACTCACGACGTACACCACCTACTAAATGTGACCCGAATGTAACCCTGTTACATCCTCCCCCATCAAGACTATTGCTTACGCAATAAATCAATTTTAGTTGGATAACTCCAACTGACAGATCCTCTGGCTAACCATGAGCACCATTAGTGGTGCTATGGAAGGAAACTATTCCGATAACTAGGAGGTGGATGCCTTTGGGGATATCTCCCCAACGGCTGACAACTCCGACAGCGCCGAACGGCGGTGTCGGTCATCCAATCCATTCCCCACACGGGGGGAAAACGCGCTAACTCGAGCGCCACCTTTACCAACTACGGATGATGCATCCGGTTCGCCGAAGGCGACCATCACCAATGAACCGGACATGGTTCATAGAGCCCGACATGCAGTACCGGCACGGAAGGGACCTCGTGACCCTCAAAAGAAGGCTAAGAACGCGGTCAAGAGGGGTTTAGCCTCCTATACCCCTGGTCCAGCGGCTATAATGCCGCGTGAAATTGCGCGCCGGAAACAACTCCGGGCCAAACTGCTAATGCCCAAGCATTTCACTGATAAGTCCTACCGAACGCGCCTCGGGAAACAGGCACGCGGTTCCCTCGTGGATATCCTCCGCGAGGTTCCCTTCGTTCTCTTACGGGACGAAAGCGTCGGGGACGCAGAACGGGCATTCCGCGCTTGGGCGGAAGGGGAGAAACGCCTCCCCAGTTTTGATACGCTGTACAACATCTTTTCCGAGCCCAATGTTCGGGTAGAGGTGGCGTTACGCTTGGCCTATGCCCAGGCCAAAGCGCAAGGGCAATTACCTGCTTCTTACTACACGCGCCCTGATCTCGATGTGGTGCCGGAGAGCAATGCAAACTCTGCATCTGCCTCCGGCAAACTCCCAGCTACTGGGAGTGAAGGAGCTTTTTCTCTTCCCCCCCCCTTTGGTCGTTGAATCTCAGCGGGATTCTCCCGCTCGAAAGCGTCAACGACGTCACGGCAATCCTGCCTCAGGGGAGTCTCGGACTCCCACGAGCTCTGGTAATGTGGATAACCTTTCCACTTTACCAGGTACTGGGTCTCACCCCGGTGATGGCGTCGCGCCATCAGACGTTCCACATGGTAATGTGGAGTACCCTCCGTATCGAGCACTGGAGGAGGGGGTCGTGCTATTGCGGCGTGACTTCCACGAGCGCTGTGATCGACACAGCCGTCGCATCCTAGATGCCCAGGAGGTACTCCGCGACGAGGGGAGTGCGAATGAACGCATCGAGGTGCGGCTTGCCTCCCTCGAGTCTCTCGTTGCGGCTTGCCTCCCTCGAGTCTCTCGTTGCGGAGCTTCAGGGTCGTATTTCGACCCTGTCGGAGATGTTCCGACCTGTCGTGCATTTCGGCTATCCGGCTTCTCACCCTCCTCCAAGAGGGGACCCGCCTCCGGGTTTTGGTATGGCTTAAGCATACCCACATAGAAGGTTGGATGCGTACGCATCGCCTTCGGGATGTCCAAGGTATACGACAAGCCCTTTCGGGCTAGTAACTAAAAAGGCCCCACAAACCTGGGGCGCAGTTTATTCCGCAACACGTTGGAAACTGCATGTGTAGGAAGGTTTTTAGCGTTTAATAAAACACTTTCTCCTACTTTGTATAGCTTTTCGTTACGCCGCCCCTGGCGGTCAGCTTGCTCCTTCTGATTGTCTTGGCTTTCCGCCATGGCATCGCAGACGTATCGTAAGACACTAAGGCGCGTCGATAAGAACTTATCAATGTGCTTTCGCACAGATACAGGGCTGACATCAGGGAATCCTCCCCCCTCAAGCCCTGGGCCACACTCACGTGGCGTCAACGGAACCCTCGGATTTACTAATCCGTTCACGTAAAACGGGGTAAACCCCGTAGATGCATGGTCCGAATTGTTTATAGCAAATTCGGCCATAGGAAGCATCTCATTCCAATCCTTCGGAGAATCCGGACATAAACTCCGGATAATATCCTCGACAATGCGATTAACGCGTTCCGTCTGACCGTCCGTCTGCGTATGATCCGCAGTGGACATGAGGTGTAATGGGGTGAAATTACATAATTGATATTCAAGTTAGAATATCACAGTTGAATTTCAGACGCGTTGTCTGAAATTCAAATAATAGATTATAAGTTATTATAATCTACGAAGGAAAAGTCGATTTTGTATAAATACCGAATCATGCAGGTTAACTAATAGTACAGTTAGTTTAATACTTGATATTATTATATTAGTTAGGTAATTACTATAATGTTAGCCTCTAAACCACCCATTAAATAAATACTCTTAATTTTGTGTTCTAAAGAATAAGTAAATACTTATATTTACTTTTAGTATAGGATTAGTTGTTACCAACTAATCCTGCCCTTAATGTATTGCGCTCTTCCTCGCAAAATACAGTGTAAGCCCGTAACAGGATCAGTCCTGTTACATGAGGAGCTTGGTGCCTAGCACCTTAAACAACGCTCCCCAGAATTTTCCCGTAAACGGGGATCCTGATCCGACACAACGGAATCGGGTAGACCATGCTGTCGAAAGACACGGTCTAGGAACACTTTCGCTGTTCCTTGTACATCAATGGACTCTGGCACCGCCGCCAGGTGAGCCATCTTGCTCAGACGGTCTACAAAGACCAAAATGCCGGTGTTGCCGGCCTTATCCTTCCGAAAACCAAAGATAAAATCCATACTAATGGATTTCCAACACTCCGTTGGAACCGACAAGCTCGCCAAAGGCGCAGCTGAACTTGCAGAAGGTTAAACCCTCTGACACGTCTCACAGGTGCGTATATACGCACCGACCCACTTATACATATTGGGACACCAATACAAAGCGCTTAGAGAGCTGTAGGTCTTATCCCGACCTAAATGACCTCCGGTAGGGGCGTCATGTGCCTCCAAGAGGACTCTATGCTTCAGTTCCTCATCATGAGGAACAACCACCCGCGGAGTGTCCTCCGCGCTCGTGCTATAAAATAGCAGACCGTCACAGTACGTGTAACGGTGTAAGCGAGCTTTAGCTCGACTTGACAGGGTTGGCTCAGACGAGCCAAGTCCCTTTTCACCTAACGCGCGGATAAGCGCCGTACACTGTGGGTCTTTCTCATTCGCCTGGCGTAAGAGATCCACCACAGAAGAGTTGAAGAATGTCGCGTGAGCGAGCTCGTAATCGGGACGACGCGCCAACGCGTCTGCAAGCACGTTCTGCTTGCCAGGTTTATACTTAACCTCAAAGTTGTACTCTGAAAAGAAGGAGATCCAACGAGCCATCCGTTGCGATAGATGAGGCGACTTCATCGCTGTCCGTAAGGACGCGTGGTCAGTATAAACCACGAACGGCTTTGAGACGAGTAGATGAATCCTAAATTTGACTAGAGCATACTTCATTGCCAGTAGTTCCTTGTCATGAACGGGATAATTACGTTCCGCAGCTTTAAGCTACCTCGACTCGAACGCAATCACGCGTTCCCTTCCTGCACCGTCTTCTTGTAACAGAGCACATCCGATTGCGAAATCGGAGGCGTCGCAGACGACTCTAAATGGTTTCCTAGAGTCTGGGAGAGCAAGAACGGGAGCTTTTAACAAGCTCCCCTTAACCGCTTCAAAAGCGTTTTGGTGTTTGATTTCCCAACACCAATCAACATCCTTCTTAAGAAGGTCGGTTAATGGCTTCGCCATTTCAGCGTAGTTCTCGCTGTATTTGTGGAGATAATTGGCTAATCCAAGCCACTTCCGTAAATCTCTAAGATTTGCAGGCGAAGGCCACTCCACAATGGCTTTCACCTTCGCGGGATCTGCCCGCACTCCATCCTTACCGATGAAGCATCCGAGGAAAGGAATTTCCTCAGCACCAAATATACGTTTGGATGTGTTCGCATATAACTTATGCTCTCGCATACATTCTATTACAACTCGAAGGTGTATAAGGTGCGTCTGAACATCAGACGAGTCGCCTTCCGCGCGACTATGAACGAATATATCCTCGAAGTACGTCTGAGCGTACTTTATATGAGGGCGGAAGAGTTGAGTCACCAAGCGATTAAAAGTCGCTGGTGCATTCGAAAGCCCCTGCGACATAACAAGCTACTCGCACATCATGCCACTAGGCGTGCTGACCGCTGTAAGCGGAATATCGGATGTTCGCATGAGCACCTGATAATACCCGTCCACCAGATCTAATGCACTGTATACGGTACAGCCCGCCATATTGTTCTGGAGGACATTATTCCGAGGAATCGGAGTCTGCATGGGTACAGTCGCTGCATTCAGCTTGTTGTACGCATGCCCAATGCGCCACTTTCCGTTCGGTTTACGAGCACAAAAAGTCGGAGATGAGTGGGGAGACTTGCTCTCCCGTACCATCCCTGCCTCTTCTTTCCCCTTGAAGAATGCGTCGATGACGTCGCATTGCTCCATGGGGAGAGGCCACTGCCTAGTGACGCAGTATTTGGTTCCAGGAACCAAATCGATTTCATGTCGGACTCCCCGATCCGGTGGTAACCCCATCGGCGGGTTGTCACTAATGACATCTCCAAATTCCTTTAGTAAGGAATGGTAAGGGTCCTCAGGATCCTCGAGGATCTTTAGAAAGCTTCGGGCATTCAATGCCTGTTTGGTTTGCACCAAAACTGACTCGTCCATAGTGGATGAGTAGTTAAACTCCTCTTCCGGACGCTACACGACGACCTCGTCGATTTCATCTGCTTTCAAAGCAGTTTCAAACTCGTTGAAGGACATCTCCTCCAACGACAACAGTTCTCCTACCCCAGGCAACCGTTCAAGGCTTACGCCTTCTGTGACAACACCTGTGACACTATTCAGCATCCTATAGAACTGCTGACTACTGGCCTCGGGACTCATCCCGGGACCCAGATGGGGGGAGTCAATTGCCCCATCTATTGGAAGCGCCACGCGCCTATCCACAGAGGTCTCTACCTCTACCACCGGTGACTCGCCGGTCTCACCTATAACGTCGTAGTCGGAATCATTTCCGACGTGCGAAAGAGACGAACTCCGGGTCTTTTCGCTTGGAAGCGCCTCGCGCTTAACCACAGGAATCTCTACCCCTACCACTGGATTTACCACAGGTAGCTCACCAGTCTCGCCTATAACGGCGTGGTCGGAATCATTTCCGACGTGTAAAATAGACGAACTACGGGTCTCTTTGTGTGGAAGCGCCTCGCGCTAAACCACAGGGGTCTCTACCCCTACTACTGGAGTTACCACAGGTAACTCACCAGTCTCGCCGTTAACGGCGTGGGGATTAACCGCCGAATCCCCCTCGTTAAGGAACTCTTCCTTAACGCCATTGGGAATGATGATTTCATACATCTCAATCTCTGGCATCTCACGCAAGAATCGCTTTTGAGATCGAGCAAAGGTGGGTTCATGACTCGCCAATGCTTCACCCGACCACGGGTGCGTTGAGACAATGGACTAAGACTTACAGTCTATCCATGGCTCGTGGCGTTCCAGCCACTTCATTCCCAGAATGAGGTCATACGTCGGGTCCAAATCCAGGACTAGGCAAATTTATAAGCGGTCAAAGTCTGCAAACTTCAGCTTAAGGTCAATCGAGACCTTGGGTACAGAAACCTGTACGACCGTCGCAAGACGGACCGTGACGATGTCATGAGAACGTGCCTATAGGGCCTCGGCATACAGCCGACTCTTCTCCACAGAAGCCCGTCTGACATAAGTGCCAGACGCTCCAGAGTCTATCAAGACTCTCCAAGGCTTATAAGAGCCTTTCACGTCCGCAAGGACAACCAGCAAACCTGGCTGGTACACCAACTCGGTGCTAGAAAGCACCGTTTCCCTCAGGGCTTTGTGCTGTCGTCCCCTACCCTGGGGCTTAACAGCACTGAGGGATCCCCCAGTAGGGCGCCCCGCACCTACTGGGAGCCGTCGTTTCCCGAAGGCTTGTACAAGGGCTTCTTCCCAGCCCTTGGCCCCTTATAGCGAGTGTCTCTCTGGGGTTTTTTCGGACATCTGTTCCGCAGATGATGCGTGATTCCACACAGGAAGCATCTCATCAGCCCATGCCGCTGTAATATAGCTAAGAGTTCCGCATCGAAGCTCTGCGAAGAAGAGTCATAGTGACTCTTAGCGGAAGGTTTCTCCTCCGCTTCGACCTGACTCAGGTCGATGGGTTCGGGACCCACCTTAGAGGAACGAAAGTTCCTCTCGGCGTTGAACTCCATCTTGAACGCCTCCTACAGGGATTCAGGTCGGCTTCGGAACAATTCCGAACGTGCTGGCCCTTCTTTCAGTCCTCCCATGAAGACGGGGATGGACACATCGTCCGAATACGCTTTCGCGTACATCCATGCCAACAGGGTCATAAGTTCTTGGACATATGTCTCTAAGTTCCTAGTGCCCTGACGACACCTCAAAACACCAACTGATTCTGGAAAACCAGATCAGGCGTGTCGTAAATGACCATAAGCTTTTGCTTAGGGACTTCCCAGGTTGGGAACACGCTCGTGACCGAATCCGGACACGTAAGCACCCATGTACGGCCTTTGCCCGTAATATGGGTCAGTGCAAGTCCCACTTGCAGGTGATCAGCGGTCATGTTCGCTGTGGCGAAGGCCGTTTCGACCTCTCGCAACCAAACGTAAAGGTTGTCACCTTTCTCCCCGGTGAATTCCTTTATCTTAAAGGATAATGGGGGACGCACCCCCGTGGAACGACTTCCACCTAAACTCGCCTCATGGGCGATGAGGGCATTGACCCTTGCCTTCACGGCCTCAAGGCCCTGCTCTACTAGGAGTTGCATACCTTCGTCACCCAGTAAGGATAACAGCCTGTTAAAGGCTTCCTGATGGACGAGGGTTAACCTTTCCCAATCGTCCTGATTCATCCCTTGCAGAGGATTCCGTAGCCTACCGACACAGGTGTTGGATTAACTACGAGTGCTACCAGATGTAGCCGGTGCGTACACGCACGGTGCGGCTAGCGCACAGAGGAAGATTTTCCTTTAAGCGGTGTTAGCCGCTACTTAGCCGATACGCCCTTATAAAGGGCTTAGTAAGAGAGAGCATCTTACTCGGGGACAAGATTCCCACTTTGGTTTACTATTAGCTTTCGCTAATTCCTTAACACAAGTCTCCCTTACTAAGGGAATAGCTAAAGGGAGGACTCCCTTTACGCTACTGCACTCACTACACGCGCGACCGTCGATGTCGTGCGTCTCGTAGTCGGTTGAGTGAAATGTAAAACTGAATGTATATTTAATATATTATTAGCCTAAATTAATTTAACCTAATGTAAACTATATGTAATACTAAGTAGAACTTACTAAATTCGTACCTAGCTAAAATGTAGTGTACACCACCTGTGTACCAACACGTGGCTCTCTGCCACGCCACCACCAAGGGATCCTGCCCTGATTGGTTAAAATAACCAATGGTCCAAAACCTTTCGGACCGGTTAATACTGACCCAACCGTAGTGTACACACGTACACCACCTACTAAATGTGACCCGAATGTAATCCTGTTACATGTTTACTCCACTACAACGGGTATGTGGGGCACCGTGGCGCCTTGCTGCCTGCTCTGCTGGATGTGAGCACTGACAGAGGGATCTTAAAATTGTGCAGTCAAGTCTGTTTCTTTTTCACCTGCTTTGTGCCTGCCAATCAGACGGGTGATTTGCCATGATTAACAAAATCGAGAGGGACCAGGGTCTTTCTCGCACGTCTTACCTCGCGCAGCTTGTAACCCACAGATTTTCGTTTACACAACACTACAAATTCAGTTTGTCATGAGGTCGAGCTGCTAAACACACTCTAGAGTGCATGGTTGTAGATAACGGAACATTGTTGTGACACCGGTCTTAGTCTTTACTTTCGTTTCCTACATGACACGACCAATATCCGTTGACCTTCAAGCTTGTCGTCCGATGTACAGCGACATGCGATTACGAGATGATGCAGGTTAATACTATGATCTGCAATGAAGCATATTCAAGGAGATTGATACAGTCGACTACTAAGAAAAAATGCGATTCGAAAAAACGCGGTTTGACCGATACGAGTTAAAAATCCTGCCCGGGCAATGGGGCATCAAAATTCTTGCGATTCGTGGATAGTGAGGGTTATCTTTAACCTTAAGGAGGGCTGGATTGGCATAGCAGCTGCGGTATGGAGTGTATATGAAAGCAAGAGACATGTCCATTCGACGGCATTCAGACTTAGGGACAGCTCAAGGTAATATAATGGAAGTAATTCATGCATTCATAGCTGTCCAAGCTAAAAGGTGGCGAAGAACGAGGTCAAGTGGTGTAATTACCAAGTTTGACGGGTTTGTTTAGCCATGCACTCAACTAACCTGGTCTGTTCGCGCGACACGAGCGCGAATCCGATCGACATCCACCTGAGAATATAGTTTTCATATAATAACGAAATGGGTGAGCCTACGGTTCTCACATGAGTATGGGACGCAATGCTGCGCTTTCGCCGGAATGTGGTGACGTGAATGTGTTGAAATGTTTTGTTGTCCGCATCGTTGCGTAGGTATAAGGAAACGTGATTCGTTGATGTCGTCGATGTCGTAGAATGTCTTGAATAGACTGAATGAGTCTTTCGGTGATCTTCACATACTGTCTGCGAACGGTCTTGGGTGTGTTGTCTTCATCGTTAACGGAATACTTGGTTTATCGCAACCGATATGCACTCAATTTTTTTCGACACATTACACTTTTTGTTGAAACCAACCAGGTTGGGTTGGCCGCGGGATTGAACCCGGGACCTTCCGGTCGCGTAGTAAGCAGTAAAACACTTGACCACGTTCGGTCTTACCAAGTTTGACTGGTAGGTGGAGCAAGCGGGACGTTTAAGATGTATTAAAAAAGTCCGATTACAAGCGATAGTCTATAGGTAATATTGATCAATCATGTGATATGATTTTAGAACATGTAGGTTTTAGGTACATAACATCAAATTTTTGGTGAATGCACATTGGGATCATTGGAGGGACAAATAAATCAGTATTCGATTTCTTTTCAAGCACGCAGGTCGGAGCGCATCTTCGCGCCATCGGTTTGTTGGAAGAGTGTGTACCCATTTTGGAGTTTACACTCTTCCGTATAGTGGAAGCCCATTGGCTGATGCAGGTAAGACATACATTTTTTTCATAGGAAAGCAGTTACGAGATTTAAGTTGCATTAGGACCGAATAGTGACTTAAGTAACCATACATAATATATATCAGTTTACATTTTGCATTACGAAACAGACTCTGGACTGAATATCTGCTGGTCCTGACGCGACGTGCACGCAGTTCGCTACCTTCCACTGATCCTCCCGCGCTGAAACTTGGTCAGCTGGTGAGTCTTGATCGTGTGAAGTGATTGCAATCTTTTCTGTGCATTTCTAACAGGTTATGAGCCCAACTTGCGTCAAGTAATCCAGTGGAGTTTCTTGGTCGTTTTTGGAGTATCTGTGATACATTTTTATATTGTTACGTTACGTTTGGAGTTTGTGGAAAGCCCTCTGTTGAAGGGGAGGCATTTGACGGACGTGACTGAAGTGTTTTGATCAAGTTTGAAATGAATGATTTTGATGGAGATGATGTGCCCTCCGTGGACGAGTTTCAAGACTTGGTGCGCGATTTGCGCAATGTTGCAGTGAATGCGGATGCGACTGATGCTGGTCGAGCGAGGACCTCAGTTCAAAACAGATCCCCTGAGCGTAAAAGGGAAGTACCAGTGCGCATTCCCCAAGATTAGTTCAGAGAGAGCCTCCGGAATTACCGTCCGTTCGGCCAGCAGATGACAATGGATGATCTGGCCGGGGAAGAAGGGGTGGAAGCTGGCGAAAAGCCACGCCCGAGAACATATGATGCACCTCGCAGGGCGCCCGCTGCGGCGCAAGGTACAGGCGGTGCCCAAGTGCCCGCCGCGCAGCCAAGTGTACCGGTGCAGTACACCGGGTACAAAATACCCAAGTTGTGTATAGATAAATTTTCGGGACGCGAGCTGTATCCCGGTTTGGGTACAGGCTAACGGCAATGGGCCTATCTGTTTATGGAGGCACTCGAGATTGTCGAGATGAGCTCTGGTTTTCAATGGAGTGAACGGTTGAAGGTAAATAAATTTGGCGAGCATTTGGAGGGAACCGCTGCTGAATACTATCGAACGAATGTGGCATGTTGGTGGCGGGTGCGACCGACGTTGGTCCACGTAATGGACCAGATGTATTTGGGTTTTCGAACGACCATATCGCATCATCAAGCCTCCACAAGGTTCGCGATGGAGAAAGACCCAAATCGCAGCTGGACGGAGCACCACTTATACTTAGTAGCTCTGGCTCGCGAAAGCGGGTCGAGTGAAAATTTAATTGTTGAAAATATTGTGAAGTATGCCGCACCACGCTTCAAGATAATGATGATGGCTAGATATGACCCCAGACGGGGGGATTATCTTAGTCATGCTCAAGAGTTGATCGCATGGGCTCAAGAGCTCGAGGATGATGCGATGAAGCCGAGGACCTCCCCTAAGTTGCACGTGCTTGCAGCAACATCTGGTCAGGGGCGACGCGTGTGCTACAGCTGTGGTGGCGAGGGGCACATACAGAGGTATTGCCCCGAGAAGCGCCGTAAGAATGGGGGTGAACGCACCCAAAAGCAAAGCCGTGGCGCAAACGAAGGGTCGTCAAAGCGTTTCGTGCTTTCGAGCGTGGATAGAAATTTGAATACGTGTGGAATTGGAAATGCAGATGAAGACATATGGATCATCGATAGTGGGGCTAGTAGACACTTGGTGTCGAACGCTAGTCTGTGGAAGATGCCAGGGATTGCAGTCCCGACGATAATTTTACCTTGCCGGATGGTGGAACACTTCAGGCAACCAAGGTTGGACGGCTTACGTTGCGAACGTGCAACAATAGTGAAACGGTTATTGTTTTAGATGAAGTATACTATGCGCCGCAACTAGCCAGAAACCTGATCTCGCTTGGAAGATTACGCTAAAAGGGTTGCGAAATTGCCGACGACGGCCACAAGCTGCGAGTTATGGTAAAAGGGCAAAAGTTGTTCGATGTGGTGACTCACGGGTCAGTTTTTGTAGCCAGGTTGAAGGCGCAAAAAACAGATGCTATTTCGAAAAGGTTTGAAAGTATGGTGATGAACAGTGTGCTGGAAGGTGTCGATTCTGACGCGCACCATGGGAGCTTGCATCACTTCCACGTGCGCCTGGGTCACCTGGCCTACGATACTGTCGAAAGTCTGGCGAAAGACCCCAGGTCAGGCATCGTACTCACGGACACGAGTAGACCGAACTGCCTGACCTGTGCTGAAGGCAAGGGCACAAGGAAAGCGTAACCAAAGGCGGACTCTGGTGCAAACGCACCGATTGATCGCATCGGGGGGGGTGATATGCAGCGACCTTAAGGGTCCTATCACCCCCCCCCCGTGATAGGCGTGGAAATCGATACTTGGTCGTTTTCGTCGACCATTTTTCGAACTATGTACGCGTTTTCGCAGCGTGCACGAAGGACAAGGCCGCACGGATGTTCGGGCATTTCATTTCATGGTTCGAAAACGAGTTCTCCTGCAGGGTGCACGTGCTGCGTACCGACGGTGGCGGCGAGTACCAGAACGTTGATCTGTTCTGCAAACAGACTGGTATACGTCGTCAGGTTACCGAAGCCGGCACCCCTGCGTCGAATGGCAAAGCGGAGCGCATGAACCGGACCATTTTCAACATGGTCCGGTGCATGATATTCGGATCAGGCGTACCATTGACGTACTGGTCGGAGGCGGCTGAGTATGCAGCATATATACTCAACCGCACTCCGACAAGGTCAAACACCGGTCGAATTTCTCCTCTTGAAGTACTCACCTGCAAGAGACCGGCGGTGAATGAAATTGTGGTATTCGGGTCCCAGTGCATGGTTTGGAGGGACCCGAAGAAGAAGGCGTTGTCGAAGCACGCCGAATGCGCACTTATCCTTGGAAAGAGTGACGAAACCAAGGGATATAAAGTGCTGCTACTTAAGGATAGGGTGGTCGTGGTGACCAGGCACGTCACAGCGATTGAAACGCTGAGTGACGAGGCTAGCAACAAAATCGCCAAGGTGTTAGAAGGTGAATGCAGCCAAGAGCTTGAAGAGTTAGCAGAATCTCGTGCCAGGGTCACCGATTCAAATACACAGATTTTAGGACATTCAAATGATGGAATACCGGTGTCTGAAGCGACGCCCAAGCACGCGGAAACCACTGGGCAGGGTGCGAGAAAGTCACGCAGGAAGAAAAAAAGACACCCAAGGGATGCGACTATGAAGCGTCGAAGTTCTCGAAGGGCGGTTGCAAGCGACGTCGTTCCGGAAACGGTTGACAAAAATGGTGAAAATGGTGGAACCGCCCTATGCATTTATGCAGTCTGTGAAACGAATGCTGGTACGGCAAGTGCACTACCGATGCAGCCGGATCCAAGGAATTACAGGGAGGCGCATGGTGGCCATCATTCGATGATGTGGAAACGCGCCGAAATGGAGGAGATCAAGTCGCTCCAAGAACTAGGCACATGGGACATCGTGCGCCGTCCCGCCGGCAAGGTACCTCTTCCGACCAAGTGGGTGTACAAGACGAAAGTCTGTGCAGATGGTTCGTTTGAGAGGTACAAGGCCAGGTTAATTGCCAGAGGCGACAAGAAAGTTTTTGGAGATGATTACTTATTCACGTTTTCAACCGTTATGAGTTGAACAACGTAAAGTTTCTCCTGGTGCTGACTCAAGTATGGGGGGTAGCGGCAAGTCACGGCGATGTGCCAAGTGCCTACCCCAAGGCAAAATCTGAAGACAATGTGGAAATATACCTGCAAGTGCCGCAAGGTATGTAAATTACAGACGAAAAATTGCGTGATTATGGTGTGCAATCACCAAAGGAGCTTGCGCTCAAGCTAAGGCGAAACCTATATGGTTTGAAGCAGGCTGGACGCCTGTGGCATCAGTGTCTGTGCGAGACATTGATGAAGTTTGATTTTGTGCAGTGTGTCACGGACACATGCATTTTTGTAAAGCACGTGGGAAATGAAACAGCTGAAGTCGGAGCGTACGTTGACGATCTCCTGGTCACCGGTACCAGCGATCAAATAGTTGATGAATTTTTCGACGACATGGAAGTGCTCGAGTTAAAGGATTTGGATTGTGTTACCAAGTTTCTCGGTATTCGAGTCGCAGGGGATCCGAGAAATGGATATACTTTGGATCAAGAGGCGACTATTAAGGGAAATCCTGGTTTCACACAAACTGGAAAAGATAAACCCAGCACGCACTCCGGTGATGGTACTTGATGAAAGCAAAGAGTTTCAAGAGCAATTGTCGTTGCAACCACGGGGCAACATACCCAGTATCAAGCACCATCACAACGTCAAACATTATTATTAAAAAAAAATAATTTAACTCAAAATTTTAAAATTCAAATTTCAAATATTTTATATTTTTTTGAATTACAAACGGAATTTTCTAAGTTTAAAAATATACCTCGACCTAAAATTTCAGGTCCTACAGGTACACTAACAATTGAACCAGTTCTTTTTACAAAATTATTTTTTTTTTCATTAAAAAGAATTATTACTTTAAATAACATCCAACAAACAAATACAGTAATAATGATTAAAAAAACATTAAATCATGATGAAAATTTTAGGTAAAACAACAAAAGGTAGTAAAATTATTTATGGTAAATATGCACTAAAAGTTTAAAATATTTTGACCAAAAAAATTAAAGGTTTTTTTGCTTTTTTTAAATCTTTACAAAAAGAATGTTTTCCTAAAATAATATTTATTAAACTTTGAAAAGCGGAACATTCTGTAAATTAAAAAAGATATATTGTGAAATATATTGAAAATATCAGAAAAGAAAATGCTGGCATTAGTAACTTCTAGTTTTTTGCTATTGTTCCAAAATCGCTGGTGGGCAGCCTGCTGTGGGTTGCGAGGTGCACACGTCCTGACATTTCGTTCGCTGTGCACCGCGCCACCAGAAAGACCCATGCACCCACCGTAGGCGATTACAAGATTGCTAAAAGGATCCTCAAGTACCTTAAGGTAACGAGTGACCTGAAACTGGTTTTGAAGCATGACGAAGATCTGCCGATGCCGCTGCGCATAATGGTATACAGTGATGCAGATTTTGCGGCCGATAAGGCGGATCGAAAGAGTGTTTCGGCGATGGTGCTCTTCGTAAATGGTATGCTTGTGAGTTGGGCCTGCAAGAAGCAGACAGCGGTGGCATTATCGACCACCGAAGCGGAATTTGTTGCTGCTGCTGTAGCTGGCAAGGAGGCGCTTGGCTTGCGGGAGCTACTTGCGGAAATTGGCATGCATTCGAAGACACCGTTAGTGTTCAAGATGGACAACCTAGCTGCCATTAAACAATTGGAAGATGAGTCGAGCGCTGCTAGCACGAAGCACGTCGACATCAAGCTTAAATTCTTGAAAGACTTTACGAGGAAGGGCATTGTTTCAGCTAGTCACGTGCCAAGTGTGGATATGCTGGCCGATCTACTAACCAAGGACCTCAATGCGCCAAGGATTCAAGTGTTGCGTGCAGCGCTAGGGCTACAGTGACGATGGTGCAGCCTCCGGTCTTCCAGGAGGAGTGTTGGAAGAGTGTGTACCCATTTTGGAGTTTACACTCTTCCGTATAGTGGAAGCCCATTGGCTGATGCAGGTAAGACATACATTTTTTTCATATGAAAGCAGTTACGAGATTTAAGTTGCATTAGGACCGAATAGTGACTTAAGTAACCATACATAATATATATCAGTATACATTTTGCATTACGAAACAGACTCTGGACTGAATATCTGCTGGTCCTGACGCGACGTGCACGCAGTTCGCTACCTTCCACTGATCCTCCCGCGCTGAAACTTGGTCAGCGGGTGAGTCTTGATTGTGGGAAGTGATTGCAATCTTTTCTGTGCATTTCTAACACGGTTTCGTCACGAGAGGGTTAACAAGGTCCCCGCTAGCGGGATTCATCCCCGGACAGTATAGAATTGGACGACCCAGTCCCTCCAACGGGAAGAACTGATGAAACGCATACTCACTCAGCTCTCTCGGGTTGGAACACGTCTCTATTTTTTTAGAGGGGAAGACAAGTTTGGCCGCTATTGAAAAGACTGGAGACGTTTTGGAAGTTTCTGCGAAACTGACGGAAAATTGGAGTAGTCCTGTTGTTATGGCAGACATGACTGATCGATATATGTTTCAGTCTCCTCGGTATACTTTAATCAAGTATAACCACTGCCCGCTCAAGTATTTCTGCCCAGGAGCTAACTCTAGTCTCTACCCGTTACTCTCTGCCCCTTACTAAATATAGTCATCAAGGAATTTACCAAGCGAGCGTAACAACCCACACTCATGGGTACAAAAGGTAGGATGGTTGTAGACAAGCTATGGCTATGATTCCCCGGGCACGTCAGTATGTTGCTGACTGGCCGGATTCAGATGCCAACGAACAGTGTACTCCCTCAGATATTGAGTCACCTGGGCCGCCGGTATGCGACTGAGGAAGTTATAAGAAGATTACGATGTGGACCACACCTGTTGCCCGGATCTCTTCGTGATCTCGGCTATCACTGCGAGTCCCGAGCTCGTGATTTCACGAAACGGACAAGTTTGTCTGAAGAGTTAGTTCCTTGGGGTAAAGCATTTCGCCGCTAATGATGCTCAAGAAGAAAGGACGTGACAATCTGCTTGGCCCTCGGGAGTGCCAGGTTAATATTGATGCTGAACCTACTCCCTACAAGACTCTGTCAGGAGCTGAATTATTGTGATAGTGACCATAATTCCAAGGAGGATCATGCATATGATCCTAAACATTTAAAGAGATAATGGAACAAACGATGCCCGGGCAGGTCCTCGAGAAGGGCGTAACATTGGGCATGCAGACTAAACAAGGAAGTCGATGAAGTACTACAGAAATCCTTTCATCTAAGAGAACTAGAACATTTTCTAGAAGACCGATGGAGTTACAACGATTTCCCGCCCTAAAGCGATTGGCAAGTGGAAAGCCACGTCTTGCCCCCGGTTTCATCGGGCAACACGCTCGACTTGTACAAGGGGTTGTTTGCGCAACGCGTGCAAGCACGGCTTGGGCTTTTCTCCCTAATCTTCGGTTCAATTTGGATGATAAGGTGATACTGAAGACTGCGTCGACGCTACAAAATTTGTCTGATGTCTCTGGTGGGCCTTTCCAAAGGTCGAGAAACTACCGTGTCCGCTCCATCATCCCGCCAAAGGTGGCTGAACTACAGTCTCGAGGCCTGTGATCTACCTCAGAGCGATATATCCTAAATTGGTATCACATGATTAGACAATAGAATGTGCTGTAGAAGTGCCTTGTAGCTTAACTTTCTTTAGCCGCTCCTCGTACTCTTCTCCGTTGTACTTTTGCCTGGAGATGCGTGCGTCGATATCATTCCTTGGTGTCCCTGAACGTTTATCCCTCCGTAACAGCGTGAAAAATATGTCTCAGAAGCTCTCGCTCATTTCCAGGTCCAACATCACTGTAACTCCGGACTGATCATAAGTCTCCAGACCGATCACTTTTCGACTTTTTGGTAGGGGTACGAAGTCTCATGTGTCATTCTTGCGAAGCGACCTGAGTTCCGATAGGCCTGCTTCTTTTCAATGCTTTGTATTTGTGGATTCCATAGCATATATATATATATATATGCTGTGCGTATATCCCCCTGAATACACGACGCACGCCGCTTCGAAATCAAAGTCCGTTGCCGTAGCGGACATGTTTATCAGCGTAGAACTCCTGTTCCCCGGCGCTTGGGTGCGAGAAGTGCTGTTGCATCTTCTAGTAATTGGGTTCAGCTTGACGCTTTGCATTGATCCCTGCTTCTTTTCGTTTGAGCTTGAATCTTCTTCGTTATTAGTTGCGTCTTCATCTTCTTAGATCGTTCTTGTTGTGGTACATGGACGTATGCGTGAGATCCAAAAAACCTTGAGGTTGGTCAGTATGGGATTGTTGTTGGTTCAACGCTGATAAACCAACTTGGCCTGCTTGATTGCCTTAGTTGGGCACCGATTCCTTAAACGTATAGTGGTCAAGAGTGCTTCGCCCCCAAAAACCCTTTGTCATTCCGATATGTTCAAGCATGCAACGCGTGCGTGAATTAATATGCGATTTATTCTTTCCGCAGTCCGTTAAGGTGTGGTGTGTACAGCGGCGTGAATGTCTGCAAAATTCCTCTTTCTTTCCAGAACTTAGTCATGCTGGTACTCGCATATTCCTCTCCGTTATCACTGCGAAGACTTTCTGTCAGTATTTCAGCCATCGTAACGTATTCAGCGAACTGCTGTGCCACTTGGGACTTGTTCTTGATTAGATAGACAACACCATAATGTGAGTTATCATCAATGATGTCACGAACTATCGTTTGTCACTGAAGGTGCCAGTCGACATTGGTCTGCAGACGTCGCTGTATATGAATTCGAGTAGCTTCGTTGCTCGATTAGCAGAGTTGGATTGAAACCGTAGACGAGTCTGTTTCCCAAGGGCAGAGCCGCCGCCAAAAGTCCAATTCTTGACTGAAGTGCACTCGACTCTGTTCCCATGTTATTCTTGACGATTGCATTGAGCCCATCGTGACCGATATGTCCAAGTCGAAGGAGCAAATGGTATGATTAGCTCGTTTTCTCGATTTGACTGCATTTGGTTCATCACATGTTTCAGGCTTCCTTTAATGCTTAAATAAGCCTTTGTCTTTTCAGGCTCCAATCATCTATTGTAGGTCTTTTTTTCTGCAAAGCATCTGTGCGAGGGAAACGTCACCGGTCCAACATCCCTTGGTGAAAACGTCCAACGGATTTCTCGATAGTATCTAATGTAGCATACATTCCTTGTTTCGTTTCTTTGGAGGTCTTCACTGACATGACTATGTCACCGCTACCGATAACTGGAACAACGCCATCATCCGCGAGATGCACTTCGACAGGAGTGAGGACTGTTCGTTGCTGTCGTTCATCCAAACGTGCGTACTGCGTCACACGTGTTTCAATTGCCACGTACTGGCGTGCGACATTCCACTACACTTAGATGTTCCGAGCAAGTAGCGTGATAGCGAAAAGTAAAATAACAAACGTAGACTTATTTTTCACAGTCCTTGCGCAGCTTAAACGTAAAGCAGCGACCCAAACCAACAATCACGTGATACGGGAAACCAATACGTGAAAACAAATCCAACTGCCACTGCAGCGTTTCAAGTATTCAACGTAATAGTCACCAAACAAGCTGCGCACACTGTAGCGCACTTGTTAACCCACACGAGAGTCAATAATCAAATTCAGAAGTGATTGATTAGTGTTAAGTTTATACCTAAAACAAATAATATGCAAATACACAATGTTTTGTACCTAACCTAAAGTTATGTTCAATACATCACCTTTTCACTGTAAGGTCAGTTGAAATCCAAAATGGCGACGCGAGCTGCTGCGCAAAAAGCGCGCGCTTCTAACAAGGACCTTGCAGTTTCTTATAAAATTTTTAGAGCATGTCATATGCTGTATCGCGCTTGAGTCGACCAGCCGTATGTCATTCGACTTAGTGCATTTCGTATCACACAAATGAAAAGATAGTCGACCAAATTTTATTCTTTTTGGCGACGTTCGCGCGCTTAGACATATAGCTTTCCTGACCACGTGAAGGATACTCCGCAATCCAATGGCGAACCTTGCCAGATTGCTGGTACGAACGGGGCTTCCTTGCACGTCGTCCTTTGCGCTTATTTGTCCAGGGTGTAGCCAAAATGCGCCAATTATGACACCAGATAGAGTCATGCGTTAATTTTGGAAACGTTTCCATAACCAACAAATGCCACCTGCGATCGGCCAATAATAATAGTAGGGGTAATGTAATGACATAAGCACCGATGATATTTAAGTTGAAACATCATTGTACTAATTGGAACACGTATGTTGTCCGAAAGGAAATTTGGATTATAAATTCTTATAATCATTTACTTTCATACGTCGCATAAAAAGAAGGTATATTTCAAATTAAACAAGTCCCTGCTTTATTTCTGCCTTTGCAGTCTATTATTAGGGAGGGTCAATGTTAACGATCGTGAAATCAAAATCAGACTGATTTCAGCCGGCAAGCGCGGCTGATTTCGCCAATCCCGAATGAACAAGTCCTGGGGTTGCTGATGCAGATTTCCAAATTGGCGATTTTTCGTGAAATCAGGACAGCTGATTTCACCGCTGCTGATATCTAAACCCTAAATCCTAGACCTACATATTTTACGTAGATTGTAAAGTCTACCGGCGAACACAATGTGCGCTCTTAATCAAAGTTCGATGAAGAAGACGGGTGAATATGTAATGGGGTGCCATTACATAATTGATATTCAAGTTAGAATATCACGGTTTAATATTCAGACGCGTTGTCTGAAATTTAAATAAGAAGATTATAAGATATTATAATCTACGAAGGAAAAGTCGATTCGGTATAAATACCGAATCTTGCAGGCTAACTAATAGTACAGTTAGTTGAATACTTGATATTATTATATTAATTAGGTAGTTACTATACTATTAGCCTCTAAACCACCCATTAAATAAACACTCTTAATATTGCATTCTTAGACCTAAGTAAATATTTATATTTACTTTTAGTATAGGATTAGTTGTCATCAACTAATCCTGCCTTAATTGTATTGCGGGCTTCCTCGCAATTACAGTGTAAGCCTGTAACAGGATCAGTCCTGTTACACCTGGTAGCACTTTGTGGTCCGTCTTAACGACCACAGTTCCGTTCCGCTCGTCAACTAGCGGAGCGAAGACTAAGAGCCGCTCGGCGTCATGTCGCGAGAAATGACGCCTGACGAGCGAGAGAGAACGCTGGAAGTGGTGAATAAGCACTTCCCTCACTTCTCGTCGCGTAGTAAAGACGCGACGGTGGAAATGGTTCGGTCTATGGGGACCGACATCATTACCTTCCTCCTGGGTAAGTCCCCGGAGGAAGTGGTAGAGGTGGTGAATCGCTTTAGGCGAAACCATCTAGAAAAGCCAGTACGGCCCGCTCCAGAGGCAGCGCGGACCGCACCTGCACCTGCAACGCATAGCGATGAAGCGGTAAAGGCGCGAGTACCGCCCTTTACCGGCGAAGGGGGCGAGCCCCTTCGTAGATGGTTCGCAGAGGTGGAAGATGCCATATCTGCGCAAAATATTGCGGACGAACGTCAACAGGCGTACTTCGCCACAACATGTCTGGGCGGCAGAGCCAGGGCATTGGCGATGAGTCGCAGAGCCACTGACGACTCTGCGTTCCTTCCATATAAGGAATTTAAAGCTGAGCTAAAGCTCAACTTTGAAGCTCCATAAATGGAGCTAAGTAGTCGGCAGGAGTTCATGGAACTCCGGCAAGGTAAGCTTCACCTTCAAGCTTACGCTCAGAAGACGCAATATTTGCTGTCAAATATTGTGTATGAGCCGGTGCCCCCTGCTATGCAGGTCACTGGCTTCATGAAGGGACTCAATGATGGTCCCGTCAAACAGAGTCTCTACCGGCACCCGCCAGAGACTCTAAGGGATGCCATTGATATGAGCATCCGTGAAGAGTTCAGCATACGATCAGCGTCATCGCATGCTGGGTACAGCCGAAGGGCTCAACAGCCCTTCGCTTTTGACATGCCGCAACAGCATGTCAACAATCAGCAGTCAGGAAGACGAAGCTCACACTTCGTCCCAAGAAAAAGCCACCCACGCCAGAGCATGGGCGGTGGAGGTCCAGAGCCGATGGACCTATCAGTTGCGGTTGCTTCGAACACGAAGCAACCGAAATTTAAGAAGAATATTCGCTGCAATAGATGCGCTAAAATGGGGCATTTTGCCCATGAGTGTATGGCACCGCGTCCGGTGCCACGCAGTCAGCGGACGGAACCGTCCGCTGCACGGCGACACCAACAGGGGACATCACCCTGTTGGTGCAAAAAACTTAAATCACCAGTAGGGGCGGGGCGCCCTACTGGGAATGTTATCCCACATGCCGACATAGGGCATGTGAGGGTAATAGCCCCAGACGGGACTATGTCCTGTCAAAAGGTGCAGGGTGATGATAAGCCTATTATCACCCTGGCGGTTAAGCCGCACGGGAGCGATGTCCCCATGCGAGCTTTGTTTGACACAGGAGCGTAAAACAATTTCGTTAGAACTCAGAGTCTAACGCTGTTGAGCGTCATGGAGGTAGAAACCCCACGAAGTATGTTGTCAGTCCGGTTAGCAACAGGTGCAACCGTGACTATTCCAAAGCGTGTGATTAAAACACGCTTCGAGTTGAATGAACTGTCATTCGAGGATGAATTCATCGTCCTCGATTTAGATGACAAGTTCGATGTGATACTTGGAATCCCATGGATGTCCAAGTTTAAACCTTCGATCGACTGGGTTAACCTATCGATCGACTGCGGCGGACCCACATGATCTGATCACCCTGTGTGTAATCCGGCTGTATCAGAAGATACAACCGTAGCGTCGGACAGTCTGATGGATAGCGATGGCACCACCAAGTCTGTTCCGACACGATCAGCGGAAGGTACCTCCGCTGGTGAGAGTCCAGAGGGACTACCACACGCAACGTAAGAGTCGCTGCGTGTTGGAGAGATATCCACGGGTGATAAAGACCACCGTGAGAATGAAGTGATATCCACGGTGGGAAACACCCACCGTGAGAATGAAAATGTATCCACAGTGGGAAACACCCACTGTGCGACCGAAGGTTCCAACACGACGAATGAATTCCGTGTTGATGAGAGTGAACTCACGATCGAGTGCAATCGTGAGCAAAACTCCGTGGTGGCCAGTGCCCACCACGTTGCGTTAGCCATGCACACGGGTGATAAAGACCACCGTGTCGCAGAACAGGCGGCCGATCAGACGAGCACATCTGATCGCCAAGAAAATTCCATGGTAGGCAGTGGCCACCATGATGATGAGTATTCGCACACGGTGAATCGTAATCACCGTGTAGCAGTCAATCAGACGAGTGCGTCTGATTGCATGGGCAGTTTCGTCGAGACGATCAACGTCTTGACGCAAACGGAGACCGTATTAGCCTCCCAGTCTCTGTTGATGGAACACCCTCCGAAAGAAGGTTCGGAGGTGATGGCTCTTCCAGCGCTAAGCTGGAAGAAGTTTATGAAGAACTTGCACGATGATCAGATCGAACAGATCTGTATTATCGTTGCAACAGATGATGTAGTGGATATTCGTGAACGAATACCCACGTTACAAGTGGAAAACATCGGGAAAGAGGTTCCCAATGATCAAACAAAGTTCAGCGCTTTGAATCGCAGAGCTGGGAGTCGCTTAAAGCGACCTCCCCATTTTATGAGGTACTTCGAGAATACGCTGACGTATTCCCAGAAGAAGTACCTAGCGAGCTCCCTAAGGATAAGGGAACTCGTCATGAGATTGACCTCGTGCCAGGCACGAAGTATTGTGTTACGCGGCAATGGCCGTTGCCGCGTGATCAGGTAAAAGCGATCGACGAGTTTTTCGAAGCTCGTCGTAAATCAGGCCAAGTGCGGGAGTCTACCTCACCGCACTCTACCCCCACCTTTTGTGTGAAGAAGTCCACAGGTGGGTGGAGAATCGTTCACGCTTATAACAAGCTGAACGCAGCGACGGTACCGGCACAGACGCCGATACCGCGAAAAGATGTCATCATTGATGGCATGTGAGGGAGCACCATCTTTAGTGCTATCGATCTAAGAGATGGATTTTATCAAATCCTCATGCGTGAGAAAGACATCCCTCTCACGGCGGTAAGCACCCCAAGCGGCATGCTTTGGGAGTGACTTGTTATGCCGCAGGGGCTTCGAAATGCCCCTGCTACGTTTAACAGATGCGTAACCATCTATTACGCCCGGTGCGAGAATTCGCACCGAGTTATTTCGATGAAGTGTTCATCCATAGTAAGGTTGAACATGATACAAGATATGTAGATGTCCATAGAGAACATCTACGTCGAGTGTTAGAGCTTATGCGTAAGCATAAGATCTATGCAAATCTAAAGAAGTGCACCTTTGGTGCACCTGAGATACCCGTTCTTGGATGTTTTGTGGGCAAGAACGGGGTGCTTCCTGATCCAGAAAAGATCAGGGTGATCGTTGAATGGCCTACGCCAAACAACGTTAAGGAACTTCGAAAGTTCCTTGGGTTGGCAACATATTTGCACAAGTATTTGTGCAACTATGCTGGGTTAATACGACCTCTTTCTCAATTACTTAAGAAAGATGTCGAATGGCATTGGGATACCCAATGCCAAGATGCTTTTGATGTAGTCAAGCAAAGCTTGATGAAGCGCCTGTCTTGGCTATAGCCGATAACGAGCGTCCGTTCCACGTCGTTTGCGACGCGAGCGATTTCGCTATCGGATGTGCTTTGATGCAGCGTGATCACGATGACCGTGATCGCGTAATCTGCTATCAATCGCGTCAGTTGCGCCCAGCCGAGCGCAACTATCCAGTGCATGACAAGGAAATCCTTGACATGAAGTATGCACTGGCCAAGTTTCGGATATATCTCTTGGGAGATAGACCAGCCAGGCTTGCTGGTCGTCTTTGCGGACGTGAAAGGCTTTAATAAGCCTTGGAGAGTCTTGATATACTCTGGATTGCTGACAATTATGTCAGACGGGTTTCTGTGGAGAAGAGTCGGATGTATGCCGAGGCCCTATAGGCACGTTCTCGTGACGTTGTCACGGTACGTCTAGCTACGGGAGTACATTTTTCTGTACCCAAGGTCTCGATTGACCTTAAGCTGAAGTTTGCAGACTTTGACCGCTTATAAATTTGCCTAGTCCTGGATTTGGACCCGACGTATGACCTCATTCTGGTAATGAAGTGGCTGGAACACCATGATCCATGGATAGACTGGAAGTCTAAGTCCATTGGATCAACGCACCCGCGATCGGGTGAAGCATTGGCGAGTCATTAAACCACCTTTGCTCGATCGCAAAAGCGATTCTGGCGAGAGATTGGGATTTCTTAGATGATCAGTCCCAATGAGGTCAAGAAAGTGTTCCTTGACGAGGAGGATTCGGCGGTTAATCCCCACGTCGATATAGGCGAGACTGGTGAGTCGCCAGTGGTAAAGGTGGATTCCTCTGAGGTTAAGAGCGAGGCGCTTCCTATATAAGAGACACAAGGTTTGTCTCTTCTGCAGGTCGGGGTTACCGACCACGCCGTGTGCGGCGAGAAAGTTTCGACTCCAGTGGTAGGGGTAAACACCCCTGTGGTTAAGCGCGAGGCGCTTCCAAGCGGAGAGACCCGTAGTTCGTCTCTTCCGCACGTCGGAATTGATTCCCATCACGCCGTACAAGGTGATACCGGCGAGTCACCGGTAGTAGAGGTAACGACCTCTGTGGATAGGCGCGATGCGCTTCCAATAGATGGGGTAATCGACTCCCCCCATCTGGGTCCCGGGACGAGTCTGAGGCCAGTAGTCAGCGGTCCTATCGGATGCTGAATAGCGTGACAGGTGTTGTCACGGAAGGCGTAAACCTGGAACGGTTTCCTGGGGTAGGCGAACTGTTGTCGTTGAAGGAGATGTCCTTCAACGAGTTTGATACTGCTGTAAAAGCAGGTGAACTGGACAAGATCGTCGTGTTGCGTCCGGAAGAGGAGTTCAACTCCTCATCCACGATGGACGAGTCAGTTTTAGTGCAAACCAAACAGGCATTGAATGCCCGAAGCGGCCTCGAGATCCTTGCGGATCCTGAGGACCCTTACCATTCCTTAATTAAGAAATTCGGAGATGTCATTAGTGACCACCTACCGATGGGTTTACCACGGATCGGGGAGTCCGACATGAAATTGACTTGGTTCCTGGAACCAAATACTGCGTCACTAGGCAGTGGCCTCTCCCCAAGGAGCAATGCGACGTCATCGACGCATTCTTCAAGGGTAAAGAAGAGGCAGGGATGGTACGGGAGAGCAAGTCTCCCCACTCATCTCCCACTTTTTGTGTTCGTAAACCGAACGGAAAGTGGCGCATTGAGCATGCGTACAACAACCTGAATACAGCTACTGTACCAATGCAAACTCTGATTCCTTGGAAGGATGTCCTCCAGAACAATATGGCAGGCTGTACTGTTTACAGCGCCTTAGATCTGGTGGACGGGTACTATCAGGTGCTCATGCGAGCATCCGATATTCCGCTTACAGCGGTCAGCACGCCTAGTGGCATGCTGTGAGAGTGGCTTGTTATGCCACAGGGGCTTTCGAATGCGCCAGCGACTTTTAATCGCTTGGTGACTCAACTCTTCCGCCCTCATAGAAAGTACGCTCAGACGTACTTCGACGATATATTCGTTCATAGTAGCGCGGAAGGCGACTTGTCTGATGTTCAGACGCATCTGATACACCTTCGATCGGTGCTCGAAAGTATGCGAGAGCATAAGTTGTATGCAAACGCATCCAAATGTATCTTTGGTGCTGAGGAAATTCCTTTCATCGGATGCTTCATCGGTAAGGATGGAGTGCGGGCGGATCCCGCGAAGGTGAAAGCCATTGTGGATTGGCCTTCGCCTGTAAATCTTAGAGATTTACGGGAGTGGCTTGGATTAGCCAATTATCTCCACAAGTACATCGAGATCTACGCTGAGATGTCGAAGCCATTGACAGACCTTCTTAAGAATGACGTAGATTGGTGTTGGGAATCCAAACAATTAAAATCTTTCGAAGCGGTTAAGGGGAGCTTGTTGAAAGCTCCCGTTCTTGCTCTCCCAAATTCTGGGAAATCATTTAGCGTCGTCTGCGACGCCTCCGATTTCGCAATCGGATGTGCTTTGTTACAAGCGGACGATGCGGGAAGAGAACGCGTGATTGCGTTTGAGTCGAGGCAGCTTAAAGCTGCGGAACGGAATTATCCCGTTCATGATAAAGAGCTACTTTCCATGAAGTATGCCCTTGTCAAATTTAGGGTTCACCTACTCGGCTCAAAGCCGTTCGTGGCTTATACTGACCACGCGTCCTTACGGACAGCGATGAAGTCGCCTCATCTCTCCCAACGGATGGCCCGTTGGCTATCCTTCTTTGCGGATGATAACTTTGAGGTAAAGTACAAACCTGGTAAACAGAATGTACTTGCGGACGCGTTGTCGCGTCGTCCCGATTACGAGCTCGCTCACGCGACATTCGTCACCTCATCTGTGGTAGATCTCATACGCCAGGCGTATGAGAAAGACCCACAGTGCACGGCGCTAATCAGCGCGTTGGGTGGAAAGGGACTTGGCTTGTCTGAGCCAACCCTGTCAAGTCGATCTAAAGCTCAGTTATACCATTACAGTAACTGTGACGGTTTGCTATATTATAGCACGAGTGCGGAAGACACTCCGCGGGTGGTTGTTCCTCATGATGAGGAACTGAAGTATAGAGTCCTCTTCGAGGCACATGACGCCCCTACCGGGGGTCTTTAGGTCTATAGCGCTTTAAGCGCTTTGTATTGGTGGCCCAAGATATATAAGTGGGTCGGTGCGTATATTCTCACCTGTGAGACGTGTCAGAGGGTCAAACCCTCAGCAGATTGAGCGGCGTCTTTGGCGAGCTGATCCGTTCATATGGAGTGTTGGAAATCCATCAGTATGGATTTTATCTTCGGTTTTCCGAAGGATAAGGCCGGTAACACCGGCATATTGGTCTTTGTAGACCGTTTGATCAAGATGGCTCACCTGGCGGCGGTGAAAGAGTCTATTGATGGACAAGGAACAGCGAAAGTGTTCCTATCCGTGTCTTTCGACGGCATGGTCTACCCGATTCCATTGTATCGGATCGGGATGCCCGTTTTACGGGACAGTTTCGGGGGGCGTTGTTTAGGGTGCTGGGCACCAAGCTCCTCATGTCCACTGCGGATCATCCGCAGACGGAAGGTCAAACGGAACGCGTTAATAGTGTTGTAGAGGACGTTCTCCTGAGTTTATGTCCGGATTCTCCCAAGAGTTGGAGTGAGATGATTCCTATGGCCGAATTTACTATAAACAATTCGGTCCATGCATCTACGGGTTTTACCCCGTTTTACGTGAACGGATTAGTGAATCCGAGGGTTCCGTTGACGCCACGTGTGTGTGGCCCAGGGCTTGAGGGGGGAGGATTCCCCGATGTCATCCCTGTATCTGTGCGAAAGCACATCGATAAGTTTTTATCGACGCGCCTTAGTGTCTTACGACACGTTTGCGACGCCATGGTGGAAAGTCAAGACAAGCAAAATGAATAGGCCGACCCTTGCGGTCGGCCTAACAACTGGGCGTATAAAGTAGGAGAAAGTGTTTTATTAAACTCTAAAAACCTTCCTACACATGCAGTTTCTAATGTGTTAAGAAACAAACCGCATCCCAGGTTTGTGGGGCCTTTCAAAGTGCTATCCCGAAAGGGCTTGGCATACACCTTGGATATTCCGAAGGCGATGCGTACGCATCCAACCTTCTATGTGGGTATGCTTAAGCCATACCAGAACCCGGAGGCGGATCCTATCTTGGAGGGGGTTGAAAAGGCGGATAGCCGTAAGAGCCGTAAGACGAGGCAGGGCGGAGCAACTCCGACAGGGTCAAAATGCGACCACGAAGCTCCGAAACGTTCGACTCGAGAGAGTCAAGCCGCCTCTAGATGCGGTCAATCGCACTCCCCTCATCGCGGAGTCCCTCTTGGACGTCCTGGATGCGATGGCTGTGTCGATCACAGCGCTCGCGAAACTCACGTCGCAATTGTGCGACCTCCTCCTCCAATTCTCGATTTGGGGGGTACTCCACATAACATGTGGATCGTCTGACGGCGCGACACCATCACCGGGGTGAAACCCAGTATCTGGTGAAGTCGAAAGGTTATCCACATTCACAGAGTTCGTGGGAGTACGAGATTCCCCTGCGGCAGGATTGCCGAGACGTCCTTGACGCTTTCGAGCGGGAGAATCCCGCTGCGAGTCGACGACCAAAGGGGCGGTAGAAGCCCCTTCACTCCCAGTAGTTGGGAGTTCTCCGGAGGAAGATGCGGCGCTCGCACTGTTCTCTGGCACCGCGTAGGGGGGAGGGGCGCTGGCATAGCGCGTGCGATAAGGGGCACGTAATTGCCGCATCGCTTTGGCTCTGGCAAACGCCAGGCGCAACACCCTCTCCACCGGAACGTCACGGGAGGAATAGCTGTTTTGCAGCTCAGTATATCTAGGGAGACGTTTATCCCCTTCCGCCCAAGCGCGGAACTTTTGTTCTGTCTCTTCGGCATTCTCTCCTTGAAGTAGAACGATGGGAACCTCGCGGAGGTTCTCAACATGGGCACCCTGTGCCTGTCTATCAAATCGCTCTCGGTATGAGATGCCCGTGAACTTCTTCTGCGTGAGCAGTTTTGCCCGGAGTTGTCTCCGGCGTTCATATTGATGCGGCTTTTCAGCCGCAGGGCAAGGGGTATATAAGGCTAAACCGTTCTTTACCTCATTTTTAGCCCACCTTTGGGGGTCGCGAGGACCCGTAAAATTATGTGCCGCCCGTGACGAGCGTTTAGGGGCGCGTAATGCGGCCTCTCGTGCCTGTACGGAAAGTTGGGCTTCCTAAGACGCGTCCAGATCAATGGTGATGGTCGCCTTCGGCGACCCGGATGCATCATCCGAAGTTGATAGGGTTGGCGCACGAGTTAGTGCATTTTCCCCACGTGTGGGGAACGGATTAGTCTGCCGACATCGCCGTTCGGCGTTGTCGGAGCGGTCATCCTTAGGGGATATATCCCCTAGGGCCTCCTCCTCCGAAATACCGGAGTCAGAATAGTTGTCATCCCCTTCTCGGGGAGAATCTTCAGCACCACTAAAGGTGCTCAGGGTAGGCCAGAGTTCTGGCAGTTGGAGTTCTCCAATTATAATTTATTATCGCGTGGAAATAGTCTTGATGGGGAGGATTTAACAGGGTTACATTTGGTTACGTTGGTGTACGTAAGTACACAACGGTTAAGGTCAAGTATTGACCAGTCCGAAAGGTTCGGACCTATTGGTTGTTTTAACCAATCAGGGCAGGAGCCCTTGGCGAGGCGTGGCACCCTGCCACGTGTTGGTACACAGGTGGTATACACTACATTTTGGCTAGGTACGAATTAAGTAAGTTCTACTTAGTATTGCATATAGTTTATATTAGTTTATTAAGTTAGGCTAATTTTATAAATAAATCAGTTTACAACTTACACTATATCCAGCTAGACGTTCGACCGGGAAAGGTCGAACGTGCTGTGAAGTGTTATAGCAAAAGGGAGCACCTCCCTTAGCTACCCCCTTACTCAGGGAAGCCTTGGCATAAGGCGTTAGTGTTTACTAACTGTAAACTCAGGGAATCTTGACCCCGTGTGAGAGAGAAATCTCCCACTAAGCCCTTATATAAGGGCGTATCGGCTAAGTAGCGGCGTATAGCCGCTTAAGGAAAGTCTTCCTCTGTGCGCTACCCGCACCGTGCGAGTACGCACCGGCTACATAATACCTGTAGAAAAAACTAAAAATGTGGCTTGAACATTTGATGTTCTAATAATATAAAATAGGCATTTTACCTACTTAACCAGCACCAAGTATTTTTGGATCACTTCAGTGCTCTTAGCGCGTCAAATGCCACAGTACGAATGATGTTCTTCTGTAACTGGACTGATCCTGTTACAGGCTTACACTGTAATTGCGAGGAAGCGCGCAATACAATTAGGGCAGGATTAGTTGATAACAACTAATCCTATCCTAGAAGTAAATATAAATATTTACTTAGGTCTAAGAACGCAAAATTAAGAGTGTTTATTTAATGGGTGGTTTAGAGGCTAATAATATAGTAACTACCTAATTAATATAATAATATTAAGTATTCAACTAACTGTACTATTAGTTAACCTGCAAGATTCGGTATTATAACGAATCGACTTTTCCTTCATATATTATAATAACTTAAATCTTGTTATTTAAATTTCAGACAACGCGTCTGAAATTAAACTGTGATATTCTAACTTGGATATCAATTATGTAATGGCACCCCATTACATCACCCCCCACTTCAGGTGGTTGGCCAATAATAATGCTTATTTTGGCCAATCATGGGTGGCACTTGTTGGTCGTTCTCATTTACCAACTGATTGACCATCGACTCGATGGTCAAGGCACGCGGCGGCGCTCTAAAGAGAGCTGCTGAAAACATTGAAGGAGCTTCTTCCTCCGCCTCAGCACTAGGTGCTGAGGTTTTGAGTGACAACGGTGACGCTGCATTAGCAGCGTCAACTACGCAAAGGTCGGAAGACGTACCGTCTTCGACCACAGATGCTGCTAAGGCGGCATCTGGCAAGAAACAGGGAGATGTTGCTAATGCAACATCTCGCACGATGACAACCCCCGAATGGTGTGTTGCCAGGAAGGGTTCTTCCATGTTCGGAGACAGTTCTGACTCCGAACAAAGTGATCGGGGCACAGATGTTCCCGCGAAAGGATATAGCGAGTCGAAACTCGCTAGGTGCTCATCGCCTAACAGCGATGATAACTCTTGTGTCGATGTCATAGCTGACAGCGACAATGATCATCACAGATGGTTGCGGGAACGCAAAATCCCACCTGGACCATGTACGTCTCCACGTCGGGGTGGGTTAACCCCGGCGCGTGGTGTTGAAGCAGGCGGTGTTCCGCCTGATAAAATAGCTCTAACAGAAGCGGCGCCTGCCACTTCTGAAGCTTATCATCGTACGGAACCACATGTTCCGTACAAAGTGGGGTTTTGGACCCCTGGATGGGCTATTGCCCCCAACAGTGGCGGTCACCGTAAGCGGGACTGCCAATATGCGTTGTTCGATATCAACGTGCTGGATGACTTCGAAGACATCCAGTCACGTCGATTCGATCGAAGTACAGACGATTGACGTCTGTACTTTATTGACCTCTTTTTCCAGGTTCGATATTATTCGAGCCGGAAAGGGTCAAGGAGGAAAAGGGACGATAAAGACGCCTTGACTCAGAGTTGGAACGCTTTTGTTGACAACTACAACAAAATCCCAGATGATTACGTGAATAAAGTTCACGTAATGCGCGAGCACTTTTTAAAGCATTCGCGGACAGGCAAAATGGAATACATCCATTTTGCTTGCATCAAAGAAGGGTTGAACTATGTTGTCCCTTCTCACCTCGTTTGCCCGCGGTGTCCGCAGGGCGCTCCTCGTCTGTCAGAGGAGGAGTTGCGGGGGTACGGTGGTTTTTCCGTACCCGCCGAAATTCAGGGTTTAATTGGTACCCTGAATGCATCAAGACCTACTGTTGATGCTACTTCGCATTATGAGTTTGAGACTTCTTCTCAAACGCAGTCAAAAGGTCTGGGGTGTCGGCCCTCAGAACCTCAATCGGCTCCCAAGAGTCGAACTCTTGGGGGTAGCCCAGCCAGCGTACCAAGTACTCGGTACGCTGCCCCTTCTTCGAAGGCATCGAGCGCTTCGAGATCAAGCGCTCGAGGATATATCGCCTATTCCCCTGATTATCGATCAGGGGCGGCGGAGGTTGAGAATTCCCTCGCCGTTGTTGTTGCGGAGCATGGTTCTTCGCTCCGCAAGATCGAGGAGGGTTATTCCTCCTTGAGCAGCGATATGTCTCACTGTGTGAAGACATATCGGTATCTTCGCGAGAATGTCCGCGACATCCTCGGGGCGCACACTGCCCTCCAGCAGAAGAATGATCTTCTGTACATTGAGCTTTCCCGCTATAAGGGAGAGCTCGATCGGTGCACGGCTGATCTTGAGCAGTCGAAGGCGGAGGTAACGACTCTCCGCTCTGCTCATCAACGTCTGGAAGCCGATTACAAGTCTCTCTTGGGAGACTTGGAGAAGCACGGTATCTTCCGTGGTTCTGAGTCTCGTCGTAAGACGAAGACGAGTGATACGGCTTGAGCCGCCCAACATAGAATTTTGGGTGAAGCCGCATTGCTGTGGGAATGTCTAAGGTA
>CM047584.1:17026734-17091159 GCA_026184515.1 Peronosclerospora sorghi
TGTTGCTAACCGGACTGACAACATACTTCGTGGGGTTTCTACCTCCACGAAGCTCTACCGCGTTAGAATCTGAGTTCTAACGAAATTGTTTGACGCTCCTGTGTCAAACAAAGCTCGCATGGGGACATCGCTCCCGTGCGGCTTAACCTCCAGGGTGATAAGAGGCTTACCATCACCCTGCATCTTTTGACAGGACATAGTCCCGTCTGGGGCTATTACCCTCACATGCCCTATGTCGGCATGTGGGATAACATTCCCAGTAGGGCGCCCCGCCCCTACTGGTGATCTACGTTTTTTGCACCAACAGGGTGATGTCCCTGTTGGTGTCGCCGTGCAGCAGACGGTTCCGTCCGCTGACTGCGTGGCACCGGACGCGGTGCCATACACTCATGGGCAAAATGCCCCATTTTAGCGCATCTATTGCAGCGAATATTCTTCTTAAATTTCGGTTGCTTCGTGTTCAAAGCAACCGCAACTGATAGTTCCATCGGCTCTGGACCTTCACCGCCCATGCTCTGGCGTGGGTGGCTGCTTCTTGAGACGAAGTGTGAACTTCGTCTGCCCGACTGCTGCTTGTTGACATGATGTTGCGGCATGTCAAAAGCGAAGGGATGTTGAGACCTTCGGCTGTACCCAGCATGCGATGACGCTGATCGCATGCTGAACTCCTCACGGATGCTCATATCAATGGCATCCCTTAGAGTCTCTGGCGGGTTCCGGTAGAGACTATGTTTGACGGGACCATCATTGAGTCCCTTCATGAAGCCAGTGACCTGCATAGCAGGGGGCACCGGCTCATACACAATATTTGACAGCAAATATTGCGTCTTCTGAGCGTAAGCTTGAAGGTCAAGCTTACCTTGCCGGAGTTCCATGAGCTCCTGGAGACTACTTAGCTCCATTTCTGGAGCTTCAAAGTTGAGCTTTAGCTCAGCTTTTAATTCCTGATAAGTCAGGAACGCAGAGTCATCAGTGGCCCTGCGACTCATCGCCCATGGCCTGGCTCTGCCGCCTAGACATGTTGTGGCGAAGTACGCCTGTTGACGTTCGTCAACAATATTTTGCGCAGAGATGGCATCTTCCACCTCTGCGAACCATCTACGAAGGGCTCGCCCCCTTCGCCGGTAAAGGGCGGTACTCGCGCCTTTACCACTTCAACGCTATGCGTTGTAGGTGCTGATGTGGTCCGCGCTGCCTCTTGCGCGGGCCGTTCTGGATTTTCTAGGTGGTTTCGCCTAAAGCGATTCACCACCTGTATCACTTCCTCCGGCGACTTAGCCTGAAGGAAGGTAATGATGTCGGTCTCCATGGACCGAACCATTTACACCGTCGCGTCTTTACTACGCGACGAGAAGTGAGGGAAGTGTTAATTCACCACTTCCAGCGTTCTATCTCGCTCGGCAGGCGCCATGTCTCGCGAAATGATGCCGATCGGCTCTTAATCTTCGCTCCACTAGTTAACTAGCAGAACGGAACTGTGGTCGTTAGGACGGACCCCAAAGTGCTACCAGGTGTAACAGGACTGATCCTGTTACAGGCTTACACTGTAATTGCGAGAAAGCGCGCAATACAATAAGGGAAGGATTAGTTGATGACAACTAATCCTATACTAAAAGTAAATATAAATATTTCTTAGGTCTAAGAACGCAATATTAAGAGTGTTTATTTAATGGGTGGTTGAGAGGCTAATAGTATAGTAACTAACTAATTAATATAATAATATCAAGTGTTCAACTAACTGTACTATTAGTTAACCTGCAAGATTCGGTATTTATACCGAATCGACTTTTCCTTCGTAGATTATAATAACTTATAATCTCTTATTTAAATTTCAGACAACGCGTCTGAAATTAAACTGTGATATTCTAACTTGAATATCAATTATGTAATGGCACCCCATTACATTAACCCTCGTCCAGCAGGAAGCCTTTAACAGGCTGTTATCCTTGACGGGTGACGAAGGCATGCAACGCCTAGTGGAGCAGGGCCTTGAGGACGTGAAGGCAAGGGTAAATGCCCTCATCGCTCATGAAGCGAGTTTAGGTGGAGGTATTTCCACGGGGATGCGTCCCCCATTGTCCTTTAAGATAAAGGAATTCACCGGGGAAAAAGATGATAACCTTTATGTGTGGTTACGAGAGGTCGAAACGGCCTTCGCCACAGCGAATGTGATCGCTGATCACTTGCAATTGGGACTTGCGCTGACCCATCTTAAGGGTAAAGACCGTGCATGGTCGTTTACGTGTTCGGATTCGGTCACGAACGTGTTCCCTACCTGGGAGGTCCTTAAGCAGAAGCTTATGGACATGTATGCAACGCCTGATCTGGTTTTCCAGAATCAGATGGTGTTTTTGAGGTGCCGTCAGGGCACTAGGGACTTGGAAACATATATCCAATAACTTAAGACCCTGTTGGCAGGGATGTACGCGAAAGCGTATTCGGACGATGTGTCCATCCCCGTCTTCATGGGAGGCCTGAGAGAAGGGCCAGCACGTTCGGAGATCTTCCGATGCCGACCCCAATCCCTGGGGGGCGATCAAGATGGAGTTCAATGCCGAGAGGAACTTTCGTTCCTCTAAGGTGGGCCCTGAACCCATGGCCCTGAGTCAGGTCGAAGCGGAAGAGAAACCTTCCACTAAGAGTCAATCTGAATCTTTTCCGCAGAGCTTCGAAGCAGAGCTCCTTGCAATTTTTCAGCGGCATGGGCCGCTGAGATGCTTCCTGTGTGGGATCACGGATCATCTGCGGAACAGATGTCTGCGGAACCCCCAGAAAGATACTCGCTTTAAGGGGCCAAGGGTTGGGAAAAAGCCCTTGACCAAGCCGTCGGGAAACGACGGCTCCCAGTAGGTACGGGGAGACCTACTGGGGGATCCCTCAGTTCTGTTGAGCCCCAGGGTAGGGGACGACAGCACAAAGCACCGAGGGAAACGGTGCTTTCTAGAACCAAGTTGGTGTACCAGCCAGGTTTGCTGGTATTCCTTGTGGACGTGAAAGGCTTTGATAAGCCTTGGAGAGTCTTGATAGACTATGGAGCGTCTGACAATTATCTCAGACGGGCTTCTGTATAGAAGAGCCGGCTGTATGCCGAGGCCCTAGAGGCAAGTTCTCGTGACGTTGTCACGGTCCGTCTTGCGACGGGCGTACAGGTTTCTGTACCCAAGGTCTCTATTGACCTTAAGCTGAAGTTTGCAGACTTCGAAAGCTTAGTACGTTGACTAGTCCTGGATTTGGACTCGAGGTATGACCTCTCTGGTAATGAAGTGGCTGGAACGCCACGAGCCATGGGTAGACTGGAAGTCTAAGTCCATTGGCTCAACGCACCCGCGATCGGGTGAAGCATTGGCGAGTCATGAACCCACCTTTGCTCGATCGCAAAAGAGATTCTGGCGTGAGATAACAGCGATTGGGATGTCTGAGATGATCATTCCCAATGAATTTAAGGAAGAGTTCCTTAAAGAGGGGGATTCGGCGGTTAATCCCCACGCCGATATAGGCGAGACTGGTGAGTCGCCAGTGTAGAGGTGGATTCCTCTGAGGTTAAGATCGAGGCGCTTCCTAGCGAAGAGACACAAGGTTTTTCTCTTCTGCAGGTCGGGGTTACCGACCACGCCGTGTGCGGCGAGAAAGTTGCGACTCCAGTGGTAGGGGTAAACACCCCTGTGGTTAAGCGCGAGGCGCTTCCAAGCGGAGAGACCCGTAGTTCGTCTCTTTCGCACGTCGGAAATGATTCCGACTACGCCGTTGTAGGTGAGACCGGCGAGTCACCGGTGGTAGAGGTAGAGACCTCTGTGGATAGGCGCGTGGCGCTTCCAATAGATGGGGCAATTGACTCCCCCCATCTGGGTCTCGGGATGAGTCCCGAGGCCAGTAGTCAGCAGTCCTATCGGATGCTGAATAGTGTGACATGTATTTTCACAGAAGGCGTAAGCCTGGAACGGTTGCCTGGGGTAGGCGAGCTGTTGTCGTTGGAGGAGATGTCCTTCAACGAGTTTGAGACTGCTTTGAAAGCAGATGAAATCGACGAGGTCGTCGTGTTGCGTCCGGGAGAGGTGTTGAACTCCTCATCCACGATGGACGAGTCAGTTTTGGTGCAAACCAAACAGGCATTGAATGCCCGAAGCGGTCTCAAGATCCTCGCGGATATTAGGGACTCTTACCATTCCTTACTAAAGGAATTTGGAGATGTCACTAGTGACAACCCGCCGATGGGGTTACCACCGGATCGGGGAGTCCGACATGAAATTGATTTGATTCCTGGATCCAAATACTGCGTCACTAGGTAGTGGACTCTCCCCAAGGAGCAATGAGACGTCATCGACGCATTCTTCAAGGGGAAAGAAGAGGCAGGGATGGTACGGGAGAGCAAGTCTCCCCATTCATCTCCCACTTTTTGTGTTTGTAAGCCGAACGGAAATTGGTGCATTGTGCATGCGTACAACAAGCTGATTGCAGCTACTGTACCCATGCAGACTCCGATTCCTCGGACGGATGTCCTCCAGAACAATATGGCGGGCTGTAATGTGTACAGTGCCTTAGATCTGGTAGACGGGTATTATCAGGTGCTCATGCGAGCATCCGATATTCCGCTTACAGCGGTCAGCACGCCTAGTGGCATGATGTGGGAGTGGCTTGTTATGCCACAGGGGCTTTCGAATGCGCCAGCGACTTTTAATCGCTTGGTGACTCAACTATTCCGCCCTCATAGAAAGTACTCTCAGACGTACTTCGACGATATATTCGCTCATAGTAGCTCGGAAGGCGACTCATCGGATGTTCAGACGCATCTGATACACCTTCGAGCGGTGCTCGAATGTATGCGGGAGCATAAGTTATATGCGAACGCATCCAAATGTATATTTGGTGCTGAGGAAATTCCTTTCCTCGGATGCTTCATCGGTAAGGATGGAGTGCGGGAGCGCGAAGGTGAAAGCCATTGTGGAGTGGCCTTCGACTGTAAATATTAGAGATTTACGGAAGTGGCTTGGATTATCCAATTATCTCCACAAGTACAGCGAGAACTACGCTGAAATGGCGAAGCCATTTACCGACCTTATTAAGAAGGACGTGGATTGGTGTTGGGAAACCAAACACCAGAACGATTTTGAAGCGGTAAAGGGGAGCTTGTTAAAAGCTCCCGTTCTTGCTCTCCCAGATTCTGGGAAACCATTTAGTGTCGTCTGCGACGCCTCCGATTTCGCAATCGGATGTGCTTTGTTACAAGCAGATGATACAGGAAGGGAACGCATGATTGCGTTTGAGTCGAGGCAGCTGAAAGCTGCGGAACGGAATTATCCCGTTCATGACAAGGAGCTACTTGCAATGAAGTATGCTCTTGTCAAATTTAGGGTTCACCTACTCGGCTCAAAGCCGTTCGTGGATTATACTGACCACGCGTCCTTACGGACAGCGACAAAGTCGCCTCATCTCTCGCAACGGATGGACCGTTGGCTCTCCTTATTTGCGGAGTACAACTTTGAGGTTAAGTATAAACCTGGCAAGCAGAACGTGCTTGCAGACGCGTTGTCGCGTCGTCCCGATTACGAGCTCGCTCACGCGACATTCGTCACCTCTTCTGTGGTGGATCTCATACTCCAGGCGTATGGGAAAGACCCACAATGTACGGCGCTTATCAGCGCGTTGGGTGAAAAGGGTCTTCGCTCGTCTGATCCAACCCTGTCAAGTCGAGCTAGAGCTCGGTTACACCGTTACAGGTACTGTGACGGTTTGCTATATTATAGCACGAGCGTGGAGGACACTCCGCGGGTGGTAGTTCCTCATGATGAGGAACTGAAGTATAGAGTCCTCTTTGAGGCACATGACGCCCCTACCGGGGGTAATTTAGGTCGGGATAAGACCTACAGCGCTTTAAGCGCTTTGTATTGGTGGCCCAACATGTATAAGTGGGTCGGTGCGTATATACGCACCTGTGAGACGTGTCAGAGGGTTAAACCCTCTGCAAGTTCAGCTGCGCTTTTGGCGAGCTTGTTCGTTCCAACGGAGTGTTGGAAATCCATTAGTATAGATTTTATCTTCGGTTTTCCGAAGGATAAGGCCGGGAACACCGGCATATTGGTCTTTGTAGACCGTTTGAGCAAGATGGCTCACCTGGCGGCGGTGAAAGAGTCCATTGATGGACAAGGAACAGCGAAAGTGTTCCTAGACCGTGTCTTTCGACAGCATGGTCTACCCGATTACGTTGTGTCGGATCGGGATCCCCGTTTCACGGGACAGTTTTGGGGGGCGTTGTCTAAGGTGCTGGGCACCAAGCTCCTCATGTACACTGCGGATCATCCGCAGACGGACGGTCAAACGGAACGCGTTAATCGCGTTGTTGAGGATATTCTCCGGAGTTTATGTCCGGATTCTCCAAAGAGCTGGAGTGAGATGCTTCCTATGGCCGAATTTGCTATAAACAATTCGGACCATGCATCTACGGGGTTTACCCCGTTTAACGTGAACGGATTAGTGAATCCGAGGGTTCCGTTGACGCCACGTGTGTGTGGCCCAGGGCATGAGGGGGGAGGATTCCCTGATGTCAGCCCTGTATCGGTGCGAAAGCACATCGATAAGTTTTTATCGACGCGCCTTAGTGTCTTACGACACGTCTGCGATGCCATGGCGGAAAGCCAAGACAAGCACAAGGAGCAAGCTGACCGCAAGGGGCGGCGTAACGAAAGAGTGTACAAAGTAGGAAAAAGTGTTTTATTAAACGCTAAAAATCTTCCTACACATGCAGTTTCCAACATGTTGCGGAATAAACTGCGCCCCAGGTTTGTGGGGCCTTTTAAGGTACTAGCCCGAAAGGGCTTATCGTATACCTTGGACATCCCGAAGGTGATGCGTACGCATCCAACCTTCTATGTGGTTATGCTTAAGCCATACCAGGACCCGGAGGAGGGCCCCCTCCTGGAGGGGGTTGGAAAGGCGGATAGCCGTAAGAGCCGTAAGACACGGCAGGGCGGAGGAAGCCCGACAGGGTTAAAATGCGACCACGAATCTCCGCAACGGTCGTCTCGAGAGAGGCAAGCCGACTCTCGAAGCGTTCAGTGGCATCCCACTCATCGCGGAGTCCCTCGTGGACATCATGGATGCGACGTCTGTGTCGATCACAGCGCTCACGAATCTCACGTCGCAATTGCGCGACCTCCTCCTCCAATGCTTGACGCGGAGGATACTCCTCACTTTCATGTGGAGCGGCTGATGGCGCGACGCCACCATCGGGGTCAAACCCAGTATCTGGTGAAGTGGAAAGGGTATTCACACACACAGAGTTTGTGGAGTCCGAGACTCCTCTACGGAAGGATTGCCGCGACGTCGTTGAATCTTTCGAGCGGGAGAATCCCGCTGCAGGTAAACGACCAAAGAGGCACGAGAAGCCCCTTCCCTCCCAGTAATTGGGAGTTCGCCGGAGGCAGATGTGGTGCTCACACTGTCCTTTGGCACCATGGTGAAGACAGGGGCGCTGGCGTAGCGCGTGCGATATGGATCACGAAATAGCTCCATCGCTTTGGCTCTGGCAAATGCCAGGCGCAACGCCCTATCCACCCAAATGTCACGACGGGAATAGCTGTTGTGCAGCTCATTGAAGCTGGGGATAAGCTTCTCCCTTTCCGACCAAGTACGGAACTTCTTCTCCGCATCATCAGCACTTTCTCCCGGAGAAAGAACGATAGGAAACTCGCGGAGGTTCTAAACAGGGGCACCCTGTGCCTGCCTGTCTAGGCGCTCTCGGTATGAAACGCTAGTGAACTGCTTTTGTGTAAGAAGTTGTTGCCGGAGTTTCTCCCGGCGCTCGCATTGATACGGCTGTTCAGCCGCGGGGACAGGGGTATAGGATGCTAAACCATTCCTTACCACACTCTTAGCCCACTTTGGAAGGGCAAGAGGACCGTCAAAATTATATGCCGCCCTTGAAAGGCGTTTTGGAGCGCGTAACGCAGCCCTTAATGCCTGTGCGGCAAGTTGGCTTTCATGAGCTGCGTCCAGATCATTGGTGCTGATCGCCTTCGGCGATACGGAAGCATCATCCGACATTGGCAGGTGAGGCGCACGAGTTAGTGCATTTTCCTCACGTGTGGGGAACGGATTAGGCTGCCGACATCGCCGTTCGGCGTTGTCGGAGCGGTCAGCCGTTGGGGAGATATCCCCAAGGGCATCCACCTCCGAGCTCTCGGAATAGTCTACCTCCTCGAGGAGACTCCATAGCACCATTAATGGTGCTCATGGATAGCCAGAGGTACTGGCAGTTGGAGTTCTCCAACAAAGTTTTGTTTATTGCGTAAGCAATAGTCTTGATGGGGGAGGATGTAACAGGGTTACATTCGAGTCACATTTAGTAGGTGGTGTACGTGAGTACACTACGGTTGGGGTCAGTATTGACCGGTTCGAATGGTTTTGAACCATTGGTTATTTTAACCAATCAGGGCAGGAGCCCTTGGGGGTGGCGTGGCAGCCAGCCACGTGTTGGTACACAGGTGGTGTACACTACATTTTAGCTAGGTACGAATTTGGTAAGTTCTACTTAGTATTACACATAGTTTACATTAGTTTAAATTAATTTAGGCTAATTATATATTAAATATACATTCAGTTTACATTTTCACTCGACGTCTACAGACGCACGACCTCGACCGGTCGCGGGTGTAGTGAGTGCAGTAGCGTAAGGGAAGCCCTCCCCTTAGCTACACCCTTAGTATGGGAGCCTTACGTTAAGGCATTAGCAAAAGCTAAGTGTAAACCAAACTGGGAATCTTGGCCCCGAGTAGGAGAGCTCTCTCCTACTAAGCCCTTTTATAAGGGCGTATCGGATAAGTAGCGGCGAACGCCGCTTAAAGGAAAGTCTTCCTCTGTGCGCTAGCCGCACCGTGCGTATACGCACCGGCTACAGTTACAGCCTCCGGTGTTTCAGAAAGAGTGTTAGAATTAGTTTTAGCCTTTGTGGCTTTAGCGTCTTTTCATGGTAATGAAACCCTATTGGCTAAAATGTGCGTATGCATTTCAGGGTAAAATTCAAGTTTAACTTTATAGTATTGTTATATTTGAGTTAAGTAGCTGTACATAATATACTTTCCGCTTAACAACAAACCGACTAAGCTGAAACTTCCGCTGCGCGGCATCCGTCGCGCACCGGTCTTTTCCTACGCGAGATCCTAAATGTTCAAAACTATCAGACCAGGTACTATAAGATCTCTGCTACAAGCACAAGTGTTTTTACAACACTCGACCTTGTCATGGATGTGGAACCCCATCGGGCAGCGCGAATCGTGCCGACTGGGAAATTAACTGACACATGTCGGCGACGCGTTCCATGAGCAGCAATGAAGCAGTGCAATCCATTATAACGCATGACACTTGTTCAAGAGGTCATATATTATTTTCACTCGCGGTTAGGTGTTACTATATTGAGTGAGGTTCACAATGTTTCACACAAGCACTACTACACATTTGCCCGTCTAAAATGAAACGTTTTGTGACCAATGTGAAATGGTACATTGTTCATCGGATTAGTCTGGATACCGAATTAGACTGGATTGCAAAATAGTCTGATCCAGAGTATTTGTTGTGAGGAAGCTCGCCAACCTACTATCCATAAAAATTTCCGTGAAGTCATTTTTCAAAATAGTGTGTATTACACAATTACTCTGGTCCAAACTAGTAACGGACATCTGTCAGCGGACCATGCTGGTCTGTCAGAAAACTCTATTATTACATGTACTCTCTTCTTCTTATATAATATATATGTGCAAAGGCAGGATACTACCATACCATTACTATTCCTACTTAAACTCCCGTTTCCTTTCCATCACATCACGTTTTCTCCCAAAAAGTTCGACATTCCTCCTCCTTCAGTCGAGCAAAAACACCTATGCGAATCTCTTCAGCTTCCCCTATACTCATAGGCCTCAGGCTCCATCGAGAACGGCTTACCGCTGAAGATGAAGCGAGCAGGAGGAGAGCTTGTGGTGGTGACGGCATTGCTGTAGTAGTCGTGGACGACTATGACGCTACTGATGGTGATGAACCACCTCTGGATGGCAGTGTCGAAGAAGGAATTCGAAAACGGGTACTCCAACATGTGGTAACCAAGGCTGGTCGCAAGAAGGTTATTCTGTGGATGATAGAGGACGAGAAGGTGAACGGAGTGAAGGGGTTACCTTCGCGCGCGGTGAAGCGTTTCCCGAAGCTCTTTCGTGGAAACTACAAGGCAAACATCCAAAAATCGACAACTTGGTGGAGGACGCGCAATGAATACCTAATAACGTTGAAGAAAGAGGACGAAATGAACTCTGTCAGTAGTGCCCATCACGGAGTGCGAAGGACAGTCAAGCTCAAGGCAGCAGCGTCTCGGCGCGGAATGAAAAGATCGCCTTGGGTGAATTGGCTTCATGATGAGCTTCGTGAGGAGTTTGACAGTCTTAGGAAGTCGGGGCTCAAGATGTCGCCATCTCTTCTGATAACTATTGCACAGAAGATCATTGAGGATTCTTCACACGAGGAGTTCAACTCAACCACAGTTGATGAAAAGACGAACAATCCCATTTCGAAAATGATAACTCATCGGTGGGTGCAAAGCTTCATGGAGCGCTTCAACATTGTATTTCGAAAGCAGTCTGGGAAACTTCAAGTCAGCAAGGATAAACAGGACCACATATAGAAGACTGTAGCTTATCACCTAGGAGAAGTCTCAAGGCAGTTTCAGAGTGGTGAACTGAACGAAGATATGGTAGAGAACATGGATGAGACTCATTTTCTCATAAACATGGATGACGGTAGGACTCTTGGGTTCGCAGGAGATGAGCAAGTCAAGTATGCCAACGTGGTGTCTGGAGGTGTCAGTATGACAATGGTGGTAAGAATCACAGGAGATCCCATGGCTATCATAGATCCACCCATGATGATATTTGAGAACAAGGGCAGGAATTATCCGATAAGAGGCTTACCCGACAACGTCCCTGGCATGTGCTATCGGACTGGGCCTAAAGGATGGATGGATAAAACGGTCTTTCCTCAGTGGCGTAGGGAGAGGAGAGCAATTCGACCATATCATCACGGCCGACAGAGAGTGATCTTTCTAGACAACTACGGTGGTCATAACGATACCGAATATATTCAAGCTGCCTTGGATGAGCTCAATGCAATACTTCGGAAGATGCCACCCAATGCTACAGATCTCTGCCAACCAGCAGACTCTTTTGTTATCTCAAAGATAAACGATGCCTGGAAAAGGGGATGGGAAGAGAAGAAACTGGAGCTCATTGAAAACGACGATTGGCAGAACGATATTCGTGGAGATGATTCTTGGTCGGGAAAGCTGAAAAATCCTGGAAAGAAATTGTTTATGGAGATCGCAGCAAAGGCTGTCCGCGAGGTAAACTCACAGAGAGACGATCAAAACATCACATATGCGAGAAAAGCAAAGATACGGTGTGGTTTTTCCAAAGATCTAAATGGTATATGGCATCCTGAGCAGCTTCTGTCGCACTTACAGGAAATAAGCAAGAAGTATCCTACGTTTTTAGTGGAGAAGAATCGCCATACTACGACAACAACAATAACGCGGGGCGAGGTGGCGATGATGGCGGCGGCGAGGAGGTAACCAGCGATGAGGATGACGAGGGAGGAGGTCACATCATAGGAGATGGTGAGGAAGAAGCCAAGCTGGAAGAAGATGAGGAAGGTCATCAAGCAACAGAAGAAGAAGCCAAGCTGGAAGAAGATGAGGAAGTACATCAAGCAACAGAAGAAGTTTCTTCCAATAGGGGAGGAGGAGGTAGATATCCATTCGGCGAAGAACCACTGTATCGTCCTCGTCAACCAATAACCGAGGATGAGCCATTATTGGGTGTCGACCATCAACAAATCGATAACAAATGGAAGAAGAGAGGCAGTAGGAAGAGGAAGAAGGCAAGGAGCAACAGCTCTTCATCATTACTTTTTTCTCGTCATCGTCTTCGTGCACGTGGTGGCATAAAAGTTCGGAACTTCATCATTTCTTCTTCTACTGCGGAAGAAGCAGACGAGGAGGAGAAGAGGAAGAGAAGACGCTATAAAAAGCGCCGAAAACGACTCGTAGTAGAAGAGGAAGAGAACGCTTTCTCCTCTAGTGGTGCCGATGATGAACGATGAGCGTCTGACACCGACGACCATATATATCATTATCATCGTAATTGCGATATATAGTGTGATTGAATAAATTAGTATTGACCAGAGTAATTATGAACTGTCTAATTTGGTCTGGACCATTCTAAATTGGAGCTCACGTTAATGGTATGGATTCACAAATAGTCTGGTCAAGGTTAATAGCTGTGACCCATCATTGAAAAGGGACTTCAGTCTTACTCTGGTCCAGACTAAATACGATGATCAGTGTAGCGAAGTAAGCTCTAAATTTCATAACTTTTGTAACCAAAGTGAAAAGCATTTGAACCAATGTGAAATGGCACAATTAAACACAAAGATGTATTCAAAATATTTACATTCCATACTGCATGTCTTCGAAGCGTCCAGCGGCGCTGAATGCATTATAATAGTTTATTGCGATCGAGTTAACGAGATCGTTATCTTGTCGATAACGCTGATAGCTTGAGCTGCGGCGCCCTGAAGCAGGACCATATGATCGATGCGTTGTAAGCGTAGGCGCTCCTTGTCAAAAACATACGCCTTTCAAACATGAAAACGGCAAGCACATCTGTACCTTTTGTTTTTTATGGGGTGCAATTTCCCATTGGTTGAAACGCTTTTCACGTTGGTTACAAAAGTTATGAAATTTAGAGCTTACTGCGCTACCCAGTTTTCACATTAGTCACAAAACGTTTCATTTTGGACGGACAAAGGTGTCGTACACTAGCAATTCGATCGACAAGAGGAACAGTTCTGATCAATATAGGGGGTAGGATGGACCTACATTCTGTACAAGCAACCTTCACCCAACATTTTCTATCGGCTTGGGTACAACACCCTCCCGATCTCGCATTCGTCGAGCTAGACAAAGTTTTGGCTGTAATTATCCCGCGGTCGGTGGCGGCTATCCACGGAGCCCGTGGACTCATCAAACTTGACTTGGGACGTGCTGCTTTTGCTCTGTTTCTTGAGGATCTCGGCCGTCTTTTTATCCTTGCGCGACGACCAGAGGATCGAGACGAGACTGAGGAAAATCATAAACCCCGCGAGCACGACAGACATGCCAAACGGCGGTCCGTACGTTTTCGACGCGAGCGACGAGTCCATTGAGCTCGAGTTGGACGAGCCCGAGATGGCCATGGTGCACCGTGGCCCCCCCCACGACGTGGGGTACGTGCACTGACAGCGCGACTTGACACACTTGCCCGTCTTGAGCACGGTGACGCCGACTTCGCCGCCAATGGTACAGTCATCGTCTTCGCGACAGAAGGCTTTGCCCGCGACTTCTTTATGCGGATTTTCATAATCCTGATACTCGTCCAAGTGTCCTTCAATCCACTTTCGTGTCGGGTGCGTCTTCGGGTCACAGTCCAGCTGCATGTAATTGTCGGGATCGAGGTCCGTGCCCAGGTCCTGGTACAGTCGAATGTAGTCAATTTTCAAGTAGAGCGGAAACGCATCGCAGATGGCGTTCGCGACTTTATCCGAGCCGTCGCCTTTGCACGGTTTGCCCGGGTTTGGTGGCGCTGCGCCCCAGATACTCGAGAGCGCAACGTTAAAGATAATGTACATGGGTTCTTCCAACATGATTTTTCGCGGGTTCGTCTTCTTGGCGTTCTGGGGCACGCTATGGATCGTTTCGGCTGGGACTTCAAACAGGGGACTGCCATGGAGATTCCAGCGCGCGTAGCCATTCTTGCCCGTGACCCACTCGAGCTGGTACGTGAGAAAATCCGTGTACCCCCCCAGATGAATGGGCCAATTGGCCGAGATGGCATCCATCTCGTAGTTGAACGAGCTCATGGCATTGGATTTCGGCGTCGTGGCGGGATCGCGCGGTTTGAGGCACCGTTTGTTGGTATTGTCGGGATCACACAAGTACGCGCCCGTGTAGACGTTAAAGAGCGGGTAGCACGTGCCATTGGAATTAATACCCCAGTGGTCCTCGCCCTTGCCGTCAATCAGTCCCAAGTCGCCATTCACATCGTGCGACGCGGGGCAATTCGTTAGCGAGCACGAATTTTCCGTAATGCCTTTCTTCACGGACGCTGCGACGGTCGCGTACGACTGTTGCAAGGAAGCATCTTTTTTACAAAAGTTGTTGGCCGCGTAGCGCAAGCCTTGGTACCAGGATTTGTGCCCCCGCGGCGCATACGCTTTGGTTGGGACATCGGGGTAATTCGCCCCGGGGGTCTTACATCGCCCCGGGTAAATACAATCGGGCGGGTCAATGCTGGGATCGAGGCCAATCACGCGATAGTCATCGGGCATGCCCGGTGCAATCTGAATCGACGACGAAAGGAGCGTCGCGCCGCCCTCGAGCACATCAATCTCGGGCGCCCCGCGTCCTTGGTGCGGGTTGAGGCCATAGCCAGGGTTCGGATCGCAAGCACTAATGCGCTGGAAGCTCGTATTAAAGATATCGGGTTCGCACTCATTGTACGAAAAGGGCCACATGCGGTTCGTAGAGGCCGAGAAAATGGCGCGACCGAGGTTCCCCATCATCCAAATGCCCGGCCACGTGGGGTAGTACTTGGTCGCGGTCACGCGGACATTCGTGTCGGTTTTCAGGTCCGGGTTGCCAGATTCGGGCGTCACGGCCCCGGGTAGTTGCACGCGCGCTTCGACCATCCCGCCCTGGAAACAAAACTTGTTCCACGTCTGGACCATGCCCGATCGGTAGAAAAATTCGGCATTCACATAGCTTGGCGGGTGCGTATACATGTTGTAGACCCGAATGGTCGTTTCGTCCACGATCGACTTGATATAGAAGTAGCACGTGCCATCGTCGTCACACATGGTGGACGTCATATTGTGCGAATAGAGTTCCAGGGCCCCGTTCACACCATCGGGTTTCTCCAGCGACGTCCAGAGGTGGTCGTCCCCGGGTCGAAAGCTTCGATTCGGCGTATTAAACTCGTCACTCATGACGAGATCCCATTGATGCCCGCGCGACGAGATGTAGACGTGATGCTCCTCGGGTGTCTCGGGGTCGACCCACACTTTGATGCCCGACTTGGTCGGGTACATGGCCCCGGCGCTCGCAACCGTTTTCGCACGGACGACGGGGACGAGGAACGTCCCCAGCGCCCCGAAAGCCAGCAGGAACATGGTGGGAGAGAGGAATCGACCAGTGGCGGCTGCTTCTGTGCTTTGAGGTCGCAAGTTGTGGAGTGCGTGTGGGTGCGCCATAGACGACGACGCGACGGCCTCGACGAGGAGGAGGAGTAGAGACCTTTGATAGTGAAACTTCTATGAGACGGCGCAGACAAAAAGTTTGACAGGTGAGAACGAACCGGTCGAGTCCTGAGTTATATAGTACGAGAGTTTTCCTGTCTATCTTGATATTCCGACACCTGGGGGCCGGGTCCGATAAGACGACCTCTGTGAAACATTATATTCATACATGCAAATAAGCATAAGAGGCCCCCCGCCCCATCTGACACTGGCACTTGTTGTATGGACGTGAAATCATGAGATTTGACAGGTTGCGCGTAATCGGGTTTTTATGACCAGTTCGTGGGGAAGGGGTAGGTGTCCTTGAGGGAAAAAAACCGACATGTTAAAACAGTATAATCAAGTAATTAGTGCCAATGGGGGGTTTCAACTATGGCTCGATTTTTACGGAGGAGGGTTACGAATCAAACCGTCCATAGGAATGTGTGTACGGACGGCCATCCGTCGGAGGCAACGGACGCCCTTATCCGTATCACAGATGGCCGTTTTGTCCGTACATACTGTTGGAATTGTTTGAAGCCATTTTGTCTTTTACGTCTCTTCAAGATGATGAAACCCCATTGGCTGAAATGGGTGCGCACACTTGCGGTTACCTGTATGTATACATTTGTTAATATGTTTCTATTCGAGGTAACTTTACAGAATAATAATACTGTAATGGGGTGCCATTACATAATTGATATTCAAGTTAGAATATCACAGTTTATTTCAGACGCGTTGTCTGAAATTTAAATAAGAGATTATAAGTTATTATAATCTAAGAAGGAAAAGTCGATTCGGTATAAATACCGAATCTTGCAGGTTAACTAATAGTACAGTTATTGAATACTTGATACTATTATATTAATTAGTTAGTTACTATACTATTAGCCTCTAAACCACCCATTAAATAAACACTCCTAATTTTGCGTTCTAGATAACAAGTGAATATTTATATTCACTTTTAGTATAGGATTAGTTGTTATCAACTAATCCTACCCCTCTTGTATTGCGCGCTTCCTCGCACAACACAGTGTAAGCCAGTAACAGGATGAGTCCTGTTACACCTGGTAGCACTTTGTGGTCCGTCTTAACGACCACAGTTCGTTTCGCTAGTCAGCTAGCGGAGCGAAGATTATGAGCCGCTCGGCATCATGTCGCGAGACATGACGCCTGCCGAGCGAGAGAGAACGCTGGAAGAGGTGAATAAACACTTCCCTCACTTCTCGTCGCGTAGTAAAGACCTACGGCGGAAATGATTCGGTCTATGGGGACCGACATCATTACCTTCCTCAAGAGTAAGTCTCCAGAGGAAGTGGTACAGGTGGTGAACCGCTTTAGGCTAAACCACCTAGAAAAGTCAGAACGGCCCGCGCCAGAGGCAGCGCGGACCGCAACTGCACCTACATCGCATAGCGTTGAAGTGGTAAAGGCGCGAGTACCGCCCTTTACCGGCGAAGGGGGAGAGCCTCTTCGTAGATGGTTCGCAGAGGTGGAAGATGCCATCTCTGCGCAAAATATTGTTGACGAACGTCAACAGGCGTACTTCGCCACAACATGTCTGGGCGGCAGAGACAGGGCATGGGCGATGAGTCGCAGAGCCACTGATGACTCTGCGTTCCTTACTTATAAGGAATTAAAAGCTGAGCTAAAGCTCAACTTTGAAGCTCCAGAAATGGAGCTAAGTAGTCGGCAGGAGTTCATGGAACTCCGGCAAGGTAAGCTTGACCTTCAAGATTACGCTCAGAAGACGCAACATTTGCTGTCAAATATTGTGTATGAGCCGGTGCCCCCTGCTATGCAGGTCACTGGCTTCATGAAGGGACTCAATGATGGTCCCGTCAAACAGAGTCTCTACCGGCACCCGCCAGAGACTCTAAGGGATGCCATTGACATGAGCATCCGTGAGGAGTTCAGCATGCGATCAGCGTCATCGCATGCTGGGTACAGCCGAAGGGCCCAACAGCCCTTCGCTTTTGACATGCCGCAACGGCATGTCAACAATCGGCAGTCAGGCAGACGAAGTTCACACTTCGTCCCAAGAAACAGCCACCCGCGCCAGAGCATGGGCGGTGAAGGTCCAGAGCCGATGGACCTATCGGTTGCGGTTGCTTCGAACACGAAGCAACCGAAATTTAAGAAGAATATTCGCTGCAATAGATGCGCGAAACTGGGGCATTTTGCCCATGAGTGTATGGCACCGCGTCCGGTGCCACGCAGTCAGCGGACGGAACCGTCCGCTGCACGGCGACACCAACAGGGATATCACCTTGTTGGTGAAAAAAAAACGAGATACGCCAGTGGGGGCGGGGCGCCCTACTGGGAATGTTATCCCACATGCCGACATAGGGCATGTGAGGGTAATAGCCCCAGACGGGACTATGTCCTGTCAAAAGGTGCAGGGTGATGGAAATCCTCTTATCACCCTGGAGGTTAAGCCGCACGGGAGCGATGTCCCCATGCGAGCTTTGTTTGACACAGGAGCGTCAAACAATTTCGTTAGAACTCAGAGTCTAACGCTTTTGAGCTTCGTGGAGGTAGAAACCCCACGAAGTATGTTGTCAGTCCGGTTAGCAACAGGTGCAACCGTGACTATTCCAAAGCGTGTGATTAAAACACGCTTCAAGTTGAATGAACTGTCATTCGAGGATGAATTCATCGTCCTCGATTTAGATGACAAGTTCGATGTGATACTTGGAATCCCATGGATGTCCAATTTTAAACCTTCGATCGACTGGGTTAACCTATCGATCGACTGCGGCAGACCCACAGGATCTGATCACCCTGTGTGTAATCCGGCTGTATCAGAGGATACAACCGCAGCGTCAGACAGTCTGGTGGATAGCGATGGCACCACCAGGTCTGTTCTGACACGATCAGCGGAAGGTGCCTCCGCTGGTGAGAGTCCAGAGGGACTACCACACGCAACAAAATAGTCGTTGCGTGCTGGAGAGAAAAATTCCACGGGTGATAAAGACCACCGTGAGAATGAAGTGATATACACGGTGGGAAACACCCACCGTGAGAATGAAATAGTATCCACAGTGGGAAACACCCACTGTGCGACCGAAGGTTCCAACACGATGAAAGAATTCCGTGTGATGAGAGTGAACTCACGATCGAGTGCAATCGTGAGCACAACTCCGTGGTGGCCAGTGCCCAGCACGTTGCGTTATCCATGCACACGGGTGATATAGACCACCGTGTCGCAGAAAAGGCGGCCGATCAGACGAGCACATTTGATCGCCAAAATTCCATGGTAGGCAGTGGCCACCATGATAATGATTATTCGCACACGGTGAATCGTAATCACCGTGTAGAAGTCAATCAGACGAGTGCGTCTGATTGCATGGGCAGTTCCGTCGAGAAGATCAACGTCTTGACGCAAACGGAGACCGGATTAGCTACCCAGTCTCTGTTGATGGAACACCCTCCGAAAGAAGGTTCGGAGGTGATGGCTCTTCCAGCGCTAAGCTGGAAGAAGTTTATGAAGAACTTGCACGATGATCAGATCGAACAGATCTGTATTATCGTAGCAACAGATGATGTAGTGGATATTCGTGAACGAATACCCACGTTACAAGTGGGAAACATTGGGAAAGAGGTTCCCAATGATCAAACAAAGTTCAGCGCTTTGAATCGCAGAGCTGGGAGTCGCTTAAAGCGACCTCCCCATTTTATGAGGTACTTCGGGAATACGATGACGTATTCCCAGAAGAAGTACCTAGCGAGCTCCCTAAGGATAAGGGAACTCGTCATGAGATTGAACTCTTGCCAGGCACGAAGTATTGTGTTACGCGGCAATGGCCGTTGCCGCGTGATCAGGTAAAAGCGATCGACGAGTTTTTCGAAGCTCGTCGTAAATCAGGCCAAGTGCGGGAGTCTACCTCACCGCACTCTACCCCCACCTTTTGTGTGAAAAAGTCACAGGTGGGTGGAGAATCGTTCACGCTTACAACAAGCTGAACGCAGCGACTGTACCGGCGGCGCAGACGCCGATACCGCGAAAAGATGTCATCATTGATGGCATGTGCGGGAGCACCATCTTTAGTGCTCTCGATCTAAGAGATGGATTTTATCAAATCCTCATGCGTGAGAAGGACATCCCTCTCACGGCGGTAAGCAACCCAAGCGGCATGCTTTGGGAGTGACTTGTTATGCCGCAGGGGCTTCAAAATGCCCCTGCTACGTTTAACAGATGCGTAACGCATCTATTACGCCCGGTGCGAGAATTCGCACCGAGTTTTTTCGGTGACGTATTCATCCATAGTAAGGGTGAACACGATAAAAGCGATGTAGATGTCCATAGGGAACATCTACGTCGAGCGTTAGAGCTTATGCGTAAACATAAGATCTATGCAAATCTAAAGAAGTGCACCTTTGGTGCACCTGAGATACCCGTTCTTGGATGCTTTGTGGGCAAGAACGGGGTGCGTCCTGATCCAGAAAAGATCAGGGTGATCGTTGAATGGCCTACGCCAAACAACGTTAAGGAACTTCGAAAGTTCCTTGGGTTGGCAACATATTTGCACAAGTATTCGTGCAACTATGCTGGGTTAATACAACCTCTTTCTCAATTACTTAAGAAAGATGTCGAATGGCATTGGGATACCCAATGCCAAGATGATTTTGATGCAGTCAAGCAAAGCTTGACTGAAGCGCCTGTCTTGGCTATAGCCGATAACGAGCGTCCGTTCCACGTCGTTTGCGACGCGAGCGATTTCGATATCGGCTGTGCTTTGATGCAGCGTGATCACGATGATCGTTATCGCGTAATCTGCTATCAATCGCGTCAGTTGCGCCCAGCCCAGCGCAACTATCCAGTTCATGACAAGGAACTCCTTGCCATGAAGTATGCACTGGAAAAGTTTCGGATATATCTCTTGGGAGATAGACCGTTTGTGGTTTACACGGACCATGCGTCGCTACGCACGGCCGTTAATTCACCACACATTTCTCAAAGAATGGCTAGATGGCTGTCATTCTTTGCTGTATACAACTTTACGGTTGAATACAAACCCGGAAAGTTGAACGTGATAGCGGATGCGCTATCTCGAAGGCCCGATTACGAGACGAAACCGTCCGTAACCGAAGGTGCCAGTGCGAACGCGATCCGTTGCACTGCTTTGTCGTCGTCAATTATACGACAAGTACGCGAGGCGTACAAAACAGAAGAGTAGACACGTCTGTTGATTGATTACTTAAGTAATCAATCAAGTGAGAAGCGCGACGAACTCCCAGAGTTCTTCCGCGCTTGCGTGCATCGATATCGACTGCACGATGGTCTGCTGCTTTACAGCACAGACCAAAAAGATGAAAGTGGGGTCGTCGTTCCAAACGAAGATGATCTCAAACATCAAATTATGTTTGAGTATCATGATGCTCCGATTTCGGGGCATCAAGGTCTAGAGAAGACATATGCTTCTCTCGCACGTGACTTTTACTGGCGAAACCAGTACAAGTGGGTACGGAAATACGTACGCGCTTGCGAGATTTGCCAGCGCGTTAAGCCTGCGCAGTCTGCACAGGATCCGCTGAAATCTCTGCCGGTTCCGACAGAGTGTTGGAAGTCCATTTCAATGGACTTTGTATTCGGTCTTCCACCCGACAATAGTCGGAAGACCGGAATAATGGTCTCTGTAGACCATTTCAGTAAGATGGTACATCTTACTGCAGTATCAGCGAACGTAACCGCCGCTCAAACAGCGCGGATATTCGTTGATACGGTATTCCGTTTGCACGGAATGCCGGAAGACATTGTCTCGGATCGAGATCCGAGATTTACAGGACGTTTCTGGCAAGAAACGTTCTCACTGTTGGGAACCCAGTTGAAGAAAAAGATGTCAACTGCGGATCATCCGGAAACGGATGGGCAGACGGAACGGGTTAACCGCGTTCTCGGAGACATGTTGCGATCATACGCACATGCCTTTGAACAGTGGAGTGACTGCCTGCCACTCACTGAATTCGCGATTAACAATTCGGTGCATGCTTCAACTAAGCATACACCGTTCTTCGTGAATGCCTTAAGGCATCCACGAACCCCAGCTTTACTTGGCGGTACGCCAAATCTAAGTGGGGGAGGGACCCGCTCAAATTTGAGCAAGTCAATGCGCAAGTTGCGACTGCACTTGTGAACAAAACGATTGCCCTTCTACTGAAAGTACAGTAGAAGCGGAAGCAGCTTCAATTGAAACTGAATCTGCATACGATGAATATGTGTCTGCAGCAATGTCTGCAGACAACGAGGACAATGCACCTACTGCTGATAAAGCAGTAGATGAATTCGTATTACAGCGCCAATCTGTAATACGCTATATAAAAGATGCACTTACCTCTGCTTTTGATAAGCAGAAGCAAAATGCAGACAAACAAGGAAGGAAGAACAAAAACTCCTTTCTGAAAGGTGAATTGGCATTATTAAGTACTACCAATTTGCCTACACATGCAATAAGCAACTTCCCTACACGGAAGTTGCTTCCTAAGTACATTGTATCTTTCAAGGTCCAAGAGATTCGGGGGAATGCCTATACCTTAGACATTCCCACAGCAATGCGGCTTCACCCAAAATTCTATGCTGGGCGGCTCAAGCCGTATCACTCGTATTTGGCTTACGACGAGACGCAGAACCACGGAAGATACCGTGCTTCTCCAAGTCTCCCAAGAGAGACTTGTAATAGGCTTCCAGACGTTGATGAGCAGAGCGGAGAGTCGTTACCTCCGCCTTCGACTGCTCAAGATCAGCCGTGCGCCTATCGAGCTCTCCCTTATAGCGGGAAAGCTCAATGTACAGAAGATCATTCTTCTGCTGGAGGGCAGTGTGCGCCCCGAGGATGTCGCGGATATCCTCGCGAAGAGACCGATATGTCTTCACACAGTGAGACATATCGCTGCTCAAGGAGGAATAACCCTCCTCGAGCTTGCATGCAAAGAACCTTGCTCCGCAACAACAACGGCGAGGGAATTCTCAACCTCCGCCTCCCCTGATTGATAATCAGGGGAATAAGCGATATATCCTCGAGCGCTTGATCTCGAAGCGCTCGGTGCCTTTGAAGAAGGGGCAGCGTACCGAGTACTTGGTACGCTGGCTGGGCTACCCCCAAGAGTTCGACTCTTGGGAGCCGATTGAGGTTCTGAGGGCTGACGCCCCAGACCTTTTGACTGAGTTTGAGAAGAAGTCTCAAACTCATAATGCGAAGTAGCATCAACAGTAGGTGTTGATGCATTCAGGGTACCAATTAAACCCTGAATTTCAGCGGGTACGGAAAAACCAACGTACCCCCGCAACTCCTCCTCTGACAGACGAGGAGCGCCCTGCGTACACCGCGGGCAAACGAGGTGAGAAGGGACACCACACTTTAACCCTTCTTTGATGCAAGCATAATGGATGTATTCCATTTTGCCTGTTCGTGAGTGCTTTAAAAAGCGCTCGCGCATTACGTGAACTTTATTCACGTAATCATCTGGGCTTTTGTTGTAGTTGTCAACAAAAGCATTCCAACTCTGCGTCAGGGCGTCCTTATCGTCCCTGTTCTTCCTTGACACTTTCCGGCTCGAATAATATCGAACCTGGAAAAAGAGGTCAATAAAGTACAGACGTCTATCGTCTGTACTTCGATCGAATCGACGTGACTGGATGTCTTCGCAGTCATCCAGCACGTTGATATAGAACAACGCATACTGGCAGTCCCGTTTACGGTGACCACCACTGTTGGGGGCAATAGCCCATCCAGGGGGCCAAAACCCCACTTTGTACAGAACATGTGGTTCCGTACGATGATACGCTTTAGAAGCGGCAGGCGCCGCTTCTGTTCGAGCTCTTTTAGCAGGCGGAGCACCGCCTGCTTCAACACCACGCGCCGGGGTTAAATCACCCCGACGTGGAGAAGTACTTGGTCCAGGTGGGGCTCTGCGTTCCCGCAACCACCTGTGATGATCATTGTCGCTGTCATAGCAGACAGCGACACCAGAGTCGTCATCGCTGTTAGGCGATGAGCACCTACCTAGTTTCGACTCTCTAGATCCTTTAGTGGGGACAGCTGTATCCCCACCACTTTGTTCGGAGTCAGAACTCCCGAACATGGACTTCTTGGCAACACACCATTCGGAAGTTGCCATCGTGCGAGATGTTGCATTAGCAACATCTCACTGTTTCTTGCCAGATGCCGCCTTAGCAGCATCTGTGGTCGAAGACGGTACGTCTTCCGACCTTTGCGTAGTTGACGCTGCTAATGCAGCGTCACCGTTGTCACTCAACACCTCAGCACCTAGTGCTGAGGCGGAGGAAGAAGCTCCTTCATTGTTTTCAGCAGCTCTCTTTAGAGCGCCGCCGCGTGCCTTGACCATCGAGTCGATGGTCAATCAGTTGGTAAATGAGAACGAACAACAAGTGCAACCCATGATTGGCCAAAATAAGAATTATTATTGGCCAACCACCTTAAGTGTGGGGGGGGTGATGTAATGGGGTGCCATTACATAATTGATATTCAAGTTAGAATATCCCAGTTTAATTTCAGACGCGTTGTCTGAAATTTAAATAAGAGATTATAAGATATTATAATCTACGAAGGAAATGTCGATTCGGTATAAATACCGAATCATGCAGGTTAACTAATAGTACAGTTAGTTTAATACTTGATATTATTATATTAGTTAGGTAATTACTATACTGTTAGTCGCTAACCACCCATTTAATAAACACTCTTAATTTTGCGTTCTAAACAACAAGTAAATATTTATATTTACTTCTAGTATAGGATTAGTTGTTATCAACTAATCCTGCCCTTATTGTATTGCGCGCTTCCTCGAAATTACAGTGTAAGCCTGTAACAGGATAAGTCCTGTTACAGTTAACCTCTCCCAATCGTCCTGATTCATCCCTTGCAGAGGATGCCTTAGTCTACCAACACAGGTGTTGGATTGACTACAAGTGCTACCAGATGTAACCGGTGCGTATACGCACGGTGCGGCTAGCGCACAGAGGAAGACTTTCCTTTAAGCGGCGTTCGCCGCTACTTATCCGATACGCCCTTATAAAAGGGCTTAGTAGGAGATAGCCCTCCTACTCGGGGCCAAGATTCCCAGTTTGGTTTACACTTAGCTTTCGCTAATGCCTTAACGTAAGGCTCCCTTACTAAGGGTGTAGCTAAGGGGAGGGCTTCCCTTACGCTACTGCACTCACTACACGCGCGACCGGTCGAGGTCGTGCGTCTGTAGACGTCGAGTCAAAATGTAAACTGAATGTATATTTAATATATAATTAGCCTAAATTAATTTAAACTAATGTAAACTATGTGTAATACTAAGTATAACTTACCAAATTCGTACCTAGCTAAAATGTAGTGTACACCACCTGTGTACCAACACGTGGCTGGCTGTCACGCCACCCCCAACGGCTCCTGCTATGATTGGTTAAAATAACCAATGGTTCAAAACCTTTCGAACCGGTCAATACTGACCCCAACCGTAGTGTACTCACGTACACCACCTACTAAATGTGACTCGAATGTAACCCTGTTACAGTAACTCCATCAATCCAAACCAATTTTTAATCAAATTCTTCACGCGCTGCGCAATAAAACCTTTTGTCAGTATATCCGCAAATATTTCCATACTCGGTACATGCGTAGCCGAAACAACATCTTTTTTAGCGTAATCTTTCACAAATTTTAACTTCACATCGATATGTTTCGTGCTTCCAGCACTAACTTCGCTCTCCACATGCTTTATCGCCACCTGGTTGCCAATCTTCAAAACCAGTGGCGTCTTCGAGCGAATTCCAATTTCTTTTAACAATTCTTTCAAAACGATCGCTTCTCGACCGCCCATTGAGGCTGCCACAAATTTAGCCTTTTCCGTCGACATTGCCACATTGGTTTGCTTCTTGTACTACCAGTTTAGCACCATTCCATTAAAGTTAATCACCATCGCACTCACACTCTTGTGACCATCCTTATCGGACGCGAAATCTGCGTCGCTGTAACATGTGATTCGAACAGGAAGCGGCAACTCTTCGTCATGTACTAATTTCAGACCCAAACCACTTGCTCCCTTTAAGTATTTTAGGACACTTTCCGCAATTTTATAATCATCCACGGTGGGTGCATGCGTCCTTCGGGTGGCGCGGTGCACAGTAAACGAAATATCGGGACGTGTGCACTGCGAAAGCCATAAAATACTTCCAACGAGAGATTGAAAACTTTTCACGCATGACATATTCTTCCTGGCTTCGCCGGCAATGGTTCATCAAAACTGTTCAATCCATCCAATTCAGAACCGCAGTTTTGGCAGGATTCATTTTCGAGAGACCATGTGATTGTAGCACGTCATTGATCGTCGCTTCTTGATCCAGAAGTAACCATCTTTTGATCCTCCTCAGATCCTTATTCCCAAGAACTTATCGACATTTTAAAGATCTTTTAATTCTATCCTTTCATATCCGTAACGAAATTTAAAACAATTCCATCGTTGGTGTCTTTGACCAAAAGGTCATCCACATAGGCACCGACTAGCACCGTTCTATTTTCGTTAATTTTAGCAGAAGTACAATGTCAGTGACACACTGTACGAACTCTAATTTTCCAGTGTTTCACTCTAGCACTTATACCATAATCTCTCCGCTTGCTTTAGCCCGTAAAGGTTCCGCCGTAATTTTAGTGCCAAATTACGAACGTGGACACCACGCAATAAATGCTTAACTCGTCTTGCCTGATTTTGCATACTTCCAACACTATTTCGTAACCTTGTTAAGTCTCGGTCTTGGGGTACGCGCTGGGTACGTCTCCATATCGTGCAGCGACCCCCTATATTTGCGCTTACATCAAAATGACCTTAACGTTTTCTATCTCCATGACTGCAGAGAACGTAAAGAGATAATATTCACTATAAATCTTCATGTCTCCCATTCCAACCAGACTCGATTTGTACCTCTTTACCTTTCCATCTGACTTCAGTTTGGTCTTATAGACCCACTTGTCCGGGAGAGGTACCATGTCTGGGTTGAGGAGTACAAGCTTCCACCTTTTTAAACTATCGAGCGATTTCAATTCAGTCTGATCGGCATCAGTCCACATGTCTCCATTCGGACTTGCTTGTGCTTCCCTATAAATTTTGGTATCCGGCAGTGCTGCTCTCAAATCCTTTCCAACATTCAAAATTTCCGATACCACGTATACAAATAACACACTTCATGCAGTTGAGCCGTTACAATGTCAACGGTTTTGTTGGTTCCACTAATATCATTGTAAATTATATTTTCTTGTTTCATCTTCTTTTCGCATATTTCTTCGAAATTCTTGGCCTTCTGTGTCTTCTTCTTCTTCCGATTGGATTTCCTAACACGAGAAACCATTTCGTGTGCCAACACTTCGCACTTCATTTACATCGCTCGAAACAGTGTTTTCTTCCTCAGGTCTCGAAATATTTCACTTGCGTGACTTGGCTCGAAGTTTGAGCTCTGTTCCGCGACATTTTACTTTTTTTTAAATCTTTTCGCTCGCATCTTTATTGAGCGTTTCAATATCCGTCTGTAGTGGGCCCCACTGGCCATTACATGACGCAATCCATAGTTAGTGTGAACCACAATATCTTCGTGGATCGCGGAGTGCTGTAAACATGATTCTCGGTTCATGTTTACGTGTCGACACTCACGGAGTAATCAAATGATTACATCCGCAAGGAAAGTTCTCGAAACATTCTCGAGTGTTCTCTGCACTTGTGTTTCTGTGCAGATGGTTCCTTCTTGGGAAATTATCTGGTGACACGACCGACGTGTCATTGTGGTTACATGTTTTTGGTTTAAGCCAATCACATTTTTTTATATTTGGTCCACGTTTCGGTGAGATTCTCCGAAGAAGAATCTCTACTTGAATTTCAAGATCAACCTGATTAACACAATGTTTTATCGTAGGCTTTCGAGGTTATACCCAATATCTGTGGGCTCACTGCATTTTAACCTCATAGTCCCCTGGTGGTTTTTCATGTTTAGATTCAGGAACAATAAGCTTATTTAATTCAGTTGCAAACTTGCTAGCTTCTCAAGTCTTCTCCTCCAAGTATTCCTCGTTGCGCAAGCGTGTGTGCCGTGTTCTGGGTCCTTTCCGTGACAGATTCCTATTACATCGTCGCATTCCGTGTGACCGTAATCACTCTGGCGATCAAAAAAAGTATTGTAACCCTTCGTTTGGTCGCTTTTTCCGAGAATTAGTGCAAGCTTCGCATGACTTCCGAGAGCCTTTTTCTTTGGATCCCTCCAAACCATACACTGAGATCCAAACACGACAATATCCGTCAAGACTGGTATTTCCCAGGCCGAACTTCAATTGGAGAAAATCTTCCTTGCTTCGCTCTTGTTGGAGTTCAGTTGAGTATGTAGGCTGGATACTCATCCGCCTTTGACCGATAAACCAGCGAAACTCCAGAACTAAGAATCATGTACCGGACCATATGAAAAATGGTCCGGTTCATCCGTTCAGATTTATCATTTGAGGCCGGATTTCCAGCCTCCGTAATCTGTCTGCGTATACCAGTCTTCTTGAAAAACAGATCCACGTTTTTGATATTCTCGCCATCATCGGGTCTCAGTACTTGAACACGACAGTTGAACTCTTTTTCAAACCACGAGATAAAGTTTTCGAACATTTTAGCCGCTCTATATTTCGTACGAGCGGCAAAGTCTCATGTAGTTCGAGAAATAATCCACGGAGACCACAACAAAACAATTCCCACGTCGATCACGGGGATTTATTGTACCTGTGGGATCACTGCAAATCACCCTTCCGATTTGATCAATCGGCGCATTTCTGCCCGAATCTTTTCTAGGTTGTTTCTTGCTCGTTGCCTTATCTTCAGCACAGGTCAAGAAATTGAGGTTTTTGTTGTCATTTTGGACTATGCCTGGCCTGGGGTCCATAGACAGTTTTTCAACTGTTTCATACGCTACCTGACCCAAATGCACATGGAAGTGGGGCTTACTTCCTTCGTGAAATTCGTCTGGTTTGTCGCTTCCACGTTGTTCAATAACATGTTCGAAAAAAGCTCTTGTAGCTTCATTCTTCTTAACGATTGTTAAATTTGCCACAAACACGGCACCAAATTTCAATTCGTTGTAATATTCTTCCATTTAAACCATATTCATTTGGTGACCATCATCCGTAATGGTACACCCCTTCTCCCGTAACCTTCCTAGCGAAATCAGGTTCTTGGCCACTTTAGGTGCATATTACACCTCTGTCAATTCAATGACAGTCGAAATTTGACGATTGGATTTCAGGGTAATTTTACCAAGCTTGGAAGCCTGAAGCACAACACCATCAGGTAAGGCGAATGTGGCATTTTAACTGTATTCCCTGACATCTTCTGGTTCGACAGTAAGTGTCTAGTCCCACTGTCAACAATCCAAAGGTTTTCTTCGGATATCCCACCAAGACACTATTTCGTCTTGTTATTTTTATCCGAAACTGCTTCGAGGGTTAAAAGCACCTTTCGCTTCTTCCAATTTTCACCAAGTTTTTTTTGCCTGCTTTTCACCAGGGTTACTTGAATTTCGCCTGCCACTTTCTGTACCGTTTCTTTTCATATCCTTTTCACTTCCATAGACATAACAGCCCAGCTTCTTTTCAACTGGAACCACTGAGTTGGCGTGCAATCTTGCGAGTGCTCTGGTTTTCAGAGCTTCATCTTCTATCTTTTGGTCCCGGGAAATTAGCACTTGGGCATGGCATCAGTAGTCCTGCCTCGCATGGTCATTCCTGGCCATGAACATGAGTTTAAGCCGCGGTGCCGCGAACTTAACAATGTTTTCCAGTATCATCTTTTCACTTGGCCCACTTTCACGGGCCAAAGCTACTAGGTATAGATAATGCTGCGTCCATGTCCTCTTAGAATATTTATCAGATGCGAATCACATTGTTGCCTGTTGGTGCGAAAATGTTGACCTTGAAAGCGCATTTTCTCCAAAACAAGATGTAAATTGGGCACCATGTCGTAATGTTTGATCGAAAGTACTCTGAGGCTGTACCCTCTAGGTGATCACGCAACTTGCAAGACATTTCAGCGATTTCCGTGCCCTCCGTGAACAGATAAAACCATTTTTTGAAGCCGGGACTAGTCCAGGGTATATTTCAACTCCGAAATACGTTTCCACGGTCAGCTTCGGCATCTCATTTATACCTTGACCTAAATGCGGCATTTACACATTCCCGGCAGCTGCATTACCGCCGTCTATGCCCGGTACAGGCCCAGGTTCCTCACGTGGCATTCTTTCAACATTGACGCGTGGCATTTCGCCCACTTCAACGCACCCGTCCTCGTCCAATTCATGCAGAGTCATCGGCCGGCTGAACGGACGATAACATCGTAGACTTTCACGAAAATCATTATTCTTATCGGTAACTGGGGAGCCTTTCCTCGACCCAGACGATGCACTCGCTACTCATTGCCTGCTCTGTGCCGCTTCAACAGACACCAGACACGCTTGAACATCTTTCAGCTCATTCAAAATTACCTGTAGGATTTAATTTGGTCCGCCACGTCCTCATCATCATGTTTCTCCATAATTGCTTCTATTTCACGAGGAACACTTTTTTCAGCGACGAGAAACAACTCCACTTACCCTTAAACCAAGGGGAATCTCCACTAGCTCCACGAAAGCGTAACAAAAAAACAAAAAAAACTTAATCGCCAAGAAAAAATCCACGGTAAAACCCTTCCAAGATTGGACTGTAATACCTGGGTGTGCATACAAAGTCCGGCTTTAAATGCGCCTGTAACGACAAATTCAACATTTTCCTCGCGAAAGCGCGGGTAAGAGAAGAACATGCAATTGGTATTCTCAAAGGAACATGCAGGGCTCTCCATGAGATCCGGACGCAAATCAATAAAGTAAGCAATCTCGCTAAGCTTGTTGACTGCACCGTCGCAAGTGTTGTGATTCACAACATGATGGCATCTCTTGGAGACGTTTGGATAGATTGTTTCGAGGAAGTGGGACATCTGGAAAGCGCCGTATATTCCAATATTCAAGCTGTCGATTCCGAGCGATTCCGTGAGCTAGTCAAGTAAAAAGCCCTGCAAACGAATTACGCGCGTGGGGTTTTATAAATAAATGCGCATATATAGAACAGACGGACGTGTATTTTGTATATGAAAAGTACTGCACATATTGCTTTACTTTGATTCATTTCTAGTGGAACTATCTATTGCGCTGAAATACTGTTGTAGTGTGTCGAAAGATAAGCCTTTCTCTTTAGCCACAATCGCCATCGCCACCTTTAGCTTTCGTTTATCCTTTATGTGTTCCCACTCTCTCTTCTTCTCTTCTCTCTTCTCCCGCTTCCACTTCTTTTCTTCCTGCCTCTCCCCCCACGCCCTTCTCTTCTTATCCTGATACTCCTGCCACTTCCTCCTCTGTTTCTCCTTCCTCTTCTCATGCCTCCACACTTCCTTGTCGAACTTCAAACGGTAGGCGACAGCCTTAGCGACATGTTTTGATTTTTCGCTGCCCGCAGTAAGAACGCCTGAGCAAACGAATTTCTGCTGACTAGTGCCCCAGGTGTGGACGAGAGAGACCCTGGCGCCCTTCTCGACCTCGTCGAATTGAACGATGTTCTTCCTCGTCTCCGGTGAGCTTGCGGATCGAAGGCCGCACGCGCAGTCGCTGTCACTGCCGGCGGCGGATCTTCCTTGAACGGGGTAAGAAATAGACGGGGGCGGCAGCGGCTTTAGCTCTTCGTCGGCCACGTAGCCGTCGTTTTCAAGAAGAGCAGCAAGCTCCCTATCGGCCCTGTCCAACGCTCCTTCAGCTAGAACAGAATCGCACATGATCTCTTCGTCTTCTTCTTCTGCCTCCGACAGACAAGGATACCTCCCGTTGACTTCGCTGTTCGCGAACGGAAGCGGGTGCCGTGGCGTCATATGCGATAGGTGGATTAAAGTTGTCCTTTTGCCCGAAGATTCTATCCATTTGGGCAAAGCAGGGACACTCCTTTCCAAACTTTTGTTCGATGGTGAAGATGCTGATGCCTCGATCTTGTTCAGTAACACCAGATCCCGTTTTTTTCCTCCATTCAGCAGCCTTGAGGTACTTCTTTTTATAGTGATCGCCCCTTTCTCGGACGTTCTTTCCGGTCAGCGAACGAAGTCGATTTCTTGACTGGGAGACCAGATAAGCCGCGAACCTTTAATCACTTACATTTATGTTAGCGCTTCAACAAAATCGGAATCGATCAAAGAATAAGTGATCCGCCAACTTCGTAGCCGTCTTTTTTTGGTCCTACAAGATCCGTTTACTTGGGTTTTCTTTCCTGCCTTGAACAACGTATTGTATTTTTCCGGCTGCTGTAGCCAGCTGCAGATATCAAGGTCATTCGAATGTTGAATCCTAGGTGCAGGTCTTGAAAACGACTTCCGAGCGGGGTGTGATTTCTGCAGGTTCATAAAGCTGGTTGCGTTTGACATGTCGATCGAGCCGTGTTCGGCATGTGGTTGGGATTTAGCGGCCGAAGGTTGGAGAGGGCGTTGAACGCGCAGGGCGAGCAATGTGACGTCCCCAGGGATAGGGTTGGCTAACGTGGTCGGCGTGGGGTTGCGACATCCCTATGATTATCATGACGGTATCCGTAGGGTACTTCAATTGAAAGGGGGTACAGTGTATATCGCGTTCCCATCCGTATCCGTAGGAAATCATACGGACGGATTTCGGCTAATCCGTATGGTTTGAAACCCCGTAATGGACGTTTAACCAACCACGATACGACTCTTTCTTCCTTAAGATCTTCTTCCTATGAAAACCATACCAAAATCCGTGACTTACAATATCCTAAACTTTTTGTCACATGGTTAGTCGACATCATCCGTAGACCACTTGTTTGTTCGTACCTGTGATACGTCGCCTGCATGCAATCCGACCAGTCCCAAGAAAATATAAACGATCGCCTGTTTACTTCCTACCACGATCGGACGTATGGTCCGATCAGTCGTCGGCACTAGGTCGATCGCCACAGCCTGTTAGCCATATTCACCTGATCTTCTACTTTTCGTCAGCCGACCGTCCGCTTCGATCTATCGTGTCATCAGATCGGCCCTTCGTTAGATCAATACACCCAATACCTCATCGGATTAACCTCCAAATAACGTTATGTCTCGCATCTTTTTTCTTCCAAACCAAAACTTTAAACCATAACGCTATGACTATTTCTCGGAAAATGTCGACCGTCAAACAGGGTCGTAGGTGTCTTACGGACAATAGTCTTCGGTCCTCGTTTTGGCCAATAAGCTTCCGGACGTTTACCATGACACAATACTTCTTTCCCTGTTATGAGATCGATTTCACGTAAATCCCTTTATCTGTGGTGGATCGCAAGGAACTTCATATGGTTATACGTCAGTGTATTGTCAAAGCACATCATCGTAACAAAGGATGTCGCTATAAGCGACTCATAGCTCTGCGCTTCAAATCGCTGAGCATAAGTTTATCACCGGAAATCCACTCGTTGTCACGTGTTTGAAACGTGGATATTTGTTCACATACACAGATTCATTGCTTGCAGCGATGATGCAGATTGTAAGAAACTGACACTCAGTAAATCTCCTAAATTTATTTCGGAGATGATGGATCTTCCATCTGTTACCTGAAGAAGTTTACGAAATTAAAAAAATCTTGCTTGACAAACACATCGAACGGATTGGGATTCAAACCCACGGTATTTTTATATAATTCAGTTGTCAAGACTGACACCTTAAACTACTCGATCATCTATCCATACTACAGATGGGCTTTTCTAATTTCCAAACGGAGCTTGAATTTGTTACTTTTGTAGTCGGACTCGTAGTATTTGTTCAGGGTGTTGCAAGAATCGGAGCGACCATAAATGGTGGTGCTCAACGTGCTCCGTAATCAAGTCAGATGAGCTCGTTTGACCTGTTTCTTCTTCATGGTGACCACTGGCTACCGTGGTAATGCTACTATCTTCGCGTGGGCGACTGCCGTCCCTGCTGCGGTATTTATTTCTTCCTCATGGTGGCCTTTGCCTATCATGGGTAGCTACTCTTCACGGTGGCTACTGGGTACGGTGAGTTTGTCTACCTCCCACGACCGGGGTCAGTACTCCAATATGGCGGTCTGTATCGCCCGTGTTGGCTACTTCCTCTTTAGGCAGCTGTTCAGCTGCAGTTGGTGAGTAGTCATGGCATCATCAGTCTGCTTGACGCTGCGAGTGTATCCTCTGGTGCACTTAGTTACTAGTTTGATCAGTTACTGTGGCATTGCCGCAGAAGATCAACATTTTATTTCATCCAGTACGATCGTTGATTATCTTGTGCATCCCCTGGATGTACAAGCATCAACCAACGCTCGTTTTTGTGATCCAGTTCGAGGACGAATATTCACCCTCAAATAAAAATCCTCAAATTTAAAGCTGTTTATATTACACGCTTTCCCTTTAATACAATATGATTTGGCAATGCGCAGATAGGAAGTTCCAGGCGAGCTCCCAAAAGACAAAGCGACTCGACATGAGATTGAACTTTTGACAGCACGAAGTATTGTGTCACACATCAATGGCCATTACCTCGTAATCAAGTCAAAGCAATCAGTCTAGTCTGTGGCAAATGGTGAGCACTGATACTGTTCCTACAAATCAACACCTTCCTGTTCTTCGTCGGGTTCTTGGTCTGTTAATAAATTTTTGGGCTTGTGCTTTGCCTTCTTGTCATCACTTTGGTAAGACTGACCCGACTAGTGGGTTTTGGATGAGCGGAACATTTCTTCACGCAGTTCCTCCTCACTCACCAACGCTTGAACATGCTCGGGTATGGTTGTTTACACCACGGTGACAACGGGACGGAGCTGACTGTAAGCGGCCGAGTTGGAAGGCTGACAAAAACATCAAGTTGATCATGTCCAGATCTTGGACATCGTGAGCGTATTCTTGAGTTCTCTTTTCAGGTTGAGAATCTTAGCTAGGTGTGCGTCAATATCGGACCCGCATAGATCTCATTTCTTCGAGCAACCGAGATTTCATCAACGGATCTAGCACCAGCTTGCTTCCGTTTTTCGTACAACTAAGAGCTGCCCACATTTCCGTGCGTGTCGCCATGTCTGCGCCGGGATGAAGACGTTTTGGTGGCAGCGTTTGGCCGTATTATACGCTTGATTCTCTTTGCATCTTCGAGTACACGGGATTACTTTCGAGTTTCCGTTCTTTGATGGCACCCGTAACCTCGCCCTACATGTCGTGTTCCTCGAATACTGCGTGCATCCTCCACTTGTAAGTCCGCCAGTCCTTCCCGTCCCAGTTGATCGGGACCTTCAATCTTGGCATCGTTGATCAAGTCAACGTTGGAGGCGCCGCCTGTGTGTCCGACATGCGTACGTTGGTGTTCATAACCCTGTTGTGATCTGCACGGACGATGGTAGGAAAAGGTAGATATTCAACTGAATGTATGCAAAGGCACACATGCACACGAAGAGGCCACAGTCGCCTCTTAGTTCCCGACCGCCGCGTGGCTCGTGGAGCTTAACGTTCACCTGCGACATGTGAACACATCGCAACATCAGCCAAGCAAAATGCTGCAACATAATGAGCGATAACATTATCAAGTATGTTAACGCCAATCAGCATCAAGTTTGTAATGAGTAATATCTTGAGCTCAGTCTTGCGATTTACTCGGAAAGAAGAAGGAGAATATGAAGAAGGTTCACATTTAGTTCTCGCCTTTAGCTACTCGAACTCAATCAACTTAAGGAGAAGCGGGCATAAAAAATAAGTTTTTGTCGAATGCTCATTTATACGATGTGTCTTGGATGCTGTTTCCGTAGAAACTTGTACTTGTAGCAGAGATCGTATACTACCTTGTCTGATAGTTTTGACCAGGTAGGACCTTGCGTAGTAAAGAGCTAATGTGCGACGGATCCACGCATCGGATGTTTTAGCTTGGTATGTCTTTTACAAAAACGGAAAGCGGATAATAGGGGGGTTCACACCTAGCGTTTTAAGGTTAAAATACGATAACGAAATCAGCATGCTGATTTCGTTAAAATCTTGCTGATTTGACTCGTAATTATAATCGTAAATCATGCTCTTCACACCCTGAGGTACCCTGCTGATTTCAATCGGGAAATCCTGCTGATATGACGTAAAAACAAATATACCCTCCTACAACCAACGCTTTAAACACAAATGCCGCGAGCTCCAAGTACGTATGCACAGCCACTCGAAGTGGGTTGGATTCAAACCCGATAGCATGGCATCTGCGACTTTGCTTTCGGGATGTCTCGACGGTTGAGGATGCTATTCGCTTCGAGGTATTATCGATGCTGGAGCTCACACTTGGACGTGCACCGCGCTACAATCACGCACGCGCCATGCTCCTTCTCGTCTCACTTGGCACAAGGACTACAAACCCGAGATGGCTGCACCTTTGCCTGCGCCTAATGTCCCCAAGAATCCGACTCCCTCGGTATCGAATCCTGCCGTGTGTGAGGAACGCAACGACAGTTGGCAAATTGAGTACCAGACGGGCCCTGAACCACTTACTGTCAGCGACATCTCCATGAAACAACGGGTGTACATTTTCGGGTGCGAGGGCGCCACCATCTTGCTGGAAGGCAAGCCTAAAAATATCGTGTTGGATTCGTGCAGAAAGACAGATGATTTTCGACAACGCCGTATCCAGTATCGAAATCGTCAATTGTAAAGGCGTGCAAGTGCAGTGCAAGGGCATGGTACCATCCGTTGCTATCGAAAATACAGACGGTTGCCTCGTATACATTTCTTGGGAGAGCCGCGATGTTCAGTTCGTCACATCCAAGAGCTCCGAAATGAACGTAGCATTCCCAGAGGCCGCTGGGAGCGACGATAACGTTGAGAAGCCAATCCCAGAGCAGTTCGTGCACAATATCATGGACGACCTAAGCATTTCGTCCGACGTTTCATACTTTTACTCGCACTAGATGTATCCACAATGCACGACAGATGCTCTGTGGTACGTGTGGTCCTAGTCACGTACGGACTCATGCCTTAACTCCGTATAATTTTTCTCGTCCTTAAAATCACGTTTTTAGCCGCTTTTTCTGTTCATGATTTTAAGTCTAACCTTCAATTTTGGCTGCAATTTTTTGCTTCGGCGTGTCATCTTTTGATTTCCGTAACATCTCTTCAACTTTTACTGCAAGCATACGAAGTGTACCTTTTTCGCGACAGTACGCGCTTGACGTAGGAAGCGAGACGTCCTATTTGGTTACATAATTCACGTGAATTCTCGCCCACTTGAGAATCCAGTGGCTAAAATAACCATGTCAGACGTCTCATTCCTGCGTCGCTCAAGCGCTTATTCAGCCGTGAAATCTGTCTATCATCATTGCTGCCACATGCAGCATTCCAATTAATAAACATGTTGATTTCATCCGCCACTTTACGACGCTAAAAAATATACAAGTAAAAGACAGATTGAAACATTTTACAATTGACGTTCTTTCCATCGAATGCTTGTACCGCGACCCATTGTCGTCGACGCCGCGAGTGCGGCGAACACCAAATATTGAACACAAAGGGAGAAGTTGTACAAGAGTGGGCGGCTTGCTAGAAGGTTCAGGTGCGTGAGTGACTTGGCATAATTTAGTCTTGAAATAGATTTCGCACGCAATGAATTCTGTTCTGTACATGTATTTGTATCACTCGGGGCAGCCGTAGCTGCTCTAATTTTCCCGTGTCGACATGTTCTACGCAATACAGGCGTCTCTAGCTTCGATCGTCGTAGTTCTCCAAGTTGCGTTAAGTTGTACACGGACGCACGTCTCGACCAATGTCTTGACCACAAGCTGCAGTATACTCTTTTGCATTGGTATCTGTGTCACCATTCTGTACATCAGACCTTAGCCTGACACGTATCCCTTAGTCGCGTTGATGTCAACCTCCTTGAGCGAATTGATAGTACCATTCAGTATAATGAAGGAACCAACGGTCTTCAAAGTACGCACTGTCAGACCCCTTGGGAACGGTAGAGCCATCGACGTGGCCGACAAGTACCGCTGACGAGGTGGCACCGTCGTAGGAACGCGCACCTCCGCACGCCGGATGAAATCATCCAACTTTTCTGATGATGCATCAGCTTCATAGTGGATACGTTGTGTGGTACGTGTGATAGATAACCGCACACGACACCAGTCATCCTACTTCCGAGGGCATTGTTCATTGCGGGACTTGACGTCACCATCATACGCTCCTCGAAATATTCCGAAAGATGGTTGAGACCAACACCAAAAATCACTTCACGCCGCATATATGGCGCCGTACCGCGAATCCATCGTGTCGACAGCGACTCCGGATTCATGTTCCCAGCGTTGAATGCTTCCAGCATGCTGCTAACTGGCGTCATTATAACGCCTGGAGCCACAGCTTCCATGAGAAATCAGCAGAACGAAACACGACGGGAGCGTGGCCGACCGAGCCAGTCGGTCCCGACCACGTAGCGCGTATTTTGTTCTGCTGATTTTGAGGCAAGAATCTTGCTGATTTCACTTTAATAGGGGGGGGGGCAAACTTAAAGTTTAGCCCAAACGAAATAAACGTTTATATCAATCAAATATCAGGTTTAGATCAAATTTGATATGCACCCCTGCCGATCTGAGTGACCCGAAATAAACGTTTATTTCGGATATGAGCAGCTCGAGAGCTGTGTGTGTATATCGTGTGAAATAAACGTTCATATCGCGAGTGTTTATTTCACGAAATAAACACTTTTTTTCTTATGTCTGCCCTCCCCCCTTTTTTCTATTATAACGTTTATTTATCAAAATCAGCAGACCTAAATCAGCAGCCGATTTTCCTAGGTGTGAACCCCCCCAATATCTGCATATAATTATGCCCATTTCAGCTAATGTGAAAATAGTACCGGATGAACATTGCTTTACGGGAGGGCACGGAGAATAATATTTTATGTGGGTCACTGTAGTAATCTGAATAAAAAGCCCCTAGGTATACACTTTACTTGTGTCTCATCTTCAACGATATTAGTGAGGCTTGAAGACATCTTACTATTATGAGCTTAGCATACTACTACTACTGCTACTACTACATCTATATTATATCTTCTTCAAGTCTTCCACGACTAAACTACGATGCTGCAACTCACTTAGACGGCGCTGGCTGAACCAGCGTCGGCGGCCGCCGCGTGCGCGGCCGCTTTTCGTTCCGCATCGACTTGCGCGATCGCGATCTTGGTCTGTTTCGCCGACTTGGTCATCGAGACGTAGGCGGACCCGGCCGACAAGACACACGCGAGGATCGCGAGCGTAATCGCGGCTTCCACGGGCGGCCCGTACGTCCGACTCATGACGCCCTCGTCCGTCGAGCTCGAGCCGGCAATGGCCGAGGTACAGCGTGGCCCGCCCCACGACTGGTACAAACATTCACACCGTTGCTGGACACACTTGCCCGTCCGGAGGGTAGTTGTACCCAGGATGCCACCAATCGTACAGTCGTCGTTGGTCGTACAAAAGGCTTTGCCATGGACGTCGACCACGGCGTTGTCATCGTCTTCGTACTCTTCGAGATGCGCTTGGATCCACTCCTTGGTCGGATGACTCGCGGGGTCGCAGCCCACGTGCATGTAATTATCCGCGTCGCGCTCGGCCCCTCGATCCTGATACAAGCGCACGTAGTCAACTTTCATGTACATGGGGAACGCGTCGCAAATGGCGTTCGCCTCCTGGTCCGTGCCGTCGCCACGACAGGCTTGGCCTGGATGCGGGGGCGTCGTGCCCCACGAGCGCGAGAGCGCGACGTTCATGATAATGTACAGCGGCTCTTCAATCATCATCTTGGTAGGATTGTTGCGCTGTGCACTCTGCGGCGGCGTTTCAATCGTCTCGGACGTGATTTCAAACAGCGGCTCGCCATGGAGCATCCACCGGACGTAGCCACTCCTTCCCGTGACCCACTCGACCTGATACTCGTAATAGTCCGTGTACGCACCCACGTGGAGCGGCCAATTGGACGAGATGGCGTCCATTTGATAGTGGAACGACGTCGTGGCGCCCGACGGCGCCGTGCTGGCGTTCCGCGCGCCCGGGCATTGAAAGTACGTGTTATCCGGATCACACAAGTACGAGCCAAAGTACGAGTTCAGGAGCGAGAAGCACGTGCCATTCGTGTTAATGCCCCAGCGCTCGTTCCCTTTCTTCCCGTCGTCCATGACGCTTAAGTCGGCATTGACATCGCCGGACCCGGGACACGTTGCGGGCGTGCAGGCATTACGCGTAACCCCTCGCTTTAAGGACGCTGCGACCGTTGCGTACGTTTGTTTGAATTTAGGATCCGGCGTGCAAAAGTTATTGGACGCGTACCGTAATCCTTGGTACCAGGATTTATGTCCGCGTTGCTTGCGGTAGTACGCCGTGGGGACGTCAATGTTATTCGCGCCGAGCGTCTTGCAGGCGTATGTATAGAGACAGTAGGAGAAATCCCCCGTGGACTCGTCCACGGGGAACAGACGGTACTCGAGCGGCATGCCGGGCCCAATCTGCACTGACGCCGAGACGTACAGGCCCGCGCCTTCCAACACGTCGATCTCGGGCGCGCCACGGCCTTGATACGGGTTCAAGCCGTACCCCGGCTCGCTCTCGCACGCACTAATGCGCTGGAAACTCGTGTTGAACACGTCTGGGTTGCACTCATTGTACGAAAAGGGCCACATGCGGTTCGTCGAGGCGGAAAAGATGGCGCGCGCGAGGTTCCCGAGCATCCAGATGCCCGGCCACGTCGGATAAAACTGGGTGTTCGCCGTCTTGCCATGCGGTCCGAGGGCAAGATCCGGATTGCCGGACGCGGGCGACGTGGCACCCGGAAGCTGCGCACGCACTTCGAGCATACCGCCTTGGTAACAAAACTTGTTCCAGGACTGGACCATGGCGCCCCGGTACCAAAAGTGCACGGTCTGGTAGCTCGGGGGGTGCGTATACATGTTGTATACACGGATCGAGTTCGGTTCGTCGATCGTTTTAATGTAAAAGTAGCACGTGCCATCCGCGTCACAGCGCGTGGACGTGAGATTGTGGGAATAGAGTTCTAACGCACCGTTCACGCCATCGGGTTTCTCAATGGACGTCCACATGTGATCGTCCCCCGCGCGGAAGCTACGATTCGGGACATTGAATTCATCACTCATGACGAGGTCCCATGGTCGGCCGCGCGAGCTCGTGTATACGTATCGGTCCACAGGCGTATCCGGATCGATCCAAACCCCAATCCCCGACTTGGTCGGGTACGTCGTCTGGTTAGAGGCTGCGACAACTGTATCTAAAAGCACCCAACATAATGTGAAGGCCCCTAGTAAAGTATACGTGGGGGATGGCATTGAAGAAAAAACGAGAGTCGTCTTCGTCTTTTAGGTGGCGAATTAAAGAATGGGGAAAGACGGGTGGACTTAGGAATAAACTAGCGAAATCTTGTGCCAGCTACTGAAACCCCTGGACCACCCTAGACACTGTAAAAATGCACTTTTTTCACTTTCCATACGACTGTTTTAAGATATTTGATGTATTGAAATCATGTCTTTGAAGTCTTGGACAAGCTCTCACGTATTTCATTATCATGCTCCTTTGTCGACACGTACAGGATGCGACAGCCTTTATCTAACCTTCAGGCTTGAATAATGCATGTCGTCTGAATTTGTACAGTTACGTGGAATCCAAGGCCGGTGTGGACGTTTTTCAGCACAGAACGAGGTACGTCGCAGTCGCACTTGCTTTTCTGTCTAATAATGTCTGGATTTTTCTATCCTTCACGGTTGGTTGACTGACACATGCCAATCTCAGTCGAGCATCTTCGTACAGAAATCGCACATTTACAATGCAGAATCCGTATCGGTTATTAGCCTCGCATACAGAATCCAAGCGACAACGTACTGACACATGTTAAATGGGGAAATGCACGCTAAACTGTTTATCGGTAGGTGTTCGAACCGCGTGCGTTGCAGTGGTACTAAAACAAGTTCGACTCGATCTGTTAAGCCAAATTCTGCACCTTTGCTGTTAAGTCATTGCTGTGAAGTGACGATGAAAAACCATTGGTATGAAGTCATTTCATTGAAGTGACGACGAAAATCTGCCACTGCTTTAATTTATACTCCAAAACATTGTATAGCTGGTGACGTGGCGGTCTTTATTTCGACCCACTTTACTGAAACGTATGAGTCAGGTAAGAAAGTGGTGGCAGAGCATATTATTGTCAAGCACCTAACGACGCTTCACGAAAAAAAATGTTTATAGGTACATCGTGATATGTGCACGACGAGACAGATATATCAGGAGCGTTCATTTACCACGGAGCGCATCATGCCATGGAATAAGATTATGAATTGGCATCGTAAACCTGATGCTATTTATTTCGTGTACAACCTGATTGCTGTTTCGTTCCGACGTAATAAAAAGATGGTGCCAGACATCAGGTCCAATTATTTGTTCGAACGACCGTTCGTATGGCAAAGAATCGACTGCAGTTCCAGGAGAGAACCACGTCATTAAATTTAGTTAACTGACTCGGGGTAGGGATACGTTAAAAAACAAGAGAAGGGACATGCATTTTTTCGCGATAATTTTTTTTACAACTGATTATCACAGCTTCGATCCTTTTGATAACAAAGATAGCGTGTGACAGTGGCGTCTACTTTCTGTCCTCCTTCGTCCGTTATATTTAATTGGTGACTCGGTCGTGCGCATCTTACGGATTTTGTGCAGTTTACGGACGGTAAGTTTAAAAGCTCCAGCGTTTCCGACAGAACATGTCGCGAGGCGATCGCTGTGATAGTGACGGATCCGAACTGGGTACGGGCTACCTACCCCTTGGAAGCCAGCCAATTTCAATTCCACCTCTCGTCCAATTATTTGCCCAACGTGCACACGTGGGGGAACAGAGATAACCGCAGTTAGCCATCGTGAGATCTGATCTCGAGTGTGTCCATTCCACTAGAAGCGGGAGTGTCCAGCTCAAAACGTCCAAGTCGTTCATCCACCACTGCCCGATCTAAGTGAAAACTTTGCAGCCAAAGTGAAATGCAAAATAAAAAAATATAGCATAACGGAGCGAAGGGACCCAATCAATGTGCACACAAAGTGGAACAACTTAACAACTCTACTTATTTGAAAAGTTTACATTTTGTAACATGGATTCTCTCTATTGGTCTTTTACCTATGCTTATACCCAGTACAAAGATCACACCCGAAACTGAAGAAGATCTAGATCGCTGCATAGACGCAAACGCTGCGAGAGATTCGCAACGCCGTCCTCTCACTGCAAAGCGAGACGTCTGATTTTCGACCACTCACGCCCAGGATTTGAAAAGCCAAAGCGATTTGCAAACAACCACGTCTCTTTATCTATACGTTCTACACAAATATCACACACATATACGCCCCACAATTCAAACAACTGTATGCTTGGTACATAGCACCCCACAACCTATGAAGCAAGCAAAAAAAGATTGACTGTTTACGATATGTTGAGATGTTTCATCGTTCATCTTAGCAAGATAGTGGAGAAACTTGAGTCATAGGTCTCGTTTAATGCCTTGGATTTGTCTTACGTTAATATTTCAGCAACCAACATTCCGTGGACGATGAAAATCACACACCAAGACAGTTCGCAGACAGTAGAAGAAGATAACCAAGTCAGTGAACTCTTATGCATATTTCATATTAGGGTAGCTAATTCGGATTAAGGGCTGAAACTCGCCCTTATGAAGTTGGAATCGCTAGTAATCGCAAAACAGCATGTTTGCGGTGAATATGTTACTGGACTTTGTACACACCGCCCGTCACATTAGGGAAGTTAATTATTTTTAAAATGATTTTAATTTATTTAATTATTTTAAATAATTATTTAAGGGGATTGTTAAATCGCCCCCCCCCAATTGTTAATTCGACCCCACCCCCCGCCCATTTCTACACATCAATGTAACAATGCCCTTTTAAATTGTAAATAAGTTACAGCTAATGACCGTCGCCTTGAGGCGTTGTGGTACATGGAACGGAGCGCTGCAGCGCATATAGAGGATATGGAGGATCTTTTGAGTATGGCGTCAATTTTGAGGACACCACATGCATATGTTCTGTGCCTGACGGTCTGTTGCGTCGAGAATGTGTGGTAGTGGGGATTGATGCAACTGATTAGAGATATGTGCAGGAAGAGCAACAATATACGCGAAAACATGTTTGGCACGATCTTTTAAAGGCTTAAGAAGGCTTTAGTTACCCAGAACCGAGTCAAGAAAAATGCCGTTGGCCTGTTGCCACTGGGAATTGGGGCTGCGGCGTATTCCAAGGCGACCGTGAGCTTCAATTTTTGATTCAGTGGATAGCAGCCTCGCTTCTCGAACAACTGATACAAATGTGCGTTTCTAAACGTTTCATACGTAGCGGAAAAAAAGACACCATACGTTTTCTCATACTAGGGATATGGATTTGATGAAAGTATTGACTCTTCGTGGTTCTCCACCTCTCAAGTCTGATTTACTTATTTCCGTTGCCTTACAGTTACTTCACCGTCTACCCGATCAACTTTGGTACGAAATTGCTCACCATCCTTTTGCGAATCCGGACGCACCTACAAGTCTACCCTTTCATCCCAAGACGATCACTGTCATTTCGACAGAAATCCACCAATACCATAAGGACGTCCCAATTCGTGGATTAATCCAAACTTCACGCTCCTTAAGTAATTTATTTGACCACGGCAAAGTCGCCGCGTCCGACTTCTCGCCCTTCAACGCCAGGATCTAGCTCTACATTTGCTCGATTACACTGGAAAATATAATTATTTTTGAAAGCATTTTATGTTCTGGTAAGTGCCATTTCACATGTTCTTGAAGAAGTTGTTTGTTACGATGAAACGTCAAAGGAAGGAAGGTATCGTCTCGATAACATTTTTTTGCCGACAGTGTTACTACCTTAAGTCACAAATTAGCCATCAAAGATAGAGGCATTGATTTCTTGCTTTCATTTACCGGAGACTAGTCTTAAACTTAGGGCGAGCAGCTTTACGCTGTGATTTTTCGTTTTTCTTTAGCAGAGAGGGATCTTCTTGATCTGTTGGATCCGGCGTGAAAACACAGGTAAACACCATGTGACCTCCGTGGTAGAGCAGGTAACCGGGATAACAAGGTAAACGAGCCAAAAGTAGCTCGAAATCATGAGTTCAGCCTGCACAAATAATGTTATGATAAATACGTCCATTGCATACCTAGAAAAGTGAGCATTTAGAGACAAGTTAATAGTGCATCTTTGTCCAGGCATTACCAATGGGTAAACCCTTTTTTATTTACGTACTCACTGGTTCCCCCTTCTTCCGAAGCCCCAATCACCCAAGAGTAACTGAAATAGGTGAATGCTGTTAGAGAAACATAACCCATATCCGGGATGTGTAGAAATGGGGGGGTCGAGTTAACAATTGGGGGGTTGGTTTAACATTCCCCTTATTTAATTATCACTTCTCAATAAACATTTGATTCATTAAGTTGAAGTTATAGCGCACTTCCATCGGTCGTGTATCCTACACTACTTATCGTAGTTAATAATAGGTACTAAGACTTCTAGGCACACTATTTTATCTCTTAAAAGTACGAAATTATCAATGCTACAAATCAAGATATAATCATACCTGGTTTTGACAAAACACAATATAATATATTTCTTAACACGATCCCACACAATTATTCTACTTATCATCGTAGACCAAAACAACAAACCCTGGATTTCACACGCTGTAGGCACGGAAAACTTGTTCGTGAGTCGGTAGGAAGATTAACACAACCTAAAGGGAAATAGTGTAGTATGTGCTGAAGAACTTCTCTCGTTCGACCTATCATGGTACGAAGTCTCCTACATACGAAAAAAGTGTAGCCACTGCAATGCATCACAGAAAAATCCAAAGAAGCGAAACTCACCCATGGGGCTCCAACTTGCTTAAAAGGATAGCGCTCTACCAACTGATCTAGACGGGTACCAAGGAGAAGAGCGACTGCCAAGAAAATCTCGCTACGGACATGCTTTAGACAATAACTCTCTTTCCGACTACACATTTAGCAATGCGTGCGTCCATATCATGTATAGACGGGCATCGCGGACGGTAGACAGAATTTCATAGGCACCTAATTTATTTCGTGTTCGTCGTAATCGCTCATCCAAACGTATGTACTATATCACACGTGTTCCAAATTAGCCACGTAATGGCGTGCGGAATTCCACTACAATCAGATAGCGCGAGGAAGTAACGTAACAGCAAACAATAAAGTCACAAACGTAAGTTTATTATCCACAGTCCTTACGCAACTTAACGTGAGACAGCGACCCAAATCAACAACCACGTGAATCGAGAAACGAAAACGTAAAGACAAATCCAACTGCAACTGCGGTGTACCAGGTCTTTAATCGTTAAAGTCACAAACCAGGCTACGCACTGTAGCGCACTTGTTCTCCACTCAAAACACTTGAAAGTCAAAAATCAAATTCAGAAGTGATTTATTAGTGTTAATTTTATACCTAAAACTAATAATATGCAAATACAAAATGTTTTGTACTTAACCTAAAGTTATGTACGATTCATCACCTTTTCACTGTTAAATCGCTGAAAGTCCAATATTGCGACGCGAGACGCCGCATGAAATGCGCGTGCTTCTAACATTTCGTACTATCGTTCTCAGCCTCACTGGTTTGTTATTGCCGTGGACAAATTGTCTGGACACACTGGTGCATCTATTAAGTCTAGATAACTGTACAATCGGGTAAATGTGCAACAAAATTGGCATCTTAACAAACCAACAGTTTGTTTCCCGAACTTTAAGTTTTGGTTAAACTTTTTGTTTATTTTTTAATTCTAGACAATATCGTATCGATCTTCCGATATGTATAGTGCATGTCAATTTAAACCATACCCAATCTCCAGCTGACTAAGGTTCAGGGTAGTGCATTCTCACTACGAAACAAGCTTCATTTTTCAACAGAATTTCCTTTGCTGAATCCAAAAATGAAAACGGTTTGTCGATAACTTTAATATTCGCCGAGCTATAACCTCTCGACGCCGACGCCATTTTTTTAGTACCTACTATGAGGCCGACCTCAATTTGGCTGCAAAAGTTCTGACGTCACCGGTGATCATCGCAAATATTTTTTGACATTTGTGTTATTGAGTCAAGACATCAATGCTCATCAATTCCGTTCTCGGTATGCGTCTATGTGATTTTTATTTCTTTACGGCGTACTCTGCTGTCTTACCAGTTAGTCCTGCACGATATCCATCCATGTAGCGACGCGCTCGACGAGCATAACGTCGAATTTCCGTAAGTGAGATTGCCGCAAGAGCGCGCGGAACCTGTGATCAACAACAATGGATGAGCAATTGACGTTTCGCGCACTACGCAAAACGAACTTACCGTTTCACGCAGGCCATTGAAGGTGTAGTCGCACTCCCGTCGTGCAAAACGTTTTGCAGCACCCCAAAAGTTTTCTATGAAGTTCAGCTCGCAATGGAATTTCGGATAAAAGATGACCTTGTGTCCTTTCTCGGTAATTATTTCTTCCAAGAGGAAACGTTGCGCTTTGAAATCGGGTTGGAAAACCATGATATTGCGATCGCAGCACGTTACGTCAACAACGCATCGCTCGTCCTTTCTGCAATCAAGTCGTAAGCCGTTACGCCACAGGCCGCGCTCTTCTAATACCAGTCGGATTCCCTTCGGCTCTCCGTACATCAATGGCGGATGTTCCGGAGGAAAACACATGTCCTGATGGATGCCATTCCCTTAGGTTGTTGGTCGCACTTGTGCCTGTTTCCCGCCACGATTCAGGTTTATTGAATCGGCTCGGAGCGCATCACGGGCGAAAGCAGCGTGATGGTTGCATTGTCAAAGGCAAAAAGAGCTTGGGCACCAGGAAAACGTTGTTCAAAATTTGGAATGGCACGCTTTCGACTTGCTGGACAAGATCGTCAGTGGTCCACCAACCATCGTGATTTTTTCCTGTAAACGTGATGTTGCACGATTCCGCCGGACAGACTCCATCCACGCTCAATCTGTCACACACATCGGTCAGAAAGTCACTGACGTGCAAAGATCGCCCGCTTCCTTTTTTCCGCAACGGTTGTTCACCGTCTGGCAACCACAACCAATTCTGACCATCGTGAGCATTGAACACTGACTCATCGTGTGTCACGAGGATGAGTTGCCTTTCTCCTTCGGCAAGTTCAGTTGGCCAGTGAATATCCGTGCAGTCATCTGAGAACTATGGCATTCGAGCATCGTATTCAGCCATTCTCTCCAGGAACTTTTTTCGATCCGCAATCACGTCATCTAGCTCGTGACCGTCCATATAACTGCCCTTGACTGCTTCGCGATAATTAAGGCCAAAAGAGACTTCATCCAAGGGATGACGGTTCGCTAGGACACTGATGGAGAATGCAGTGATGGTTATTCTCGATGTCGAAAAGAATCTTTGAATGCAGCAACGTAATGCTGCTTCTTACCTGTCGGTGAGAGTCCATCGTCGATATCAGGCATAATATTCTCATTGATATGCTTCGTAAGATTTTTTACCTGAACCTTGATTTTTTTTCTCGGAGATATTGCTGGATTTTGATTGTGACATCTTCGTCGTTTAAGAAGCACCATATTTTTCCGTGTCTTCCCTGTCTCGACACTGGAAACTAGCCAGTTGTTAGATACTTGTGCGTCCAATTGCGAACTGCCTTTGCTGAGCTGATTCTTCGTCCAATGGCTTTCGCAACGGTAAAGCTGGCGGAGCCACGCTTGCGGCCATTGTGCACCAAACGCAGGTAAGTGGGCATTGCAGAACGTCGCAAGGAATCTACCGCACTTTCCGTACTTTTTGCTGTTTTCCGTCGGTCCCTTTCCAATGCTGCTATCGCCCTTGCCACTTGGGCTTCGTTCTTCCACACGTTTGCGCTTTCGGCATCGTTTTCGCTTTCGGCGTCGTTGTCGGTGTCGTTGTCGCTCTCGGTATCGCTTTCAATGTCAGAATCGTCGTCAACAACACCTGGTTTGCTCGGGGTTGGTGCAAATCTCCAGCACGAAGTTAGTTTTCGCTTCCCAGCAGCTGCTTTGCGTTGCTCTAGCTTCCGGCGACGTTTGTTCGGTCAGAACCACCAGTATAACGAGCAGGCCGCCTGCTAATTGTTGACAGCCGATTTTCAGCTTCCAGCACCATGGGGTACTCCAGTTGCACGAGGGTCTCTAAAAACGCGTCTCCTTCAGGATCCTCCACGTCCGCCATAGGCTCCACCACGTCGAAAGGCTCTACCACGTCGAAAGGCTCCACTCCGTCAAAGGGTAGTTTGCAGTTTTGTTGGGCTAATTTCACCAAATGGCGACCTTGTTTCCCACGTCGTGGCATGGAAAATGAAGGCAAAAAAACACCTCAAAAGAGACAGCAAGAAACTGGCAGAGTTAAGGGCTTTGCAGCGCTCGTGGAGCTCGTTTTCGGGAGGTTTTTGTTTGCAAAAAAAAAAATTTTTTGGCCAGATGAAAAGTTGGGTATAGTTCTAAGTGCCGTGCACCGTAGTGACGGAAAAATCGTGTTTATATATCCCCCGTCAATCCTAATAGATAGAATTTCGTTGATCTGCCATCGCATAGCAAATGCCAGCTGTTCTCTGCAGTATCTACCGCCTCATTACCTCTGGGCAAAAATAGGGAAAGTGGTAAAAGGTTCTATAATCATGAATGAAAAAAACGTTTTGAACATGGCGTCTCGTTGTAGTATTTCCTTTAACTATTTTAATATAGAGACAAATGCTTAAGCAATCGAGTTGGTTGAATTCGTCACATTATTACCATCCGGTTGAGTCTACCGGATCGTTGACGCCAGTGTCAACTTAAACGCGGCATCTTTGCATTCAATCTCTTGCGCCACGAGATCCACGATGGCATCCAGCCCACTTGATGTTCGCAGATGAGTTTTGTTCGTTCCAAAATCCAGCTCCACATGTCCATATTTATCCTCTAATAGACGAAAGGCATCAATCTGTCTCGCCCACTTTCCCGTGCCCCTTTCTCGAGATCGTCTCCTGCTTCGCCGTCTCGTCGATATTTTTATCGTTTTTTGCACCACCGACACCAATTTTCCTTCTCCAAGTGCACCATATCCTCATCCATTTGACGAATAAACGTCATAATCACGTCAAACGAAAGAGACTCAAATTTCATGTGCTGTTTCTGCATACTAGCCCCCAAAATGAGCTTGTGTAGACGTCGACAGATCTTCCTTGTCCATCAAATACGTCTGCGAATCCACTTCCACTAACAGTCCTGAACTTACCTTTCCATTCTTCGGCTGGTCGCCCTCCAAAGCACCAATGGCCTTGGCGACTTTTTCACCTTTGAACTCAAGGACAATCTCTTGTCATATTTGGTCGTGTCGAGATGCTTGGATGGTAGAGTTTTGGATCGTTAAACGTTTCTTCAGATCATACTTTAATCGCATCATCTCGTTCTTTTTCCCATGCACCAACACAATATGTGGCGGAGTGAGCTTTGCCACAAAGGCAATACTTGTACCCACAAAATCTGCATGGAGCAAGAATAAAAAAATATTTTCGACGGTGCAGTTCATGGAAATGATAGGTCCATCTAAGGCTGCAATCTCCGTGGGATCGGACAGAACCTTCTTGGCAAGCGTGTCCTCGACCACATAGCCAGGGATCAAACACACGCGTTCCGCTTATCCGCGTCCCAGCGCTCAAACAGTTGTCGAGGGACACCACTATGCAGCAAACCAGGACTTGCCCTCCACAACGGACGTGCTCGAGCCATTGAAATCCTCCAACCCCTTGAGATTCGAGATATGCTCAAACTGGAACGGGTTTGAGATGGCACTTTGCTTACGAATCGAATCGTTCATCAAAATGCTAACAACGACTGTTTTAGCACCGTATTCTCCATTCCGCGCTGCGAATTGCTCGTCCGACAACAGTGTGCGGTGTGATGCTTTCCAAGCTCACAGCTTCTGCTTCTAAGAGCAGTCTTAACCTACGCTATCGTTCCTCTCGCTGCCTGGTTATAAACGGCATCTCTCGGTGAAAGAAATGGCAATTTTCGTGCATTAGCTTCAATAGGAAATCTTTTTTTTTCCTTGGTGTGGACAAATTCCAGACTTTTTGTTAAGAAACCAGTGTAAGTAGAAACAAACAGTTGTCACGTGCTTTGCGTGGTTGGTTTTCGTTCAGTTGGACGAGTTAAAACTAGGAAGAAATTGAGGGCTAGACCCTAAGTCCCGGTTAGGGTATTCTCACCCCTAAACTGACAATACGTTCTTTTAAACTTACGAACAAATAACAATGGCCTTGATAAAATGTAGTTATGTACTTATGCCTTCGTAGCTACTCAAGGAACAATATATTGGTGCTAAGCAGTGGTACGGAAGAAGATTGCTTGGTACACGATGTTGTTAGTGTACAAACGTCTTCTCTTTCAACCCTAGACGTTCAATCGATGCCTTAAACATGGAGCGTGCACCGACACGAGAGAGTACCACATACAACTGGTTAGGCGAAAAGCGTGGAGTTGGAAGGTATAGTCCCAACGTTGCTCTCTATTTTCTTGAGCTTTCTCGATTGTCATGGCTCATACTGAGAAGATTGGAAAATGCTTAGTTGGAAATGGAACGAGAGCTCTAGATTGTCGATATCCGTGATAAAAAAAGATTCGTGGAATCAAGCCTTCTTTTCCGTTATGGGCTCCGGTCATGATTGTTGCTCTAATAACGTGGTGTTTGAGCTCAACTATGGCGAAGTTGTGTCCATCGTGATTCATCGCACAACCCGGTATCTTTGTGAAGATGGCGCATCATGATCACCAGTACGCCTTTCTTCATAACCAACTCTTGTGGCAGGACACTATTGACGTTGATGGGGTTCAGAACTTCCGTCTGAAGGAAATGCCGCTGCCTCGGGGTAGACTAAAGATGTAGTTAAGACTCCGACATTGAATACTTGTGTCCCTTTTAATTCTTCACTCTCTTCAACCAAATCCGTGGACAAGTAAACAAACAGAGCTCCACGTAGACGCTCCAACACGTCGTCGTTCACGCGCTGCAGGGCTATGTTGGTCGTGCAAAGATACTGGTCTCTGCGGAGTAATTGCCCATGGCAATCTGAGGCTATTCAAGTCTTACTCGTTGTACATCGCGTAGAAAATTTTATATAGGCCAATGCGAATAGGACAATGATCGTTGTCCGTGAAATTGTCCACGGTTTCGTCACATTTCATCGTTAGGAATGTTTATTGCCCTTGGGATTTTAATGAAGTCGAATCTGAGGTCGGGGTGCACGTCGTGTCTACAGGTGAGCGGCAATCTCATTCGCAGCAGCGTTGTTGCCTGCAGCGTGTTAATTGTGAGACGCACTTGTTTAAAACAGCTCGCTAACTCTGAGGTCTTGAGACACGCCTGTACCGTGTGGGCTGGTGTTCCGCGTTTTATTACAGGAAGGATCTGACGAAAATTGTTCGAATACGTTGAAATGCAACGGTATTCCAGTTGGAGCACCATAGCACATTTCCTGGAAATAGTATACTCAATTTTATAGTTTGTGAGTACCTATAATTAGTTAAAGTCAAATATATTCACTCTACATTTTCACTTTTTGTGACTTGTGGAGCATATAAAGTTACGTTAAGTTGTGGAGATTACGTTTACGAACCACGTTGTGAAATTTACGTTGTATTAGATCTTAACCGGAAGTTTTACGATCTCAAGTTTACGCCTACGCTACCTGTGGTTATTTTTTACTTGTTCTCACGATAACAACACGCAAAAAGCGCTCAACAAAAAAAATCCCTTACTTTTTCTCAACATGGCTCCCAGGATGTCCGGAAGAGGGTAGTCAACCGTTTCAGGAGCATGTAGATGAGTCATAGGCACCTCATCCCAAACGATGGGAATCGCTTTTGCCATGAGTTCTTGAATATTATTGGAGCGTTTCTTTTAATGACAAGTCGACGTAGACGATAGCTTAAGTGGAAGCTTTGATTTTAGATGAGCTATGCGCCCACCTGGTAGAATCAGTGCCACTATGCCGCTTCGTTAAACAGCAGGGGCAGTGTTTACTAGCGAGCACGCTTTAAGAGATGTGTTTGAGTAGGGTAGACTTGCCTGTACCGCCGGGTTCGTCAGTAAAGAAGAAATCATGAGGCAGATAAGCGGCTTCAACAGCTTTAATAATTTAGTCGTAAATATCCTGTTAGTTGATTCAAGCCAGTACACACTCTCTACGATTGGGTTTTGTTTTTATCGGTCGTATCCTTCCAGTTCCCGACGAAGAAGATTGTTCGACATAAGTGACTCCAGAAGCAGATTTGGAAACTCAGAAAAAAATTGTGGAGAGCAGGGTAGTTAAATCTCATTAAAGACCTTGAGCGTCTCGAACCGAATTAGCTCGCATTGCAGAATTTGTACTCGTAATCCCGCGAGAAATGGGTGTAGTTTTATCCCACTGTGCGTTAATGTCGGCGGGAAGAGAGTGCATCAGAGCTGGTGAAGCTGAAATGAAAAAATGAAATGTAAGAAACCAAAACGACTTTTAGCAGTCCTAGCGCTCATTGGCAGCTAGAGGAGGGATCACATGGGATGATCAAAGTTAAACATATGACATCTGATTTTCTGATGCCTGTTTGCATGCAATCTATCCACTCGCAGTCATTCTCGAAAGAAGAACAGGCTTGCATAACCTCTTCCCCGAATGTGCAATACAGATGAAAGTCCATTGTGCGCAGAATCTCACCGATGTTGGCCCTTGTCGATGGCACAACATCACTCGCGCGTGTAGAGCGCGAATGCTTGAGAAGTGACATGCAAGATGCAGCCAATTGATCGGCGTTGCTTGTTCAATCTACTGAGCAAGTCGCGCTCTCGATCAGAGGTGGGAGTCACGTCCCTGAAGAAAACCGGGGACCACGAGCGGATCGCTCCCGCCTGAACCGACAGTTGTCGGAGATCCGCCAACTGGGAAATCTCCACCTCAAAGATACTACGTCTACAGACACGAATATGTCGACTTTTTGTGTAACCACTTTTGGCTTTCAACTGAAGTGTAAATTCGGATGGTGAAAACGGATTTTCTATAAATGTATGTCGATACATGCTAGAAGATTTCAAGCTTAAATCTCTTAGTGAACTTAAGTATAATATTTTAGGCTTCAAATTCTTTTAATTTTATAATATACTTACTTCCGTTTTAAATATGAGGTCGACTAAACAGTACCGTGTCCAAATAGGCTTATTTAGAACTCGATTTTACTCGATTTTGATTGGCTGTTTTCAGCCTGCATTTTTGGCATTTTTTTTGGGTCCCGCTCACTTTTGGCGCCTCTCCGCTGTCTCAAATATACCACCCCATCCCACCAAGAAAACAAGCAACCAAGCAACTAACCAACCAACCAATTGACCACGGAAACTTACCAAACAAACAAACAACCCTAAACCCTAAACCCTGCAGGCTGAAAACAGCCAATCAACCCTAAACCCTAAAAAAGAAAAACCCCGCAGGCTGAAAACAGCCAATCAAAAGCGAGTAAATCGAGTTCTAAATAGGCATATTTGGACACGGTACTGTTTAGTTTTTCCCTTTAAATATTTTAGTCTTCAAATTCTTTTAATTTTATAATATACTTACTTCCGTTTTTTATTTTAATCGCCTATTATCGCTTCTAGCAGTGGCTCTACAGCGGCTTTATCACGCTTATTTACGCGCATACTATCTGATAAAAAGTATCCGATCAGAAAGTATACACTGCGCTGCACGTTTCCCCTTCAACAGGTTATGATCCCAAGGGAACAAGAGTGTCTGGAGTGATTTTACGATTAAGTTATAACTGTCGAGTGGATTATTTCGTTTGGAGTCAGATTTGCGTTACTAGTGGAGGTATCCCCACTTTCGGAGGGCTACTGAACTGATTTTTCCGTTTTGTTGTGGTATATCGTTTCTTTTTTATGGTTTAAAATGAGCGAAGACGGCGGAAAGCAAAGTGATGATACCAAGATGTAGTCCTCCAGGCTATTTTAAGTAGCCTTAAAGAAGTTCAGAAACTGCTTGTGCCTGTAGAAGAAGCCCAAGGCCGAATGTCGGTTGCGAGTACAGCATCCGGGTAGAGGAATGACTCCCCGATTTCTGCCCTGAACAGTTTGTTCCGAGAAACTTTGTAGAACAATCGTGTATATACTCGGTTGGTACACCGATGCCGCCCATGTTGGGCTAGACAGCTTGGGCTTGTGGAGGGGCCTGACCGCATTTCCTCGCGGAGCCCCACCTATCTACCGATCTCAATTCAAAAATCTTCGGTCTGGTCGTACAAGGTCATTTGTTGACCGAACAGACCGGAGGTACAAAAGGGGGCAAACACGGTAAAACATTTGTCTAACTGAATGTTTTACTGTATTGGTGGAGCGTTTTAGGATATCATCGATGTTTGCTATCCCTCATCTCAACCAGCGTACTTGTAGACGCGCGTTCTAAATCAACCAGTAGGTACTAACGCAGTGTTTCCACTAGTGAACAATAGATACATAGGAAGAAACGTAATGACAACAATAAAGCGTAAATAACTAGTATTATCCACGTCCAAATTAATCAATCCACTACGTGAATCGAACGAGAAATCCGTAACTCAATCCACAATCTACGTAATCAAAAGAGAAATACTTCCAGCCGCAATCCGGCGTACCGCACTCCAATCAATCACGCGTGAGAAATAAATCAAAATCCAAAGTGATTTTATTAGTGTTAAGGTATATACTTAAGCTAATAATATGCATATATGTGATTCAATAGGTTTTTATCGAAAAGTCATAAAACGAAATCGTTTCAGGCGACGCCGGGAGATGCAAGAATTGTGCGCCCTTCCAACAATCGATGCGTGGAACGAGCTGCTTGAGCGAAACGCCTATAAGTTTACGACCAAAGCTGTGAAAGGTGAGACGACTTGAGGTTGCTAGTGTGTGGTGTTCATATACTAAGGTGACAGCTATATCCAATCCAATGAAGCGAGTAGTGATACACATTCAGTATTTCATGATCCGGATGATCGGATTCGTTTCGTCGGTCACGTCTTCTTGCGCTTGTTTAAATTCTCCACCGGGACTACATTTCGGACAGGCTGTTTGCACGAAGATAACGAAGCTCGACATCGAGAAGTTCTCGGGTAAGAAATAGGGACTTGGTGCCGGCTTCAAGAAGTAGGGGTATCTCTTCAAGGAAGCCGTTGAAATAGCTGAAATTGCGTCTGGTTTTGCGTGTATGGAGAGACTGAAGGTGAATAATCTGGGGGAACATCTTGAAGGCAGGCCGCCGAGTATTTTCGTTCTAACATTCGAACGTGGTGGCCGATGTCCCCATACTAGAACTCCGTCCTGGAACAGATGTACATTGCGTTTAAAGTGAATATCTCCCACCACCAAGCTTCAATTTGGTTTGCTTCGGAGAAGAGTCCGGAGATGACTTGGAACGAGCCGAGTACAAACCGAGCTTGAGACTGCTTAACCTACAACCATTACCTATCCTTGGTAGCTCTGGCCCGAGAAAGCGAGTCAAGCAAAAATTTGGTGGTGGAGAATATTCTAAGTTCGCTCTACGCGCGCAGGAACTGGAGGATGGCATCCCTAAGGAAAGGTACGTAAAGTTACATGCAAATTCGGTGGCTGATATCGAGTCCGAAAAAAATGTTACGGGTGTGAAAAACCCAGACGAATTAAATGGAATTTCCCTCATAAGGGAAAAATCAAAAGAAGAGTGGCCTAAAAATGATGCTAAGAGTCTGATGGTTCTTGGAACCTTAAAGGTGCATTGTCGCCTATGAAAATGGTGGATGAGATAAAAACTGGACTGTCTGCAGATGGTACATCGTCTTAAAACCTGTGGATTGTAGACATTAGTGCGAGAAGACACCTTATTGCGGAAGAAAGTCTGCTTGAAGATGCAAACCGACCGATGGGTTCACTCTCCCTATTGGTGGTAGATTATCTTTTTCAAAGTTGGAAAGATAAAACTACGTACACCGGGAGATTAGCCCATAGTAATTGAATTGTCTGAGGTATATTTTTCACCCAAACTTGCCAAGAATCTCATTTCGCTTGGAAAGTTTGGTGATAATAGCGGATAGTGGAGGTTGTTTAACGATTAATTGGAATAATGAAATGCTGTTTCCGTTTCAAGTTAATAGCTCAATCTTTGTTGCAAATTTACTACCTGAAAAGCTGTGAGGATGTACGCAACGGTTCTCAAGCATGTTGCTGAATAATGTTGCGGAAAATGCTGGAATGATGTACAGGAAGGTATCCTGCACAATTTCACGCCCACTTGCGTTATTTGGCGTACGATACAGTTGAAAAACTGACTAAAGACCCCAGGTCAGGCATATTGTTACAAGACAATAGCCGACCAAATTTCCTGACCTACGCAGAAGGTAAGGCGACTAGAAGTAGCCATCCCAACAAAGGTTCTGATCAGGATTGGCCTCGCCTATCGATCGTGTGGGTGGCGTGATCTGCAGTGACTTGAATGGTCCGATCACGCCGCGAGACAGGCAATTGCTTTTGAACGGTAAAGAAGGAAAAAGAAGGGGGGAAACAGGTTGTCTCAAGCGAAGAAAAAAAGCACCTGATGAAATGGTCACAGACCTCCTGAAGAAGCCAGTATGTGCAGCCAAGGTTTTACGCCTGCGTAGCGAGATTGGGCTCAAGTGACTACACAATGATCGCGGAAGGAGTGTTGATGTTTTACAAGTGATGCATATAGTCCTATATGGGACTTTATACAAACTTCAAGTGAAGCGCGACCATAGTGGTCACTTATGCATTTATGCATTTTTAGCTACTTTGGAATTTTATCTGTATATCTGCTTTTATTAGGAATTTTAGGTTGGATTCTTAAGTACGCATTTATAATTAGTATATTTGTTACTCTAAAATAAAGAACACTTACTTGCTTCCAGTGCACCCCTACCCTGATCAAGTAGGGCGCGCTGTTTCTAAGAAACTTCCTCCCATACTGTCAGACACTAACGACCAGTTTAGTCATTACAGAATATTGGTCGTGCCCCCAGCTCTTGTCAATTTCCTACAGAAGGTTCATCCTCAAGACACCCAATGAAGAGGTGCTCAACAGTCCAGAACCAATAAACTGACTTTGACAATCTACCGCGCACGCATGGATAAGGATAGTGGTTGATCCTCCTAATGCTTATGTCGCAATCAGCTCAACGAGTTGTATTCGCTGCATTGTAGGTGTCGTAGTCTAGACCGGGGAACTAGACACAGAAGAGAGCGCAGCCAAAAAGAGAACAACCAAATTAAGTCATTCTGAACTTGCTCTCCCAATTCATCGCCTCTATACCACTTCTACATCACCTTAGTTGAATCAACAAAAGTCGACGTTTGGTACCACTTGCTGGGGGTCCACAAGGACTAGCGAATAAGAAGGAGAGATCGGATCCAGCCGCAGTGATGGCCACACTAGTCGGCAGGGAGGAAGCAAGACAATTCGTACGTCGCAGGCGGTGCCTATAAAACCTCAATAGATATGGAACACGGTGATTTTGCGGGTGCATTCCAGTGCCACCCGAAGTTAATGCCATGAAGACCCTCGCCAGGATGGCCAAGATGATGACACGCAACATGATATGGCGCAGCTGTTGCAGCACCAGCGTGTGGTGCTGGATCAGTTATGCTCCGGTTGATTGGCCTTGAGAAGCGCGTGGAGGGCATTTCAATGGCAACATAAACGATCGCGTAGGTGAGCCGATGCAAGTCTTCTTGCAACAAGTCAAGTTGTACTTCAGCGAAAAAATATTGACGTCCAATCCAGTACCATTCATTGACTACTCATTTCTATGGTGGCTTTTAATTTGAAGGGTCAAGCAGCTAAATGGTTTAATTTTAACCAAGAAGAGTCCATATCTTCGAGAGAACTTTTTGATGCGTTGCAGGCAGAATTTATCCCGCCTGACTTCCAGGAGCGCCTGTGTGCTAAGCCCTTTCGTCTAAAGCAAGCTAATTGTGACGGGCGTGAGGACTACATGTCTCTTTTTTTCTTTATTTATTTCTGTGTGTAATCTTTCTTTATTTTTTATTTTTTATTTGTATGAATGATTTTTTTTTAGAAATTATAGAATTATTAATTTTAGATATTTTTTGTTATTTAAAAATAATATTATTAAGTGCTTTAATTGCATCTTCATATATAATTAAAATTTAAAATTAACAATAAAAATAGTTAAATGATTGCGACACTTCCATTTATATGCGGACACTTCATAAACCCTAGTTTTAAATTTTAATAAACGTCGTTATTAATGATTCACTTTTTATTTACAAGTACGTGGGTTGTGCCCAGGTTTTCCGCAGTTGCCACAATTTTGTGTTCCCTTTTTAAACTGATTTTCAACATAATAAAATCCTGAAGGGTCGCGATTTGTTTCTTTGCTTTCCTTATTGATGCCCCCTTCGGACGACATTCTGTTGCGTTATGATTGGATCTTTTAAAATGTTTTCATTTTCTCCTGTTGGACTTTTCTAACTTGCTCAACAACCGCAGTGAGTGTGAGGATGCCAATTTTTGTAGGCTTCGTACAGCTGATTCCATTGAATATCATATTCTAAGTGTTTCGGTAGTTCAACTTCCACAACATCTTTTAAATGGCACTGCTCACGGACATCGTTCAGCTCTATCACACGCCAATCCGCCATCATCTCCTTCATTTTGTGAACACATGGAATCTCAGTGGTTCGACTGAAAGAATCACTGGATTCCCTTTCATTCTCAGAGTTTAACATTTCCACCTGCTGATACAGCAACGGATTAGCTTCAAGTGATATAGATCGAATAATGTTTTGCTCAGAGGTTCCTCACTATATTGGTGATGAATTTATATTTTCTCTTGAGCCAAATGTGTTTTGAAGTATTGGTATTGATCGTCCATATCACACCAACTTCTAATTTCTCTTCTGATTGGTCCAAATGAAGTATGGGGAAACAGCCAAATAACGTTTTACTGCATGAGTACCCTCTTCCTTGGAGATAACGCCGTTGTTGAAATGCATATGCTTATTAGTGAAACATCGAACAAAGCGATATTTCAGTAATATCCACGTAGCTGTGATGTAACCTATGGTTTCCCCACCTTTGCTGTAGCTGTCAAAAAAGGTACTCCACCGTTCTTCATAACTATGTTCGGTTTTTGATCAGCAAACGTCGTACCAATCTTTCATGAAAGCATCCCACTCACTTGCCTCTGTAAATTGTGATCAACAGGTTCTTATTGATATGTAAAATGCATAGCATGTTAACAGCATCTAAAAAGGCTTTGGGAATATATTCCATAAGGGCCAATTCAAGATCAGTTTTAAAGAAATCTAGGATACAGTTCATCAATGTACACCGTGGCGAGTTGCTGCATTGCCCATTTATAGTCTTCCGTCTTCTCTTCCTTCATAAAAGCAATTGCGATTGTAAAATCTTGTTAAAGAAATCGATACCGACAGCATGAAGCAGAGGTAGCCGGTACCGATTGGTTTTATAGGTGAAATCAGCAATTTCCACGTAACAGAATTGTCTATCCATGGTCACTGCTAATGAACAAGTGCGTTAAGTGATCGCTCTCATCCTTGAAATTGTAGAACAAGTAGTTTTCCTTCACGAGTTGATCATTCAGTGCTTCAAGTGGTGATCTTCCTTGTAACTTCGCATCACTCATTCTCGCTCTTTCGTTGTAAATATCCCGCGGAATGAATTGAACATTGGTTCTTCATTGCGGAGTACGCTCAATATTTGTCGTGGTGCTACACCTGGGCTAGTCAAACTATGTACTGATCCTTTTTATCCTTCTTTACGTTTTTTGGTGCCAGGATGTCCATAAATATCTATCTCCAGCTCATTATTGCGATTTGCATTCTTAATGTATTGATGTCATTTATCGTTCTCGTCCTTTTGACCATACATAAGATACGAGCAGTCGATCAAACGTGAAGAAGTATTTCTTTGACGACTCTGAGCCGGTAAGTTACGACTGTTGCGATATTCCCCGCCACGATCACATTTGAGGTAAAGCTGACGCTTATTTGAGTTTTTAGTGGTGTCGGAAGTTTACACGAGTTGGGGGCACGTGTAAACGTCCTAAATGGCAGTTCAGACCGTTAGAGTCTGACTGCCGTTGGGATGGAAATTTCTTGTAAAGAAGCGCGCCCTACCTGATCAGGGTAGGCACGGCACGCACGAGGGCAGGAGGTAAATAGACTTAAACGGTAAAAGATATACTAAATTATAAAGTCGTACCTAAGAACATAACCTAAAACTGAATGTAAAGATAAAATTCCAAAGTACTAAAATGCATAAATGCAAAAATGGCCACAATGATCGCGCATAACTTGAAATTTGTATGCAGATTGCACACGCGCATCTCGACAACATTTCAACACTCCTTCCGCGAGCATCGTGCCACTTCATATGTAACTCATCATCATCAGTCCAATCCAATCTTGCTGCGTAGGCGGGAGACCCGCACTGCACACAGTGGCTTCGTCTGAAGATCTGCGATCATATCATCACTGTCCACGTGCAGCGGTCTCACCGCTTCGCGCTTGACGTAGTCTTTTAGGAACTTGAGCTTCACGTCCACATGCTTGGACGCCGCACCACTTGCTTCGTCTTCCAATTGTCGTATCGCTTCTTGGTTTATCCATGCGTAATATCATCGGCATCTAAACTTTTAATCCAATCTTTCCAAGTAGCTCCTTCAGACCTAGCACTTCCTTGCCACCTACGGCAGCTGCAACAAACTCTTCCTCTGCAGTTGATAACGCGACTGCACCTTGATTCTTACATGTCCAGCCAACAACCATTCCATTCAGAAACACCACACATCCGCTTACACTTTTTCGGTCATGCTTGTCTCCGGCAAAATCTGCATCCATATACCCACTAACTGCAAACTTGTTTAATCTCTTGACTTGCATTCCAAACGTAATTTCAGCTCCTTCGACCCCTTCAAGTAGCGTAAGATCTTTTTCGCCGCCTTGTAATCACCTTGAGTAGGTGCGTGCATGCGTCTCGTAACCTTGTGCACCGCAAAGATATGTCCGGCCTTGTGCATCTTGAGATCCATAGTAGGCTCCCTTCTATGTACTGAAACATCTTCTGCGTCGGTACTCCAGCCACCCCATCCTTGGGTAAAGGTTTGTCGTCATCAGCTTCATCACTTGTGCTCGTAATCGGCAGTTGCTCCGAATTTGCGCGTTCCATCTTGTACTTAGTCAACAGTTCATCGATCGTCGCCTCTTGGTCCATCGTTTATCCTTCTTCCTGGTTTCCGCCAATCCGTATGCCTAAAAACTTTTCCACTGGACCGAGATCCTTTAACTCCAGCACCTGCATTGTCTTGAAAAATCTGTCCACCAAATCCACCTTGGTACCTGTCACTAACAAATCATCCACGTAAGCTTCAACAATAACAATACATTGAACATGCTTCTTAGAAAATATGCACGTTTCGGTCATGCGTTGCTCGAACTTCAAATCATATAATGTCTTGCGTAGCAACTCGTACCACATACGCCCGGCTTGCTTTGATCCATACAAATTCCTTTTTAAACGTAAAGCTAGTCCTTTGGTTGATTCCACTTCGATACTCTGCAACACTTCGTCTTGAATCTTCATACCTTGAGGTATCTTGAGAAACATCTCAAAATTCTGCTCTACATGCGCCTTTGGGTATGCGCTCGGCACATCACCGTGCCGCGCTGGCACATTCCACATTTGAGCCATCGCTAACACCACTTTCACGTTGCTGAGATCCATCACGTAGTAAACGTGAAAACAAAATCTCTGCCATAAATCTGCTTATCCCATCGCGCTACTAGACGCGTCTTGTATCGTTCCATCGCTCCATCAGCCTTGATCTTGGTCTTATATACCCACTTAGTTGGTATCGCTCTGTTACTTGGACACTTAACAACTTCCCATATGTATCCATCTCCTCCAATGCTCGTAACTCTGCGTCTTCAGCTTCTTTCCACTTGACGGAATCATCTCGCTTGTGGCCTTCAACATAACTTCTTGGATCTTCTGCATACTTCGGTCTGGTACCTACATCATCCGGTCCTATCACTGCGTAAACTGCTAATGCATGCTCCTCCACTCTTTCAGTCGTTTTCTCCGTCTCTCGTTCTGTGGTTAATGCTCCTTCCACGCTGGACTTCTTCTTGACTTTCTTGCTCTTGAGTGAGTCCCTGTATTCCTTGAATCTTTGGGTCTGCTGCACTACGCGCCTTGTTTTTCCACCGCTTTCTGCTTCTGTACCTTGTACTTGTATGCTTTTACCTGCTGAACGTCCTGCTTCAGTGTTACTCTGCTGCACCACGTTAAGTTTCACTTGTTCTGCCACACTTGATTCATCATCATCCACTGTAGGATCTTCACCTGCTAATGCCTTGGTAACTTGCTCGCTAGCCTTGGTATCCAGTGTTTCAACTTTACTTATGCGTCGCGTCGGCGTGAGATTTGCTGTCAGGATGGACCCATTAACTTCCACCGTAAACAGTAAGTTCCCTCGCAAACGCACTTCCATCTTATCATCACGATGTGCGAAGTTGCACCCTTTCTGCATTAATCTTCCTAACGAAATCAGGTTCCTTGATAACTTCGGAGAGTAGTAGACTTCCTGAAAATCTATCACAGTACTTGGGTCATCAATACTCCGTAGACGCACCTTGCCAATCTTGGTCACTTGAATGTAATTTCCATCAGGTAAAGTCATTTTCATGTCATCAGTCACTTTCATCACATTTTCAAGTAGCGGCTCATCTCCCACGAGATGACGGCTCGCTCCACTATCCAGAATACACGCGTCACTTTCAGGCAAATCACTTGAATTTAATATTTCCTACCACTCTGCACCTGTATCTATGGTTGCTAACCCATACTCCTTGTCCGTATTGCCTTGTACTTCTGGTGGCCTGGCTTCCTATCGAAACTCTTACGACAATCTCGCCGGATGTGTCCTTTCCCGCCACAACCATAACACGTAACCGCCTTCTTGTTCTAATTCAGAGTGTTCAAACTTATTTTTGGCGTTCTACGGCTCTTGACATGATCTTCCTCGATTTCTTGTGCCCACGCTACCAACTCCTGCGCGTGCAACATGTATTCCTTGCGCCACGGGTTGTATCTTGTCATCATCGCGTATTTTAGACTCGGCACCGCATAATTCACCAAATTTTCCACGATAAGCTTCTCACTGGACTCGCTTTCGCGTGCCAGGGCTGTAATCTACAGCAGAACAGCTGTGCCGCCTGCTGATGCAAAATATTTACCTTGTATGCGCTCCACATTGTTCCAGTACGTAATGCAAGGTCTGTGAGACCTGCCACCACACACAAATGTTAGATCAGAAATACCTTGATGCTGCGCCGTCGAGGTGCTCACCAAGCTTGTTAAGTTTCAGTCTTTCGGTCCATTGAAAACCGGACGAAATTTCAGCTATCTCCAATGCTTCTACGAATAGATAAGCCCAGTCTTTAAAACCAGGGCCTAGTCCGGGGTAAATTTCTATCCCCGTGAACTTCTCGACCACCAACTTGGGAATCTTGTATGCGCGCGGCTGTGCGCTTGGGTTCCCAACATTTACAGCCGCCTGCCTAGCATCAGGCAATACACTGGCACTTCAGGTACTTCACGAGGCGCTTCCACGCGATGTGCACCTCCTCGTTCTATGCCTTCTTCAACCGATAAATCGTTTATCGTTATACGCTGTCCAAACGGCGTGAAATTCTTTATACTTTCTTGGAAGGGCGTGTTGCCGCCTCCAACCGGTGTATCTCGGACTGTAGCCTGTACGTATACGCACGGTGCGAATACGCACAGAGAAAGACTTTTCTTAAGCGGCAATGTGCCGCTACTTAGCCGATACGCCCTTGTAAAAGGGATTAGTAAGAGAGTTCTCTCTTACTCGGGTCCAAGATTTCCGTTGGTTTACCTGTTAGAATTAACTAAAACCTTGAAACAAGGCTTCCCTTAGAAAGGGAGTAGGTAAAGGAGGTAT
>CM047584.1:17091169-17130519 GCA_026184515.1 Peronosclerospora sorghi
TAACCAATAGGTCCAAACCTTTCCGACCGGTCAATACTGATCCCAACTGTAGTGTACTTACGTACACAGCATAACTAAATGTAACCAGAATGTAACCCTGTTACACGGACCGTAACTGGCGAGTTCCTTCGCCCGAGTCTTCGGTGCCTTTCTCCTTCCATATGAGTGAGTCGGGCATTCATCTTGCCAACTTGGAGCAGCAGCGCCTTCAGCGCGCTCTCAGGATCGAAGACGTCGTCTTCATCCATGGAAACCAACACGTTAAATCAAACAGTTAACTACGAAAGTAGCGCAATCGCCAGCGCAACAGTCAATTCCACTAAAACCACAGTTCAGCACGACAACAGCGCAATAGACAGCGCAAACAGTCGCTTCCAGTGAACTAACCGCTCCAATATACCAGGAGGCAGTCTGAAACGTAATCGCCAACGTTACCAGACTCGTTTGAGTTATATCTTGAAGTTTGTATGTCGTTACGTGCCCCCGTGTCCCTTGGGCTCATAACCTGTAGGAAGTTGACACGAGTTGGGGTAACTTGTAAACTTCCTAAATGTCAGTTCAGACCGTTAGAGTCTGACTGCCGTTGGGATGGAAATTTCTTGTAAAGAAGCGCGCCCTACCTGATAAGGTAGGAACGGCACGCACGAGGGCAGGATGTAAAGAGACTTAAACAGTAAAAGATATACTAAATTATAAAGTCGTACCTGAGAACCTAACCTAAAACTGAATATAAAGATAAAATTCCAAAGTACTAAAATGCATAAATGCAAAAATGGCCACAATGATCATGCATAAATTGAAATTTGTATGCAGCTTGCACACGCGTATCTCGAAAACATTTCAACAAGTGGTGACCACAAAACCGCGTGCAATAGCATAATGTTGTGCATATTCTCGGTACTTTTTTCGTTGAAAATCTCTTCAGTAGCCAAAGAACCATTTGCATTCTCCATAACAGTGGCAAATTAATTTCGACGCAAAACGTATTAAAAATTGAAACTAGGGTTTATGAAGTTTCCATATCAAAAAATGGAAGTGTCCCTATCATTTTACCTAACATAAATCTTTAAAAAAATTGTCCAGAATTTCATATATATATATTAAAAAAATTAAAATAAAAGAAAGTGTTCTTTCAAGAAAAAAATATGTAGATAATAAAATACACAAATTATAATAATATGCCACAATTTGATCAAGTTTAAGTCCGAGATATGTCCGATATTGACCTAATCACCTGGTTAATGCATGGCCTGGTGACGCGTACCAGAAAAGAGGTGACTCATCGTCGATGTATCACGGTTTCCAAGGTTATTTATATCACTTCGTAGTTTGAGCGATCACACACGCAGTCTCGAGTGGCTCGTCTTGGTGATCGAGGTGTAGTTTCGGCGGAGACCGTGGAGATTGATAACGTCAACAGAAGACACCTCTCACGATAGGATTCGTCGCAGGAACTTGTTCTTCCTCTGTAAAACGCCGGGTCTTCGCATAAACGACTGTCGTGTCAAAGGTTTCCGTGATCGGCGCAATGATGGTCCCTGTTGTAGTGGACTCCAGTTCAAAATCAAACAGCAAAGTTTCCGGAACTGAACCACCATCGTGTCCAGCCGACCAATTAACGGAGGGGTTACTCCGCGGACCTTCGCCTGGGTGCCGATCGTGTGACCGATCGGCAGTTCAGGAAGCCGAGTACGATTCATCTCGTGTCTCACCTTGTGTACCCATTGGTATGGGTGGCTACACACTCGGTGGATCGTTGCTTGGTGGAGACTTTAATGAGTATCGATATGGATGTACCACTTCTGGGGTACTGATCCAAAATTCCAACGAAAGGTAATTCAAAACGGCCGATCGACAAACGAAGCGGGAATCCTCACTCCGAATTCAATTAAATCTGGCACTTGACCGCCCGTGACAGTGAGTAATCCAGCCAATAATAAATCCTCGCACTTTATTGCAGAGCAATGAGTAATCCAGCCAATAAAAGTTTCTGGCACTTGACCGCAGATTGCGATGAGTAGTCCAGCCAATTCCTGGGACTTGATCGCAGCAGATCGCGATTAGTAACCCAGACAAAATAACACGTCTCTTTGAACGTGGCCGAACTTGAGGGGTGAGTGAACGTAATGAGTGCTCCCTGTAGTGTCGCTTCACCTGGAGCTCTGTCTTGGCCGGGCTTAATGAGCGAGAGGGGACCTTGTTAGCCCTCCGCTCCCAATGACTCTGATCGGAGCAACTGGCGACTTACGAAACGTGCCATTGTAATACGAATACTGTATTTAATATCCAATTAAAATCCAATATGTAAAATATATGTAAACCGTGTGCCTTACCTCAAATCTGCGTACAAAACACTCCAAGAACACGATTGGCCCAAAATACTCCGTTCTTTCATCCAACCCGATCGATCTGCCTTAAAAAATGGTACACTGTACAAACTGGTCAATAATTTTCACTTGCAATTCACCACACTGTCCTATGATAAATGCGGTTCAACTTCGTACGCCAATCCTTGATGCGCCCACGAGTGACGAAGCTATAATCTTTCGTAGTTACAAGGTGAATATGGCACGAATGGAGTGGAGTCGCAAAATCCAATGGAAAGAGAATCGTCTCATTCGGAAGCAAGTTTTTGTCAATGAATGCGAGCTGATTGTATTGTTCGACTGTGGGGCGACCAACAATCCCATTCGCCCAGGCATCGTTGATGACCCAGGCGTCGAGCACGTCGCCTCAGTCAATATTTTTGATGGTCATCTGCGGCGCAACATGCGTCTGCGTAAATTAAATGCAACGGTTGAGATGGTGGTATGAGGTTCGACTCGATTGCGCTCACTGAGTTTCGTCTTCCCGTTACGCACGATCTTATCCTGGGTAAGCCATGGCTCACACGGATCAATCCGGTCATTGATTGACAAACGCATGCAAGCACGGTCTCATCTTCATCCCTGTTTAATACATTGAATTGTCAGGCCCGATAAAATACTGACGCCGGTAATTCGACCAAGCATCTGGCTGTACAAGCAGCTTCTACCATGTCAAAGTCACTACTGTCGAAGACCAATTTTTGAGTCGCCCAAAATTGATCTGTTGACAGACGACGAATATCGTGATGTTTCCCACGGGTGGATTGCCGACCAAACGTCGCGTGGAATTCGAACTAAACATGAAGCCGGATGCACGATCAAGCACCCGTGCACACTTTAGGTTGTCAAAGACTGATCAAGATGATCTACAGCTCTTCGTGGACGACCTGTATCGAAGAAATGGATTGAGTTGATCGACTCGCCATGCGTGTCAAAAAAATTTGGTGTTCCGAAAATCTATCCGCGTACGGTTAACCTGCAGAGTCGCTCAGAGTGAATTGAAGGTGGAAAAACAAGTCTCCAATCCGAGGGATTGTTGACTAGCTGATTCCCAAAGACTCCTCTAACCAACATCGACGAGTTGTGTGATCGAATGGCGCATGCGCGTGTTTTTCGTTTCATCGACTTGACGCAATGATACCACCTGATGCGTGTAAAAACGGCAACAAGGCCTTACACAACATTTAGGACGGGTAGCGAGACTTACCAATGGTGAGTGGCACCCACGGGTGTGGTTGGTATGCCACGTATTTGTTCCAGACTCATGAGATTGTTATTTGCGAATTAAACTTCGTCGTGGTGTATCTTCACGACGTCTGTGTGTTTTGAACATCAATGAAAGCCAATGTGAAGCACCTACGTACTGGCTTCGATATCTTGTGCCGCTGGAGCTCTACGCTCGACAGAGAAGTGCGTGTTCTCGCGTGGCATGTAAACTTTCTCGGTCCCACGATCTCCATTGAAGGCCTTGAGGTCAATCGCAAGAAGGCGTTGGCCATCGAGATGTGGAAAACACCGACTACACTCAAAGAAATGTAATTTTCTTGGGCCCAGCAGGTTACTATCAAAATATCATTCATCGCTTCCCGGATAAGAAAGACAAACGTTGGGAGTGGACTGCATACCAGGAGAATGCTTTTCTGGTTATCAAGGTAGTCTTAAAGCAAGCGCCAATCCTCCGTCTGCGAGGTTTTGATCAGGAGTTGTGGTGAAGACAGAGGCTTCTCGTCATTGCTGTGGTGGTGTTCTTTCCCAACGCTGCCATGCTTTCGACCACCCAGTGGCGTTCTACTCGAAAAAGTTGTTGGTTAAGCACGAGGTTAACTGGCCAGCGCACAAAAAGGAGCTGTTTGCGATCAAGTTGGCACTCGACAAATGGCACCACTACCTACATGGTAGACAATTCGTGTACACCTGTAATATTGCGTGCGAGTGGTTCCTTAACCATCCGACTGTTTCTCCCGAGCTCGCTCCTTCTTCTCCCAGTTTGACTTCGAGCTTCATCACGTCAAAGGGGTGGAGAACATTGTTGCAGACGCTCTGTCGCGATAAACACCAACTGATGAACCACCTGAGTCCGATGAAGCGGTACTGAAGGTACCTGTGAGCGACCAGCAGCCGACCAGTGACTCTGTGATTGGTCGTCCTCATCTCCATCCGAGGCTGCCGTCGTGTATGTTAGTACTCATGACTTCATATGTGTACAAGAAAATGTGGACATGCCCAACGTCTCCTCGGTGAACGCCAGAAGGTGATGAATTCTTTCGCGTCACGTGGTTCTTATGACTTACACCTCCTCCTTAATGACCAGTCGTGGGAGTGAGTGGTGGTCAGAGTGCTGTGTTGGTCATTGAGATGAACAACAAGCAACTACAGTCTCACTTTCGGATTGAATTTGAGATATGTTTGCGTCACCATACAAGGCGGATCCCACCTATTCCACTCCTGATGACGGCGTATAAAAAGATAAAAGGCGTTTAAAAACATTTAACGTTTTAAGTTTTTACAAAGACAGTTTTTGATGACTGATAACACAGACAACCACGCAACAGCATCAACTTGTGTCTACTTGGTAGAGGGCTAAGATCTAGTTTGGAAGTTTGGGTTCAGCAAGAAAATTCGGATCCGCAAGACAGTGCCAGTAGTTCGAAGAGAGAGTAGTCGACCTCTGAGTGCCTTCTTTGAACAGACTAAAACGCACAATGCAGAAAAACCAGAAGGAAGCGGGGAACGCTAGAGCGAAACCAAAAAATGATAGAGCCAAACCAATCACGCTCCCGATTTGGGGTCACCCTACCCGCACCTAGATTTAGGTTAATATTCAGTTAATATAGTTCTATTTCAATATTCTTCTGGAGGGATTCCGACGCGTCCGGACGCCCCCTGGAAGCCCTTGATGCAATTACCCGCGCCAATCGGCAAGGATGTGTGTCCTATGAAGCGCCTCACGACGCGCTTGTGCTCGTGGATCGAGGCAAGTGTTCCGTTGTCGCGCAAACCTTGCAAGCGCAGGCGGCACGACCGCACGGATTAATCGTGCGAGGGACAAAAGAGGACGTGTACGAGGCCATTCGTCGAGAGCACGCTCCAGATTCCAAGCCCGTGTTCGAGTATGACTGTAGTCGAGGCGAAGCGTTTGTCGCGAGTCTGGCGCGGTGGCCTCATCCCTGTGCTCTATGCCGTCGCTGATGCCGCGACCATGGCCCAGGTCGTGACTACACCCGTCGTGGACACGTGGCTGCTATCGTTGGCGGAGCGTGAGCTTTCTCTCCCGTTGGTGGGCGACACGGCGCGGACGTCTTGAGCTTGATCCCTTCGAGTGCGCTCGGACTCGTGTGGTACGTGCACCGACGGACGTATTGGGTCTATCAAGACCTCATGGGCATCTGTATCTGCGTGGACTTCTTACGCACGGTGGCCTTCCCGAATTTACGTGTCACGACGCTTCTCTTATCGCTCGCCTGCTGATACGACGTGTTCTTTGTGTTCGTGTCGCCCCACGTGTTTGACTCTAGCGTGATGGAAGACGTGGTGAGGGGGGGCGCCGCGCACACGAAACGAGGCTACCCGGGCGTGGACTATTGCGAACGATACCCCGCGTATGCGCCGTGTGTGGACCCGGAACCCCTGCCGATGCTCCTGGTGTTCCCGCGCGTCTATAACTGGATGGGCGGTGTCTGCTCGCTCGGTCTCGGCGACGTGATCGTGCCCGGCCTGCTCTTGGTGTTCACGCTCCGATACGATGACGCCCATGGGGGGACCAACTACTTTAGGCTCATGGCGCTGGCGTACGCGAGTGGCTTATCCATGGCGAACGTGGCGGTCGTTGTCTCTAATATGGGCCAAACCGCGCTTCTGTATCTAGTGACCACGACGTTGGGCGCGCTCCTCGTGCTCTCGAAGTGCCGTGTCGAATTGGAAGCCATGTGGACGGGGGAAGGCTTTATGACCGAGTAGAAGCACAGCGACGCAAGCTGGCGATACCAAGCCATTCGAGCCGACGAGGCCTGAGGAAGTGGACACGGAACCGATTTTGTCCGAGGCGACGGATGTTTTTGACCTCGTAGACTATATGCTTACAACATACATCGACAGATGATCATGATTAACAGATAGTTCTATATTGGCTAAGTATGATTCGCGTTCTATAATGGTTTTGTGAGTTTATTTCAATTGGTCGAAAGTCACATGGGGGTGTCGGTAACCTAATTCTAGGTGCGGATAGGGTGACCCTAAATCGGTAGCGCGATTGGTTTTGCTCTAACATTTTCTGGTTTTGCTCTAGTGCGCCCCGAAGCAAGCGCACGTTACATACAAACATATTGTAACAAAATTGGGTGCATATTCAAGAAAATGGAACAAAGCAACGCCCAATTGGCGAGAAGATGCACTGCTTTCAAGAATTATTGAAAAAAAAACCTAGACGAAAAACTCTATTGGTTCATTTTTAGTAGAAGAGCCAGAATAAAAAACAGAAAACTGACCCTTCCGATGTGGCACAAGCTACCAGCAGTCAGAACCGTGTGAAGGACCTTTTGCTACATCTGGTAACTTCCAATAATATTCGAAAAAAATACCTAGAAAATATTGCTATTCACTCCTACATGACAGGCACGTCCTTTCAGCGATTAGGATATGGCAATCTCAAGAAATCCATCAAGTTGTTGAGAAAAGATGAAGATTTGCTGCCCTCCAGTAAACATCTCAGCGGGTCATTCCTGTGAGATGTTAAGGTCAAAATGTGATACATTTATACAAAACAAATCAATCAAATGCCAGGTCTCCTATTCGCAACGAGAATCAATTGTCAACTACATGGCGACAGTGCCGCCCCAGCAAGAGCTTTTCTTTGAAACAGTTTCAACAGTCCAGCAGGGACACACAGGGGGATGAATTGCTGAGGACATCACGCGGGTTTTGAAGATAGGTGATATCAAGTTTGTCGGTGCCGTGACTGATACCACAAGCTCAAAACCAGAAGACAGGAGATTTTCAAAACTGATTTTCCCCCACTCTTCTTCCAGGGGGTACATCTCATGGGTTGGCGCGTCTTTGTGAATGATAGTTCTGCTGCCACAAGGGCAAAAAAGGATGACAACTTTTCCCCTCGGATATCTATTCAAATACATGCAAATCCTAATCAAGAAAGTGAAGAAAGTTGTTAAGTGTTTATTACAAATCATCATGCAATCAAGGCCAGATTGTTCCGAGTAGAAGACCTTGAGAAATTGCGTCGACTTGCTCTCCCGGCGTCAACTCGATGGGGTTCACTTGAGACTTTCCTCGAGACCGTTGTGACATCTGAACATTTGATCAACACCTTGGTGTGCGAGCGCAATTTTGGATCCGGTAATACAGACCAAAGAAAACAGCGTGAAGAAGCCAATGACACTGCAACTTTCAATAATTTTAAGCCCTTATTACAGAAGGCACGGGCTTTGCTGAAACCGCTCGATACGATGATTGTCAAATATCAAAATGACAGCTTTACCGTGAGTGAAGTCTACCCTGATTTCAACAGCTCGCCAGCTACGTACCACCAATAGAAAAAAAGAGTTATCAGCCAATAGGAATATAATTTCATTTTTGGTCTGGTGATGAGACGTTTTCAGTTCATGTATAAAAGTGCGCATGGCTTTTCCAATATGTTGGACCCACGATTCTTGGCCGATCTTGACGATCAAGAGCTGGCCTATCAGCTTACCTTGCTACGTCTCAAGGATTTAGGAGATATGGAGCAAACGCTGCGTATGTTGCACCACTCCCGCAGTATGAGAACGAAGGTTACTGTTGGATCAAGCCGATTTCGATCGAAGACTCAAGCTGATCCAGTGAAGAGGACCACGACCAGTGGATGCGAAATAATGTCAAGAAAACTCTGGAGGAAGATGTTTGCAAAATTCCTTTCGACGACACCACACCTCTTACAGCTCGAAAGAACGCTGTCTATTCACAGTACTGCGATTTGGTGATATATGTACAAAATGATGATAAGGCAGCAAATTCTAAGCGCTACCGAATGCTTGTGGAAAAGCACCAGCCAGTTTTGAACTACTGGCGTGTCCATGCGCTCAATTGGCTGCGTTTGCAAGATGTTGCGCTTCGATTGTTCACTCTGGCTGATAAAAAGGCACTTGAGCTATTATTGACAAGATGCAAAATGAAAGTATATTTTAGGTCCTTAGTTCACAACTGGTTGCTACCTCTAAGCCACTTATTTTTATACAAGACTAAGTATATCGGATTCCTGATTCACTCCAGCCAATCAGTGAATGTCACACCAGGTACATAAGATACTAAACCGGTATTGTGTACTTATCCAGGAATGTCGTGAACGGTCATGTCGTGGATAAGTATACAGATGTATACTTATCCAGGACTGTCGTGAACGGTCATGTCGTGAACGGTCATGTCCTGAACGGTCATGCATCACGTGATTGGCCAAAAACGATATCATATCATACAGGTACTAAGTTGACCCCTTAATGGTGCCGTCAGTGCTGAGGAATGTTTTGCAGCTGTACGAGACGTTTTCTTGTCAACACTCCCACTCGACTCGACAGCGCTTATTTCGTGTATGCCAAGATTGTTGCGAAGAACACAAATTGGTTAAATTTTATTAAAAATAATCATTCAAATATTTTAGAAGAAATTTTAATTAATTAATTCCTCTCTCTCTATCTCTCTCTTGGGCTGCAGGAATGGCCTTGACCAGGATATCCGCAAGCATTTCATGCGTCGGAATGTACTCGAGAACAACTTGGAATCCAGCACTTTTTCACGCACAAAGTGGTATCGAATGTCAATGTGTTTCGTGCGCTTGTGGAATTCGGGATTCTTGGCCTGTGCTATCGAGCCTTGGTTGTCTTCCTAAATCTTGACCGCTTCGTCATGCTTCATCTCACCAAGCTCACACATGAATGCCTTGAGCCAAACCTCTTCTTGGGTAGCTTCTAAAAGCGCCATTTATTCTGCTTCAGTGGAAGACCAGCTACCGTGCGCTGTTTCTTGCTTCTCCAGCTGATAACGCCGCCGCTCATCATGAAGGCGTATCCACTTGTGCTTAGTCTTGACTCGACATCCCCGGACCAGTCTGCATCAGAATAGCCTTGAAGGCTGTGCTTGCAACTTTCTTGAAACTTGATACCAAAATCCTTCGTGCTTGAATGTATCGGAAAACACGCTTAAGAGCTTGCCAATGAGTCGGGCATGGATCCGCTGTAAATTGACTTAAAACTCCAACTTCTGCTGCCAGATCTGGACGTGTGACGACCATGAGGTACATAAGACACCCAATAGCATTGCGATATGGTACGCCAGCCATGGTATTTTCGTGCTTGCATCCACCTTCACACATGGACTTGGTCAGCTTGAGGCCGGGACCTTGTGGCGTTCGGACTGGTTTGCAATGTGCCATCTTAAACTTTTCCATAATGTCGTTCGAGAACTTGGTCTGCAGTATCAAAACCGTTCCAGCCGCCGTGTCTTGTTTAATCTCCATGACGATAAAGTACCTGAGCTGACCCATATCGGTCATCTCGAATCGCTGGCTTAGTGCTTGTTTTGTTTCTTGAAGCATCTTTATACTGCTACTTGCGAGGATCAGGTCGTCAACGTAAAGCGCAACAAAAATCATAGCATGAGCAGTACGCTTGGCGTATACGCAATGGTCCGATGCATACTTCGTGAACTCTAGTTGTAGCATAAAGTCATCAATTGTCTTGTTCCACATTCTTGGCGACTGCTTGAGCCCGTAAAGCTACTTTTTCAACTTGCACACATGATAGGGATGACTTTCATCAACATAACCATCAGGCTGCACCATGAAAATGTCTTCTTCAAGAAGTCCATTAAGAAAAGCCGTTTTTACATCCATTTGATGCACCGTAAGACCATACTTGGCACTGAGACTGAGCAATACTCGAATTGAAGTAAATTTTGCCACTGGTGCAAAGGTCTCCTCGTAATCAATGCCATACTTTTGTGCGAATCCCTTGGCCACCAAACGCGCTTGGTATTGTTCTACTTAACCGTCCTGGTTCTTCTTGACTCGAAAACCCCATCTGTTTCCAATCGCTTTGCGTCCTTTCGGAAGCGGCACTAAATCCCACGTCTTGCTCTTGGTTAGTGACACCATTTCCGAGTCGCAAGCCTTGGTCCATTCAGTAGCGTCGCTGGATTCCATCGCCGACTGGTATGTGGTCGCTATTTCTCCCACTGAATCCACGACATACGCAGCTTCGAAACCTTCTGCGGAAGCTGAAATATCGTCAGGTCCATGCTGCTCTTTGTACTGGGTCGAGCGCTTGGCAGTGAGAAGCTCTGCTGACTCCTCAAGCGATTGCGTCCGTTGATGTCGTTTAGTGCCGGTTTCAGCGAGGCCTTTAAATCCTCTGCGCTAATCATAGCGCTTTGCACGTGGAGTCTCCGTGGCGTCCTCGAGCGACTGTGTGCGAAAGTGTCGTTTGGTGCTTGAGTCATCCTTGTCCTCATCCATTTCAGTATCTTGATCTTGATCATCTCCTTGTGAATCTTCATCTGTGCTCCCACTGTCTCCATAATCATCTTCATCACAGCGATCATCACGACTTCCACTATCGAACACATCTTCAAGAAATTTTTCGTCACGGCTAATAACCACACGACCACTCTTCATGCTCTTAAATCGGTATGCTTTTTCATGCTCCGAATACCCAATAAAACGGCAGGGATGGGCCCGAGCATCGAGCTTAGTACGTTTTTCTTTTGGGACCGTCACAAACGCATGGCAGCCAAACACTTTTAAGTTGGCCAAAACAGGTTTTCTTCCAAATCACACTTCATAGGGTGACTTTGCCATCAATATTCCACGCGTAGGAGACCGAATTCGTAAGAAGTTGGCAGTCATGAATGCTTCCCCCCATACGCCTTGGGCAGTTTTTCATGTTCAAGCATACAACGCGCACATTCCACCAGAGTCCTATTCATACGCTCAGCCACTCCATTAAGCTGGGGCGTATATGGCGGCGTGAATTTTTGCACAATACCACGGCGTTGGCAATACTTTTTCAATTCGTCAGACGAATACTCGCCACCATTATCACAGCGAAGAGCTTTCACGACTTTACCATTCTGAGTCTCCGCGTAGGCGACAAAAGTGGAACACTTGCTTGCGAATTCTGATTTGTTTCGCAGCAAATATACTATGGTAAAATGTGAGTACTCGTCAATGAAAGTGACAAAGTATCGCATGCCACTGAACTTTGTAGTCTGCATCGGCCCACACACATCGCTGTGAATAACTTCTAACAGCTTTGTGGCACGATGGGAGGAATTTGACTGAAATATTGCACGTGTTTGCTTTCCCAGTGCGTAACTACGACATGCCCCCCACTGCTTCACCGATGTAAGTCCAATACCAATGCTGTAACAGGACTGATCCTGTTACAGGGTTACACTGTGTTGTGCGAGGAAGCGCGCAATACGGGAGGGGTAGGATTAGTTGATGACAACTAATCCTATACTAAAAGTAAATATATAAATATTTACTTGTTGTTTAGAACGCAAAATTAAGAGTGTTTATTAAATGGGTGGTTAGCGTCTAACAGTATAGTAATTACCTAACTAATATAATAATATCAAGTATTAAACTAACTGTACTATTAGTTAACCTGCATGATTCGGTATTTATACCGAATCGACATTTCCTTCGTAGATTATAATATCTTATAATCTATTATTTGAATTTCAGACAACGCGTCTGAAATTCAACTGTGATATTCTAACTTGAATATCAATTATGTAATGGTACCCCATTACATCACCCCCACTTAAGGTGGTTGGCCAATAATAATTCTTATTTTGGCCAATCATAGGTGGCACTTGTTCGTCGGAATTTCTCATTCACCAACTGATTGACCATCGACTCGATGGTCGAAGCACGCGGCGGCGCTCTAAAATGCGCTGCTGAAAACATCGAAGGAGCTTCTTCCTCCGCCTCAGCACTAGGTGCTGAGGTGTTGAGTGATAACAGTGACGCTGCATTAGCAGCGTCAACTACGCAAAGGTCGTAAGATGTACCGTCTTCGACCACAGATGCTGCTAAGGCGGCATCTGGCAAGAAACAGGGAGATGTTGCTAATGCAACATCTCGCACGATGACAACCCCCGAATGGTGTGTTGCCAGGAAGGGTTCTTCCATTTTCGGAGACAGTTATGACTCCGAACAAAGTGATTGGGGCACAGCTATCCCCGCGAAAGGATCTAGCGAGTCGAAACTCGCTAGGTGCTCATCGCCTAACAGCGAGAAAACTCTTGTGTCGCTGTCAGCTATGACAGCGACAATGATCATCACAGATGGTTGCGGGAACGCAGAGCCCCACCTGGACCAAGTCCGTCTCCACGTCGGGGTGGTTTAACCCCGGCGAGTGGTGTTGAAGCAGGCGGTGTTCCGACTGCTAAAAGAGCTCGAACAGAAGCGGCGCCTGCCGGTTCTGAAGCGTATCATCGTACGGAACCACATGTTCCGTACAAAGTGGGGTTTTGGACCCCTGGATGGGCTTGCCCCCAACAGTGGCGGTCACCGTAAGCGGGACTGCCAATATGCGCCGTTCGATATCAACGTGCTGGATGACTGCGAAGATATCCAGTCACGTTGATTCGATCGAAGTACAGACGATAGGCGTCTGTACTTTATGGACCTCTTTTTCCAGGTTCTACATTATTCGAGCCGGATAGGGTCAAGAAAGAACAGGGACGACAAGGACTCCCTGAAACAAAGTTGGAACGCTTTTGTTGACAACTACAACAAAAGCCCCGATGACTACGTGAACAAATTTCCCGTAATGCGCGAGCGCTTTTTAAAGCACTCGCGAACAGGCAACATGGAATACATCCATTTTGCTTGCATCAAAGATGGGTTGAGCTGTGGTGTCCCTTCTCACCTCGTTTTCCCGCGGTGTCCGCAGGGCTCTCCTCGTCTGTCAGAGGGGAAGTTGCGGGGATACGGTGGGTTTTCCGTACCCGCCTAAATTCAGGGCTTAACCGATGCCCTAAATGCATCAACACCTAGGGTTGGTGCTACTTCGCATTATGAGTTTGAGACTCCTTCTCAAACTCAGTTAAAAGGTCTGGGGCGTCGGCCCTCAGAACCTCAATCGGCTCCCAAGAGTCGAACTCTTGGGGGTAACCCAGCCAGCGTAATAAGTACTCGGTACGCTGCCCCTTCTTCGAAGGAAACGAGCGCTTCGAGATCAAGCGCTCGAGAATGTATCGCTTATTCCCCTGATTATCGATCAGGGGCGGCGGAGGTTGAGAATTCCCTCGCCGTTGTTGTTGCGGAGCATGGTTCTTTGCTCCACAAACTCGAGGAGGGTTATTACCCCTTGAGCAGCGATATGTCTCCCTCTGTGAGGACATATAGGTCTCTTCGTGAAAATGTCCACGCCATCCTCGGGGCGCACAATGCCCTTCGGCAGAAGAATGATCTTCTGTACATCGAGCTTTCCCGATGTAAGGAAGAGCTCGATCGGCGCAAGGCTGATCTTGAGCAGTCGAAGGCGGAGGTAATGACTCTCCGCTCTGCTGATCAACGGCTGGAAGCCGACTACAAGTATCTCTTGGGAGACTTGGAGAAGCACGGTATCTTCCGTGGTTCTGTGTCTCGTCGTAAGACGAAGACGAATGATACGGTTTGAGCCGCCCAACATAGAATGTTGGGTGGAGCCGCATTGCTGTGGGAATGTCTAAGGTATAGGCATTCCCCCGAATCTCTTGGACCTTGAAAGGTCCAATGTACTTAAGAAGCAACTTCCGTGTAGGGAAGTTGCTTATTCCATGTATAGGCAAATTAATAGTACTTGATAATACCAATTCGCCTTTCCGAAAGGAGTTTTTGTTCTTCCTTCCTTTCTTGTCTGCATTTTGCTTCTGCTTATCCAAAGCAGAAGCAAGTGCATCTTTTATATAGCGTATTACAGCTTGGCGCTGTAATACGAATTCATCTACTGCTTTATCAGCAGTAGGTGCGTTGCCCTCATTGTCTGCAGCCATTGCTGCAGACACATATTCATCATATGCAGCTTCAGTTTCATTTGAAGCTTCTTCCGCTTCTACTGTACTTTCAGTAGAAGGGCCATCGTTTTGTTCACAAGTTGCAGTTGCAACTTGCGCATTGACTCGCTCAAAATTTGAGCGGGTCCCTCCCCCACCTAGATTTGGCGTACCGCCAAGTAAAGCTGGGGTTCGTGGATGCCTTAAGGCATTCACGTAGAACGGTGTATGCTTAGTTGAAGCATGCAACGAATTGTTAATCGCGAATTGAGTGAGTGGCAGATAGTCACTCCACTGTTCAAAGGCATGTGCGTATGATCGCAACATGTCTCCGAGAACGCGGTTAACACGTTCCGTCTGCCCATCCGTTTCCGGATGGTCCGCAGTTGACATCTTCAACTGGGTTCCCAACAATGAGAACGTTTCTTGCCAGAAACGTCCTGTAAATCTCGGATCTCGATCCGAGACAATGTCTTCCGGCATTCCGTGCAAACGGAATACCGTATCAACGAATATCCGCGCTGTTTGAGCGGCGGTTACGTTAGCTGATACTGCAGTAAGATGTACCATCTTACTGAAATGGTCTACAAAGACCATTATTCCGGTCTTCCGACTATTGTCGGGTGGAAGACCGAATACGAAGTCCATTGAAATGGACTTCCAACACTCTGTCGGAACCGGCAGAGATTGCAGCGGAGCCTGTGCAGACTGCGCAGGCTTAACGCGCTGGAAAATCTCGCAAGCGCGTACGTATTTCCGTACCCACTTGTACTGGTTTCGCCAGTAAAAGTCACGTGCGAGAGAAGCATATGTCTTCTCTAGACCTTGATGCCCCGAAATCGGTGCATCATGATACTCAAACATAATTTGATGTTTGAGATCATCTTCGTTTGGAACGACGACCCCACTTTCATCTTTTTGGTCTGTGCTGTAAAGCAGCAGACCATCGTGCAGTCGATATCGATGCACGCAAGCGCGGATGAACTCTGGGAGTTCGTCGCGCTTCTCACTTGATTGATTACTTAAGTAATCAATCAACAGACGTGTCTACTCTTCTGTTTTGTTTGCCTCGCGTACTTGTCGTATAATTGACGACGACAAAGCAGTGCAACGGATCGCGTTCGCACTGGCACCTTCGGTTACGGACGGTTTCGTCTCGTAATCGGGCCTTCGAGATAGCGCATCCGCTATCACGTTCAACTTTCCGGGTTTGTATTCAACCGTAAAGTTGTATTCAGCAAAGAATGACAGCCATCTAGCCATTCTTCGAGAAATGTGTGGTGAATTAACGGCCGTGCGTAGCGACGCATGGTCCGTGTAAACCACAAACGGTCTATCTCCCAAGAGATATATCCGAAACTTTGCCAGTGCATACTTCATGGCAAGGAGTTCCTTGTCATGAAATGGATAGTTGCGCTCGGCTGGGCGCAACTGACGCGATTGATAGCAGATTACGCGATAACGATCATCGTGATCACGCTGCATCAAAGCACAGCCGATAGCGAAATCGCTCGCGTCGCAAACGACGTGGAACGGACGCTCGTTATCGGCTATAGCCAAGACAGGCGCTCCAGTCAAGCTTTGCTTGACTGCATCAAAAGCATCTTGGCATTGGGTATCCCAATGCCATTCGACATCTTTCTTAAGTAATTGAGAAAGAGGTCGTATTAACCCAGCATAGTTGCACGAATACTTGTGCAAATATGTTGCCAACCCAAGGAACTTTCGAAGTTCCTTAACGTTGTTTGGCGTAGGCCATCCAACGATCACCCTGATCTTTTCTGGATCAGGACGCACCCCGTGCTTGCCCACAAAGCATCCAAGAACGGGTATCTCAGGTGCACCAAAGGTGCACTTCTTTAGATTTGCATAGAGCTTATGCTTACGCATAAGCTCTAACACTCGACGTAGATGTTCCCTATGGACATCTACATCGCTTTTATCGTGTTCACCCTTACTATGGATGAACAAGTCATCGAAATAACTCGGTGCGAATTCTCGCACCGGGCGTAATAGATGCGTTACGCATCTGTTAAACGTAGCAGGGGCATTTCGAAGCCCCTGTGGCATAACAAGCCACTCCCAAAGCATGCCGCTTGGGGTGCTTACTGCCGTGAGAGGGATATCCTTCTCACGCATGAGGATTTGATAAAATCCATCTCTTAGATCGAGAGCACTAAAGATGGTGCTCCCGCACATGCCATCAATGATGACATCTTTTCGCGGTATCGGCGTCTGTGCCGGTACCGTCGCTGCGTTCAGCTTGTTGTAAGCGTGAACGATTTTTCACCCACCTGTGGACTTTTTCACACAAAAGGTGGAGGTAGAGTGCGGTGAAATAGACTCCCGCACTTGGCGTGCTTTACGACGAGCTTCGAAAAACTCGTCGACCGCTTTTACTTGATCACGCGGCAACAGTCATTGCCGCGTAACACAATACTTCGTGCCTGGAACGAGGTCAATTTGATGACGAGTTCCCTTATCCTTAAGGAGCTCGCTAGGTACTTCTTCTGGGACGAATATCCACTACATCATCTGTTGCAACGATGATACAGATCTGTTCGATCTGATCATCGTGCAAGTTCTTCATAAACTTCTTCCAGATTAGCGCTGGAAGAGCCAGCACCTCCGAACCTTCTTTCGGAGGGTGTTCCATCAACCGAGACTGAATAGCTAATCCGGTCTCCGTTTGCGTCAAGACGTTGATCGTCTCGACGGAACTGTCCATGCAATCAGACGCACTCGTCTGATTGACTGCTACACGGTGATTACGATTCACCGTGTGCGAATACTCATCATCATGGTGGCCACTGCCTACCATGGAATTTTCTTGGCGATCAGATTTGCTCGTCTGATCGGCCGCCTGTTCTGCGACACGGTGGTCTTTATCACCCGTGTGCATGGCTAACGCAACGTGGTGGGCACTGGCCACCACGGAGTTGTGCTCACGATTTCACTCGATCGTGAGTTCACTCTCATCAACACGGAATTCTTTCGTCGTGTTGGAACATTCGGTCGCACAGTGGGGTTTCTCACCGTGGATATCACTTCATTCTTACGGTGGTATTTATCACCCGTGGATATCTATCCAACACGCAACGACTCTTCTGTTGCGTGTGGTAGTCCCTTTGGACTCTCACCAGCGGAGGTACCTTCCGCTGATCGTGTCGGAACAGACCTGGTGGTTCCATCGCTATCCACCAGACTGTACGACGCTGCGGTTGTATCTTCTGATACAGCCGGATTAAACACAGGGTGATCAGATCCTGTGGGTCCGACGCAGTCGATCGATAGGTTAACCCAGTCGATCGAAGGTTTAAACTTGGACATCCATGGGATTCCAAGTATAACATCGAACTTGTCATCTAAATCAAGGGCGATGAATTCATCCTCGAATGGCAGTTCATTCAACTCGAAGCGTGTTTTAATCACACGCTTTGGAATAGTCACGGTTGCACCTGTTGCTAACCGGACTGAAAACATACTTCGTGGGGTTTCTACCTCCACGAAGCTCAACAGCGTTAGACTCTGAGTTCTAACGAAATTGTTTGACGCTCCTGTGTCAAACAAAGCTCGCATGGGGACATCGCTCCCGTGCGTCTTAACCTCCAGGGTGATAAGAGGCTTATTATCACCCTGCACCTTTTGAAAGGACATAGTCCCGTCTGGGGATATTACCCCCACATGCCCTATGTCGGCATGTGGGATAACATTCCAAGTAGGGCGCCCCGCCCCTACTGGTGATTTACGTTTTTTGCACCAACAGGGTGATGTCCCTGTTGGTGTCGCCATGCAGCGGACGGTTCCGTCCGCTGACTGCGTGGCACCGGACGCGGTGCCATACAATCATGGGCAAAATGCCCCACTTTCTCGCATCGTTTGCAGCGAATGTTCTTCTTAAATTTCGTTTGATTCGAGTTCGAAGCAACCGCAACCGATAGGCATCGGCTCTGGACCTCCACCGCCCATGCTCAGGCGCGGATGGCTGTTTCTTGAGACGAAGTGTGAGCTTCGTCTGCCTGACTGCTGATTGATGACATGCTGTTGCGGCATGTCAAAAGCGAAAGGCTGTTGATCCCTTAGGCTGTACCCATCATGCGATGACGCTGATCACATGCTGAACGCTTCACGGATGCTCATATCAATGGCATCCCTTAGAGTATTTGGCGGGTGCCGGTAAAGACTCTGTTTGACGGGACCATCATTGAGTCCCTTCATGAAGCCAGTGACCTGCATAGCAGGGGGCACCGGCTCATACACAATATTTGACAGCAAATATTGCGTCTTCTGAGCGTAAGCTTGAAGGTCAAGCTTACCTTGCCGGAGTTCCATGAACTCCTGCCGACTACTTAGCTCCATTTATGGAGCTTCAAAGTTGATCTTTAGCTCAGCTTTTAATTCCTGATAAGTCAGGAACGCAGAGTCATCAGTGGCTCTGCGACTTATCGCCTATGCCCTGGCTCTGCCGCCCAGACATGTTGTGGCGAAGTACGCCTGTTGACGTTCGTCAACAATATTTTGAGCAGAGATGGCATCTTCCACCTCTGCGAACCATATAAGAAGGGGATCGCCCCCTTCGCCGGTAAAGGGCGGTAATCGCGCCTTTACCACTTCAACGCTATGCGTTGCAGGTGTCGTCCGCGCTGCCTCTTGCGCGGGTCGTGATGGTGTTTCGAGGTGGTTTCGCCTACATCGATGCACCACCTCCATCGCTTCCTCCGGGGTCTTATCCAGGAGGAAAGTAAGGATGTCGGTCCCCATGGACCGAACCATTTCTATCGTCGCGTCTTTATTACGCGACGTGAAGTGAGGGAAGTGTTCCATCACCACTTCCAGCGTTCTCTTTCACTCGGCAGGCGTCATGTCTCGCGACATGATGCCGAGCGGCTATTAATCTTCGCTCCGCTACTTAACTAGCAAAACGGAACTGTGGTCGTTAGGACGGACCACAAAGTGCTACCAGGTGTAACAGGACTGATCCTGTTACAGGCTTACACTGTGTTGTGCGAGGAAGCGCGCAATACGGGAGGGGTAGGATTAGTTGATGACAACTAATCCTATATTAAAAGCAAATAGAATATTCGCTTAAGCTTGAGAACGCAAAATTAAGAGCGTTTATTAAATGCGTGGTTAGCGGCTAACAGTATAGTAATTACCTAACTAATATAATAATATCAAGTATTAAACTAACTGTACTATTAGTTAACCTGCATGATTCGGTATTTATAACAAATCGACTTTTCCTTCGTAGATTATAATAACTTATAATCTATTATTTTAATTTCCGGCAACGCGTCTAAAATTCAACTGTGATATTCTAACTTGAATATCAATTATGTAATGGCACCCCATTACAAATGCCAAATTTCTTTTTGACAATGGTTTCAAGACCTGAATGGCTCATGTGACCAAGCCTAAGGTGCCAGATGTACGAAGTGGTGTCCCCATGGCATCCCAACGATCTTGTCACATTGGCCTCTTGTACTTGAATTGGCTTCATGCACAGCTTGAACAGACCCTTTCCTTTACAAGCGCCAAGTTTCCAGAGGATACCCTTCGCTTCCGCAAAACAACCATCGCGCTCAAAGTTGGCAGGACCAACGTCCTTCGTAAAGCGTCCCACGGAAAACAGATTGCGAGAAAGCTTGGGTATGTAGCATACAGACGTCAGCACACCTTTCTTCATTCCACTTGGAGTTGGCATCGTCATTGTAATGTCGACTGTTCCTACAACTTGAACGATGCCATCGGAAGGAACAAGGTGATGGCATGATGGTGCTGCGCATGGTCAAGGACAAGCGTTTGCGACGATGAAAAATGGTCGCCGTAAGGCTCTTACCGCACCAGCGAAGACCACAAGCGCGTGTCACTATTGTGGTGATAATGGACATTGGATTGCGAAATGTCCAGTGCGTATTCGTGAAAATGCCGAACGACAACGATCACAGCGCGCCAACGTCGCAGAAACTGAGTACTACTCTGGCGACTACCTGTTTTCGGTTGGTGGAAACGCGTGCGTCACCAAGTTGAGTTATGTATGGCTGGTTGAATCTGGTGCCACTCAGCATATGACCCACTCGAAGGAATTTATGAAGAATTACAAGGTCATGTCTCCAATTGATGTTCATCTGGCGGCCGCTTCATGTCCTCATGCAACAATCGAGACGTAACGAGTTCCCACGACAGCGAGTCCGATCTCGACTCCAACGCAGTTATCAGGAACGCGTACGATTCACTAAAACTCGCGAGAAGCGTGATAACCAAATCGTCTTCAGTGACCGGAGCGTCCACCGCATCAAGATGCTCCGCCAAAGTCTTCATTTTGTTGATGTGTGCAAGTACATCATCTCCATCTTCCATCTTGGCCGTGAAGAAACGACGACGAAGAAAGAGCTTGTTATCGAAGCTCTTCTTCTCGAAGTGACCTTCAAGTCGTGACCATGCATCGTGCGCTCCATTTGCCGAGCGAACCAATGGCAGCTGCGAGTCCTCAAGCTCCAGGCAGATAATTGCCAGTGCCTTCCTTGACTTGCGCTTGAACCCAGATTGATCCAGCGAATTATCCAAATTCTCCAGCTTGATTTCTCCACTTGTGACTTCCCACAGATCTCTTTCTTCGAGCACGATCTGCATTTTGAACTTCCACGTATGAAAGTTCGTTCCGTCAAACTTGTTGATGCGAGCGTTGGTGGCGTCCATGATGAAGGCGTAGTCGGAGTCGTTGCTGGCGGCAGAGAAGGCGGGGCTTGGGCTCATTACCTGATAAAAAGGCACTTGAGCTATTACTGACAAGATGCAAAGTGAAAGTATATTTTAGGTCCTTAGTTCACAACTGGTTGCTACCTCTAAGCCACTTATTTTTTATATAAGACTAAGTATATCGGATTCCTGATTCACTCCAGCCAATCAGTGAATGTCACAACAGGTACATAAGATACTAAACCGGTATTGTATACTTATCCAGGAATGTCGTGAACGGTCATGTCGTGAACGGTCATGCATCACGTGATTGGCCAAAAACGATATCATATCATACAGGTACTAAGTTGATCCCTTAATGGTGCCGCCAGTGCTGAGGAATGTTTTGCAGCTGTACGAGACGTTTTCTTGTCAACACTGGCTACTTCGAGCGCACCCGCCGAGGTAACTTCTTACCTTTTGGGTTTATTCACTCCAAGTGACGCAATTCTTTGACTACGGAGCGTGTGGAGAAGCTACACCTCTGTGTCCGTCCAAAAAAAAAGGTTTGTGACCAATGTGAAATGGGTAGCGAAGTAAACTATAAATTTCATAACTTTTGTAACCAAAGTGAAAATCATTTCAACCAATGTGAAATGGCACCCAATAAAACATACATTTTTCAGGGAGGTGGACAGTCTTTGTAAAAAAAGTGTCCTATTCTGTGAAAACCTGCCAAAAAGTGTCCTATTCTGTAAATTTCTCTATATTCAAACCTAAGATCTGGTCCAAAAAAAAAGGAATGTTTAATTCAGCCCTGGATAAATACCGCTTTTTTACGATAGCCCCCCCCCCTATAAAAAGGACTCTTTAAACCCGTGGCTTAATGACAAATATTGCTTGACTCGATGCCACCAACGCGCCTTGTGTATGTGCTGTCGCCAGCCAAGACGCTGGACTTTTCAACCTCCAGCATCGTTGAATGCTCTCAGCCACGTCTTCTATCCCACACCCACACGCTCGTGAAGCAGCTGCGTCACTTATCGCCGGCCAAGCTCCAGTCCTTATTAGGTGTCAGTGGCGACTTAGCCAAGCTCAATTTTGACAGGTTTCAACAATTTGACACGACGAACACGGCAACGGAAGCTTCGCAGCCGCGAGCAACGTTGAAACCAGCAGTCGTGGCCTTCCATGGTCCTGCGTATCAGGCTTTAGATGCTTCGAGTCTGTCCGAATCAGATCTCGCCTTTGCTCAGACGCATCTCCGTATCTTGTGTGGCCTCTATGGCCTTCTGAGACCACTGGATCTGATTCAGCCGTATCGATTAGAAATGGGTCACAAACTGGTGACGCCTCGTGGAACGAGTCTCTATGACTTCTGGCACGATACGCTCGTGGCTGAATTGAAGGCTCTCTATGAGGACGAAGAAGCCACGGACGAGATCAAGCAAGAACGAGTACTCGTGAATCTCGCGTCTCAAGAATATTTCAAGTCCTTGCCACGCGCGGCGTTAGAAACGGCTGGTATTTCTGTGGTCGAGTGTGTGTTTAAAGATGACGGACGGATTAAATCCGTGTATGCGAAACGTGCTCGAGGCCTGATGGTGAAATACTTGATCGAGCATCGCGTCCACTCAGTCGCAGATCTCTCGGGCTTTCACCTCGAAGGGTACAAATTCTCCCCCTCGGCTTCAAGTGACAACACGTTCGTGTTTACTCGCACCGCTGCGGATCAAAAGCGAGCCCAAGAAGCACGAACGACGCACGCCACGCGTCGTCGTGAACGCAAGCGTCGAGCTCCCATTCCTCACGCCGACGTGTTCGTCCCCACCGTTGACACATTGCGTCGTCCAAAGCAGCGCGAGACTAGTAGTGTACGAACGTGTCAACAGTAGTCTAGAAGCCCCACTCGTCCAGGATTTGTCGTGTTCATCGTCCAAGTGTACGAATACTACAAACGCTCTAATCCTCGACGTACAACATCGGGTAGTATACTACCGCTGTCCATATGAATCGCATCGGGTCGAGATGACTCCTATTCGACCATCATCTTCCCCGACATGGAGATTCGAAAGACTTGGCCCGAGTCGAGGTCCGTCACGGTCATGGGCATCCTCGTCCCCCGCTCCTCGCTCGTCGTCGCACTCAGTCGCCGTCGATGCGCATTGCGCAGTTTCAAGAGCACGGGGTGGCTACAGCCCGCGACCACGTCACACACGTGCGTGACCAGCTCCTTGGGCGTCAAGTCCGCGAGCGCACGACCGATCGCAGCACTCACTTGTTCGGCACTATACGTGCTCGCTTCGTCCGGCACGAGCGCCACGACGTGCTCGTGCGCGGCACTACAGAGCGCCAAGGCCACGGCCACCATGCCCTCGAGGCCTAAGAACAGACACACGTCCCAGCACGCAAGCAACGTCTCGAACCGGAGCTGCGAGTGCGATGCCGTGAGCGTCACGTCCGAAAAGAGCGTGGGGAACCACTTGTACGCGAGTAAACACACGGGCAAGCCCGCGTCGTGCAAGATGGCGTGAAACGGCGGCAAGTGGAGCCGCACCACGTCTTGGACCACGTCGCCGACTTGGACCAAGGACTCAAAGAGATCAAAGTGGTCGCGCCCGGCCCCGCCGAGCCCAAACACGTGCGGCAAAATGTCCACGACGACGCCCCGGAGGAACCGGAACGCATCGACGCGATCGTTCTCAAACACTTCCAGCAGGATAAACGCGAGCCCATTCATGCCTTGCATGTAAAAGCCCGAGCACCGAGCGACGTCCGTGCCGACACGATCGAGCGCACAGCTCGAGAGAAACGCATGCAAGACTTGCTCTAACCGGGCCAAGCGATCGGATTGGTCCGCGGCCGCGAGCGTCGGCGCCCCCGCCGACTCGGCCAACCACTTGGCCGTCCGTGGAATGTCCTTTTGAACTTGTAACGCGTCGCTACGAGAGAGAGAGAGAGCAGCAGCAGCAGCAGCAGCAGAACGCGACGACAATGTGAGCAAGGAGCAAAACATGTAGTATACTACGCGGGACGACGACGATAGTAGATACAACAACGTACGCTGGCGAGAGCGGGGTCTCGAGCAAGTGCGAAAATAGTACTTGCGGCTCGTCGCGAGTACACGAGGACGAGGCATCGAGCGCCCACGCAAAGATCACGTGCCAATATTTCGACCGCAAAGACGTGTACTGCTGCATCAATTGAAGCGCTTCGATAAACCGGCCACTCGATTGTAACATGCGTAGCATGTCCAGGACTTCACGTTCCGATACCGACGCGTTCGCAGCGTGCGTCGTCGTAGTACGACGCGCTTCCATTATTAATCCAATCGACTCGTCGTCGCGCTTGTCACGTTCGTCCATCCCATGCAACGCTTGCTCCACATGCCGCATATTCATGGCACTCTGTAGTAATACTCCATCCTGCGCATATGATCGACTACCGTGCGGTAGTACTCCATTGCCACGTAGTACTACTCCTTGTGCGATCGTAATCGCACATTCCACGGCCTCGATCCACTCGCGTCGATCGGCTTCGGATCGTGCTTGAAAGAGCATCGAGTGCGTTTCCACGGTCACCATGAAACACAAGGTGCGACCCGATACCACTTCGTCCACTGGTGTCACGGCACTGTGTCTCGTGAGTACTAAGATGCGTTTCTTGGGGCTCGTGCGCGTAGTACTACTACGACGACTACTACTATTTTTTGTTCCACTAGTCATGGGCGATTTCCCTTTCACGTGACACGTCAACAAATCACCCGCAAGTTCCACCACTTGGTCTTTCCAGTCCTTTTGTTTCCTTTTGCCATACGTGGGAAACGCTTTTTTCCCCTGCGGTGCGTACAATTTCGTACCTAAGACACCTCCTTTCCGGGGCGGGCGTAAAAATCGCAACGAGACAGGGAACGGACCGCTGGAGTCTAATAATAACGCTCGCCTGTCCCTACTCGATAGTGTCTGTACGAAGCGACCATTTGCACTCACGAGCAACGAGCCCCGTGGTACATGGACACCGGCGACCGTTACATTCTGAGCCGTTTTCACACTCGACTCGTGGATCCAGTCGTACACAGTACTTAAGTGGACCATCTCGGCCCGTTGTCGTACCGTCACGTCTACATACTCGGTCGCGCTGGTTAGAGACACGCCCGTCTCAGGCTCGCGCGTCGGCCACGTCATGGCACGACCCAAGCGTCGGCACGACGACACTTTCATGGCCGCGGATCCAAGTGCGTTCATCCAGTCTCGCATCTCGTCCGCTTGCCGTGCACTGAGTACAAGTTGGACGACGCCAGCCGACGACGACGTAGCACTGGACGAGGAGGATGGAATTTCGGCACTTTTCCACGTCACTTGAAACGCATGCGGTTTGCCAACACGAGGAAACGCCAGGGACGTGATGACGGCACCTCGAACATTCCACTCTCGCCGCAATGTCAGGCCATGGCTCGGACGTGCCCGGGACGACTGGAACGTCGTCTCGACGGTCGCGCGACGTGCGTGGGACAAGAGGTGGCGCTTGGGGACATCACATGCGTATTCATAGAGTGTCCCGTTGGATTCCGAGAGCACGAAATACCGCTTGTGCCAGCTTCGTAGGAGCGTGCTCCGACTTTCTCGCGTCCATAACACGCCTTCCATCGTTTGGAAGACTCAAGCAGCACGTGACTGAATAGTCGAAGCATGGAATCGACTGATTGGCAGATACGCGTCTGTTTCAACCAATCATAGCGTTTGAATCATCTAGCCACACATTTTGCACTAACAACGCTGTCGTAGCTCTTGTACGATGGAGAATGCTGCCTCGCGTTTCGGGCAACATCTTGCGCACACAGGTACGTTTTGTTAGTGGCTGAGAACGTACGTGCTTCTTGTACGTACAACCGTATGAGCATGAAACAAATGCTGACACACGCCAATGTGCTGTCTGGTGTTAGAGAAAAAATACCGCGACCGGGCTCTCAAAAAGTTGACCGTATACTTGAGCAAGAAGACCGAGTGGACGGAGTTGGAATGGGACAAGCTATGGAAAGCGCTCTTCTACTGCATGTGGATGAGCGACAAACGTCCTGTGCAGGAAGAACTGTCTTTGAACTTAGCGGCCCTCGTGCATGAAATTCCGGAGCCTCACACGGCACTCGAATTTGTCCACTCGTTCCTTCGTACCATGCATCGCGAGTGGCATGGACTCGATGGTCTTCGTCTCGATAAATTTTACTCGCTTGTGCGTAAATTCGTGCGCGAGACCGTTGCATTGTTACGTGTGCACCATTGGGACGACACGTTAGTCCAAAAATTTCTTGCAGCGCTCGCCAATGAAATTGTAACGCAGTTGCCCAATGGATTACGTATGCACGTGGCCGATGTGTACTTAGCGGAAATTCACAATGCGGCAGCCAATGAGATCACGACCGCGGCGTTTCTGACGTTACTCGAGCCCTTTTTGACGCTCCTGAGCTGCGAATATGATAAAACCGTGTTTAAACGCGTGCGTGACGTAGTGTTTGAAACTATGCTGGTGAAATACAAATTTGGACCACAAGCGGCCAAAAACGAGCACGAGGTCGAAACGGATAGAGAAGAAGAAGAAGAAGAAGAAGAAGAAAAAGTGTTTCCACACGTGGACTTGGTGCAAATCCAGCACCGCCTTTTCACGATTGCATCCGCTGATGCTACCATTGAATGCAATCGGTCGGGACTCTATACGCTGTACAAAAAGTTCTTTCTGAGGACGCATGTTGATTCGTTTCAAGCTGTTTTGGAAAACATGGTGGAACGGACGACGGAACCAGTGAAAATGGCGTCGCCCGTGACCGAACATGTCCAGGAGGACGTGGTTCAGGACGAGATCCAATCGACGACAAAGAACAAGTCGATCAAGTCCAAGAAACGAGCGACGAAGCAAGCAAGTGGCGTGCAGAAAGAGAGTGCAGTGAAAGAGGAGAAGAAACACGAGCCGAACGTTCCAGCGCAAAAAGACGCGAAACACGACGAGAACGACCAAGCGGACGACGTCAGGATGTCTCGCACGCGTCGGACGAAAACGACAAAGGAAAGAGCAGCGGGAAACCTGCCGTCGGAGGAAGAACATGCTACGGTCGAGAAAGAAACGACTGGAACGAAAACAGTGTCGGTCATGCAAGAGCAGATCAAGAAAGATAGAGACAAGATAGAGACACGTGCCCCTATCGTGACCAAAAGTCGACAACGTTTTCGACGTTGTGACTCGTGTGGTGGGTTTGGCAAAGGGTTGGTCCCACGTGACAAGCAAGTGTGCGGTCACTGTGAACAAACAAGTCGTACCACACGCGCGAAAAAGGCCTCGTCGGCATCGAACAAGCGAAAGGCCCCACCGACGCACGCACAAAGTGCACGCGAGGAGCCTGCACCCGTGGCTAAAAGAGTGACGTTTGGCAAGAGTAAAGCATTGCGACATGTCGTGTCCGTCAAACGACTCAAAGCGTGTTCCAAACGGGAGTCGGTTCCCCGACAAGAGCTTAAGGGTGTGCTAAAGGGGGCGACGCCGTTGCCAACGCCTGGACGGAAGTCCGCGGCGGATTTCTTTTAGGTACGTGACGTTTTGGGGTGCGTGCGAGTAAAAACACCCGTGTGGGTTTTTCGTTTCATAGAGATTCCTTCGTCACGTTTTCCGCCTATCGTGTGCCTCCTTTTTTATACCTGTAACTTAGCGAAAGTGACACATGACCTAAGCTCAAGATTGGCACAGAATACATCGATTTCAATACAGTGCAAGACGTTCGACTGAGTTGGAGCGAGCGGCCTCCCACTCGACAGGGTCGACGCCACACGAACGATATGCGAGTATATTAGTTCGTAGCTCCCTATTCACGGTTGCTTGTGTTAAAACTCAACAAAAATAGCTGAGTGCACTTCACGCGATCAAGACTCACTTGCTGACGAAGTTTCAGCGCGGGAGGATCAGCGGAAGGTATAAAGAGGCGTGCGTGCCGTAGTGGCCACTGAGAGTTCAGTAGGTGTACTCTTAATACAAATGCAAAAAGGAAAGTAAAGTCTATTTATTATGTATGGTTACTTAAGTAGCTATCCAGCACTAATGCAACTTCATCTCGTAACCGCTATTATATGCATGAAATGTATGTAGTACCTGAACAGCCAATGGGATTCCACTATTCGGAAGAGTGCAAAATCCAAAATGGATACACACTCTTCCAACAGCTTGAACATCGCAGCGATATGCCGAAGGAGGTACTAGCTAGTAAGAATCAGAGAGTAGTTTCGACCGTTAAAATGCTTTTCGTCTGGTTGATGATTGCTGATATTAATTTCTTGGCTGCGTTTTTACGTATTTTCTTCCACTGCAACATCACGTTTAGGTTGACATACATCATGTTGGAAACCAAGGGCAAGTTGCGATATTGTGGTTTTCCAAGGTTTTATTATCGACGCACAAAAGTCGAAAATAGGTGTACACAAATTGCATTTCGTGACGGACTAAACAATAGTCTAGTCTAAATATATCACTTTTGCAGTTTCTTCTCACGGTTAACTAACAGTAACCACGCGTCCGTTTTCTCTGTGCGCTCGGTCACTTTGTCATATCCAGTAGGCGTAGAGAGGGGCAAGCGGCATCACACGACAGCCTAAGTTATTCTTTAGTGGGGGCGCGCATTTAGGTTCCAGTTACTGTGTACAAGGACTGGGTACGAAGGTTTGCGCGTACTAAGGGGAGGGCATACTAGGATCAAGTGATTTACGCATTTTTGCACTACGACTATACGATGGCTAAAGGGAAGAGCACACAACAACACATCAGCTACGGAAGCAATATTATTGACAACGAGTGAGGAGTCACTATTCAGTTGATCGCAGAGTGGTGATGAGAGCGCTATTGAAAAGTGGGACACTATCTGTTAAAAATATTCGTACTACTGGGTTATATTAAAGCTCGGTATCGTACAAGATGGGGAAACGGGTACACCGTACACAACTTAGGTGGTACCCGCCACTACAGAGAAAGGCTCCGTCTTGCTGTTGCAACATGCTGCATTGTTTAGAGATGAAGTGTTGGTACATGTACACTGAATGCAAAAAACGGATGATATGGTGTGTCTCTCGTCCAATTCCCTTGTCGACAACGCCCACGCAACTTTTTAGTGTCGTTTGTATCTTCTCGAGTACTAGAACACGGCATCGTAGTGTCGTTAGGGCACCATTTTCCCTCGCTTCATCTTCTCGACAAACGACGTGATCAATCAATCGCTCGTGCTAAAATTTTAAAAGCATTGTTTCGAGCCATAGTGCAGAAAACATAAATAGCCAATCAAACTCTGTCTCGGAAGCTACGTTTTTGCGCGGTTTTCTCTAGACGATTGGGGGATGAGCTTACAATGTAACGCTATCTATCCATAGAAATCAAAAAAAACGGGATGGCGTGCGTACGAAAAATGAGATGCTCGCACCGTCGTTACAAAGACTCGTTTCAGTCGCGTCAGTGATCTTATGTCCCAGTTGGTAAAACGGCGTGTGAGAGACATACGCTTGCTTTTTTTTACCTCACAATCGAAACAAAACTGGACGCACCGAATTCGTGCCTTCGCCCTCCCAAGCAAGGTACATGCTTTTTTTCCTCGCTCGCATCGCCCTCACTTAAGTTGACGCTGACCGTGTTTCGCTCGCTTGGGTTAGAGATTTTCTCGTAAAAAGTATGCATTTGATCCTGTGCGTCGTCACGTGCGTGGCCCTCGTCTCCACTTGTCGTGTCCACGCTGCGAAAAACACGGCAGGCGCGACGTATCCGACGAAATCGGGGATCCAAGTGTGGGTCGATCCGGACACGCCCCGTGACAAACGCACGTACGTGACTTCGCGCGGTCGGACGTGGGACTTGGTCATGAGCGATGAGTATAATATGAAAAATCGGAGTTTTCGACCCGGGGACGACCACGTCTGGACGTCGATCGAGAAACCCGATGGCGTGAATGGCGCGCTCGAGCTCTATTCGCACAACATGACGGGCACGACGTGCGATGACAGCGACGAGACGTGCTACTTTTACATTGAAGCGCGGGACGAGGTGAATGCGATCCGGGTGTACAATATGTACAAATACCCCCCGGGGTTTGAAAACGTCTACTTTTACTACCGCGCGGGCATGGTCCAGAGCTGGAACAAGTTTTGTTTCCAAGGTGGGATGTTGGAAGTACGCGCGCAATTACCCGGCGCCGTGTCCAAAGCCTCGGGGAATCCGGATCTTGCGCTAGGGGAGAGTGGCAAGACCGCGTCGACCAAGTTTTATCCCACGTGGCCGGGCATTTGGATGATGGGGAACCTCGGGCGCGCGATTTTTTCGGCCTCCACGAATCGCATGTGGCCGTTTTCGTACAACGAGTGCCACCCCGACGTGTTTGACCCGCGGAATCAACGCATTAGTGCGTGTGATGACAATCCCGGGTACGGCATGCATCCGAATCAAGGACGCGGGGCGCCAGAAATTGACTTGTTTGAAGGCGGCGGCCTCTCGATCTCGTCGTCCGTGCAGATTGCACCGGGCATGCCCCGCGACTATCGTCTCTTCTTTGCGGGTGGCCCCGATGGCGGGAACGGCGCGTGTTTCTACACGGCGAGTTGCAAGACCCCCGGGGCGAATATCATTGACGTCCCCACGGCGTATTACAAGAAAGAGCGGGGGCATAAATCCTGGTACCAAGGCTTGCGATATGGCGCCAATAATTATTGCAAACCCAATGCCAAGGAGAAACAGCGTCAGAAGACGGTCCTGGCGTCCGTGAAGGCGGGGATTAAGGAGAATACGTGTGACGTCGATACGTGTCCTGCGTCGTGGGACGTGAATGGCGACTTGGGCTTTGCTGACGCCGCGCAGACGTTTTCATGGGGCATTAATACCAATGGCACGTGCTATCCGCTCATTAATGCGTACATGGGGGCGTACCTATGTGATCCGGATAACACCAACCAACTCTGTGAATCCCCTCGCAATGCATCGACTCCGAAATCGAATTCCATGAGTGAATTTAATTATCAAATGGATGCGATTTCCTCCAACTGGCCGTTACATTTAGGGGCCTATACGGGTTTTCTCACGTATCAGCTCGAGTGGGTCACGGGTAAAAATGGCTATGTCCGATGGATGTTGGATAATAGTCCGCTCTTTGAAATCACGGCCGAGACCATCACGAATGTGCCCCAGAATAGCAAGAAGGATAATCCGCGGAAAATTATGTTAGAGGAACCCATGTACTTGATCATGAACGTCGCGCTCTCCAAGACGTGGGGCACGACACCGCCGAATCCAGGCAAAGAGTGTCGCGGCAGTGGCACGAATGCCGTCGATGTCGCCATTTGTGACGCGTTTCCCATGTACATGAAGGTGGATTATATCCGCTTGTACCAGGATTTAGGTACGGATCTCGAACCGGATAATTACATGACACTGAGTTGCGACCCGTCGACGCACCCGACGAAAAAGTGGATCCATGGCCATATGGATGAGTACGAAGATGTGGATAATCCATGGAAAGATGTGGCCGGCAAAGCGTTTTGTACGACCGATGAGGATTGTACGCTCGGTCAAAGTGTTGGCATGACCGCGTTAAAAACGGGCAGGTGCGAAGAAGGACGATGTGTCTGTACGTACGCGTCGTCGTGGGGTGGACCCCGTTGTACGACGGCCTTAGCGGCCGTGACCAACACTAGTGCCACGACGTTATCGAAACAAGCGTATGGTCCGCCCATGAGTTTATCCATTAGTGTCGCAGCTGTGGTCATCTTTTTCTCGGCACTGTCCGTCTACATGTCGATGCTTTCCATGCGAAAAGAAGCCGCCGCGTTGCTCAAGTCGGACATGCACGTCAAGATGATGGGTGGAAGCATTGATGATGGCTACGCTCCTCATCGCTCGACGAATGATCGTCCAAAAGATAATTACAGTCAGAATTTTGTGTAACCTGTCCCTAGACGTGATTTTGTCTGCATATATATATATACCAGGTAATAAATCTCCTTAGGTTTTATCAGTACGACTAAAGGGAGCCAGCCTACAGTTTGTCCATGTTTCTTGTCGCAACTTTTGGCTCAGATAAACGCACAAGAGGTGGCAGATTTTATCGCACGTGCTACCAAATGCTTCACCGTGTGACTCTCGTGATATTTGGCACGACCAAGTTCGAAATGCCACAACATTATCGACCTTTGCACTCATTGCTCGATTTCCTCTAAGATTGTCTTCGTTTCATCATGACATGTTTAAAGACGGTTATGCGCATCGTTGCTGTCGTTTTTGCCCTGCTCGTCCAGTTTTCAGATTCTTCGTATGCGACGAAATCTGGAATTAAGACGTGGGTGGACCCTGAGACACCTGCGAATCGACAAGTGTTTATCACATCTCGTGGTCGAAAGTGGGATCTTGTCATGAGTGACGAGTTCAACGTGGCCAATCGCACTTTTCGACCAGGTGAGGATCATTTATGGACGTCGATTGAAAAACCGGATGGCGTGAATGGGGCGCTAGAGATTTATGCGCATAATCTGACGTCGACAGCGTGTGATGAGGACGAGACGTGTTACTTGTATATTAAAGTCGTCGATGAACCACAAACAGTCTCTATCTATAACATGTACAAGCACCCACCGGGGTATCAAGGCGTCGAGTTTTTCTATCGAGCGGCCATGGTACAAAGTTGGAACAAGTTTTGTTTCCAAGGTGGCATGTTAGAGGTACGAGCACAACTTCCCGGTGCCGTTTCGCCTGAATCTGGAAATCCGGATCTGGCATTAGGTAGATCGGGAAAAGTCACGGCGAAAGGATATTATCCAACGTGGCCAGGCATTTGGATGATGGGCAATCTCGGTCGAGCGATCTTTTCCGCTTCTACGAATCGCATGTGGCCCTTTTCGTACAACACGTGCGAGCCAGATGTGTTGCACCCGAGTAATCAACGCATTAGTGCGTGTGACGACAATCCTGGGTACGGATTAAATCCAAATCAAGGACGTGGCGCACCAGAAATTGATCTGCTCGAAGGTGGAGGGTTAGCCATTTCGTCGTCGCTCCAGATTGCTCCTGGCATGCCAATGGACTATCGTCTCTTTCCTCCAGATGTGAAAGGTGTGGATGCTTCGAATCCATTTTGTACCTATTCTTCCACTTGTAAGACGAAAGGAGCAAATGTGGTGGATGTACCCACGGCATACTTTAAACAAGTGCGTGGACACAAATCGTGGTACCAAGGCCTTCGTTATGGTGCCCATACTAATTGTCCACAAAGTAAAAGTGCCAAGCAAGAGTTCTCTATCGTAAACCAGTCACTCCGTGCGGGTATTAAAGACAATTATTGTACTATCGCCACGTGTCCAGCTTCATTGGATGTTAATGGAGATTTAAGCTTCATTGATAAGAATGGAAAAGAGCACTGGGGGATCAATACGAATGGTAGTAGCTGTTATCCTGTGATGAACTCCTATATGGGTGCCTATTTGTGTGATCCGGATAATACGAATCCAAAGTGTGCCACTCCTCGCACTCCAAGTATACCTCCATCAAATACAATGAGCCCATTTGCCTACCAAATGGATGCAATTTCGTCCAATTGGCCCATTCATTTAGGTGCCTACCTCGATTATCTCGTTTATCAAGTCGAATGGGTCACGGGTGAAAATGGGTACGTCCGATGGATGCTTGATGGGTGTCCCATTTTTGAAGTCACAACCGAGGCGTTGACAATTGTGCCGCAAAACGCACATAAGACGAATCCAGTCAAAGTGATGCCGGAAGAGCCCATGTATCTCATTGTGAACGTTGCACTCTCGAGTGCATGGGGTGCCACGCCGCCCAATCCCGGTGGCACGTGTCGAGGGGATGGACGAGATGAGACAATCAATCGCATTTGCAACGAGTTTCCCATGTACCTAAAACTTGACTATATTCGTTTGTATCAGGATTTAGGGGCTGATCTGCCTCCGGATACTTATATGCACATTGGGTGCGACCCAAAGAGTCATCCAACGAAAGAGTGGATCGAGGGCCATCGGGACGAGTATTCGGATCGTGCGAATCCGATTGACAGCGTGCATGGGCGAGCCTTTTGCAAGACACATGACGACTGTACGATTGGCAATCCCGTGGACTTTATGATCTCTCGAACGGGCACGTGCGTCCAGTCTCGTTGTGTTTGTGCTTCGCCCTCGTGGAGTGGTCCACGGTGTACCGAGACACGATCCGATCGATCCAGTCGTGTGTCCCGTCGTGAGTATGGGCCACCACTGGGCTTAGCCGTGGGCGTCGGTAGCGTTGCCATGTTGCTATCCCTTGCATCCTTCTCGTCCGCAGCGTGTCGGAAACGTAGAACGACCAGATCCAAAGCCTTCGATACGACAAGACGCCAACAAGAGGCGCGCGTGTCAACTTTTGACTCTCGGTCGAGCCGAAGCGGCGAGATGCCGACTTTTGTACTCAAAGAGGATAGTGACGCGGCTTTTGTCAAATTTTGATTAACAGGGAACGATTCCGTCATTTAGTGTATTACTGTGACTTTTCCTGAACGAGTCACTAAAACTGGATAATTAACATATTAAGGGGTGCAACTAGCGGTTAATGTAGGGGATAAAGAGCGTCGCCTTTCGTGAGCGCCGTAGCTGGTGGGGTAGTCGACCGCGTCTTGGCGAGGACGAGCGCATCTTCTGCCTCGAGCGCATGATCCGGATCGGGACATTCGCCATTTTCCCACTCGGCCAGCGACTGGGCCGATAAACTCACAATAAAACGATCCAAGAACGCTTGGTCCCTCGCTTCCCGCAAGTCCATTAAGGTACCGGGCGCTTGGTCGAGCATAAACATGACGGACTTTTGCGTTACTTTTAGCACCACTACACAAGCCGCAAAGCGTCTCTATAAGTAAATCGAGTCTGGCAGGTTTTTCTTTTTTTTCCCGACGTACCCCCAAACTCCATATAGGTCGCATTTAGACGGTGCCAGATCGCGTCCATTTTTAGAAACGCTAACCAAAAACATGAGCGACCAGATCAACATTTCGGGACGATCGAAATCGCAGACTCGATGCACGCACGTACCATAGAAGAACAGCTCGTAGAACGCCGCGGGGTCTTCAAAGAGCGGCCAAAAGACTTGTTTCGTCGCCAGGAAGTGGCTATCCCCAAGCTGCAAGAGTCCTGCGAGCAGACACGTTAAATTAATGCCCGCGACACACACGGGATACCATCGTTTCGGAGGTTGGTGAGGATCCAGCGACGCGGGTGCTTGGGCTTGTTGAATCGCTCGCATTTCGATGGGATGCGTTTCAAACGCGTACACGAGACACTTGAGCGCGAGGACGCCGCCGCCTCGAAAATCCGTTTCCGGATTTGCATTTTGAAAGCCCATGGCGACCCAATTAACACGCGCTTTCTCAAACACGTGATCCTCTGCGTCGTGCGCGTGCACGACGCGCCAGAGACGCTCTAGCGACGCTTCGAACGCGTCGTGGCCAGCGACCACCTTTTGTTTCAAGGCTTGCTGAAGCGCCGTGAGCTCGTGGATCGCTCGCACGGACGGTCCAGCCGCTTCCGCAAGCGCTGAAGTCGAACTCGAGCGTTGCCGCTTCCACGAAATGAACTGGAATCGAGGAGGAGCTGCTGCTTCGTCACGGAGCGAGTCTCGAGCGTGGGATTCAGTCGTAAAGGACGACGTGGACGATCCACCGAGGCGACGCAAGGTTTGTCCGACGGTGGCGTTTAGAAAGCCTAAATCTGGTGCCGTTTCAAATTTTGTTGCACGATCCCTTTCGGGTGGGAGACAGAACGTGCCACACATTTCACACTCAATGAGTTGGAAATGGTTTAGAAACGTACAGACATGACAACTCCAAGCGTCCGTTCGCACGTCGGCGGCGTCTCCAGGGACGGAAGGAGGAATGGAAACAGACGTGAGAGTGTTTTGCGCGAGTACTTCTTCTTGAATCTCGAGCGGGAGCGCGGCAAAGACGGTGGGGTCAATTGAACCGGACGCAGCAGGATCCATACTTGTGAACCGTTTTGTTACTTTTCGTTACGTTGTGATTGTTACTTTTGGAAAGCACGGACACTAAATTGGGAGCGATCCGTTGGATAGAGAAGAAGTCAATAGGAAATGAGTGTTTAATTGTATTGAATTATTTTTAATTTAAATATATATTGTAGCGTGGAGGATTCATAACCTAATTAATAATTTAATTTATATACATATATATAACTATAAATATGAAATTATAAATTAGGCTACTATTAAGTACCACGTGGATTAGTAATCAGACTTAAGAACTTATTTCGATTTACTTCAAAAATTGTAATGTTTTTCTTCCGACGAATCGAAAATACACGTAGAACACGAAGATTGATTGCCAATGCGAAAACTTGCTGTTGAATTTTCCAAGGATAGATTGGACAAATGAACAGATTAGAGATTGACAAGGATACACACAATTGACATGGCCGTGTCCAGTGTGTATCCTTGTCCCTATCCGATCATAAACTACAGTGTAGCCAAGACGTTGCTTGAATAGCAAGAGAAGCTCTCATTTAACAATTGCGTTTGACGGGGTATGTGCCAAAATCTTTAACTTACGACGTATGGCAACGAGGAAAAGATAGGAAGACGGAGGAGAGCGAACCCCTGTTGTTGTGTGTTTAAGAAGATTTGCTCATGTCGTGGCATGAGGAGCGGCGGCTTGCTCACGGACGAGCTAATCGCTGTAGTATCTTAGCTGCGCATAATTCTAATTTAGGATGAGGCCCTTTTTATTACGGGTTTTGCTAACGTACATACCGTATGTACGTACATACTCTCGGTATGCACGATACATACCCAATAAGGTAAATGACTTCGAGTTTACAACTAGATATAATGGCTGAATCAGACAATTCTGAAGACGCTATTCACCACATGGAAGACATTTTCATCGCGGTAAAAATCCTCCAAAGTCGAACACAAAAGGGCGTAAGAAGGAAACTCGACGTCAGTCAGCGGTGGAGCAATCACTAAAGAAAAAGAAGCCAAGGACATGCAAAATGTGTAAGGAATTGGGCATGATTCGCGGAATTGCCCAACTAAGTCATGGACTGTCTTAGAGACAAAGTTGTAAATATATCTAGTTTTCAACTCAAAGTCATTTACCTTATTGGGTATGTACGTTAGCAAAACCCTTTTATTAATTTGAATAAATTTATAAAAACATTTTCTTACCTAATTAAATATTGGAGTTTCAGTACGTGGATTTACCAAAAATGTACGTGGATTTACCAAAAATGTACGTGGTTTTACCAATTCTCAAGTTTTGATTATTACTTTCACTTTTATAAATTTTCCACGGAGGTGGACAGTCTATGTGAAAAGGTGTCCTATTCTGTGAAATTGAAAAAAGCGTCCTATTCTGTGAAATACGCCAAAAAGTGTCCTATTCTATAAAACTTCCTTAAAGTAAAAACAAAAGTAAATTATAAAATTAAAAGAATTTGAAGCCTAAAATAATATTCACTTAAGTTCTCTAAGAGATTTAAGCTTGAAATTTTCCAACATGTATCCACATGCATTTATAGTCAATCCGTTTCCACTATCCGAATTTCCGTTTCACTTGAAAGCCAAAAATGGCCACACAATAATTCGGCACTCTTCCTGAAACGGCGCGAGCTATAAATTCTTCAATACAATCCAATCTGCTCCCGTAAATCTTCAATTCGCTGTACACTAAGGTTCTTCGTAAGTAGATCAGCGATTATCTACAAACCTGGTACATGTTCATCTTGATTATGCCCTTCCTTTCAAAGTCCTTCAAAAACTACAACTTGACATCGACGTTCTTTGTGCGTCCAGCACTGGCTTCGCACTCCACATGCTTGATGGCCTCTTGGTTATCGATCTTCATAATCAATGCCATCGCAAATGTAACCTTTTGGTGACTGTGATTATGGAGCATCATGGAACATCTTGCGTTGTTCTATGAGCTCCTGGTCATTGACACATCAATTTCGTCAAAGGTTGGATATCGTTTTGTTCATAGATCCTAGCTATAAGCATATGTTTTAGTCTCACGTGAGCTCTCTGCCCTATCAGACAATCAAATGCTGCGTTTTTTTCTCTTTGATTTCCGTCCGTCTAGCGGAGCCTTGGGGTGCATTCCAATTTCGAAAAAAAATTCAAACCAAGAACTACCCTGCCGCCCACAGCTGCTGCAACAAAGCACCATACCTTCATTTGCACACACTCGGTTTGATACGAAAACAAGATAAAATCAATTGCAGGAATGATGGTACATTAGAATGCGTTTTTTTATTGCCTTGCTTTCTAAAAACGCTCTATTTTTTATTTTTATTTGCTTTAGAATATTCAGCGTTTTCAGTAAAAATGGTGAAAATATATGGCTAATTTTTATGACATGACGTAGTTTTCCTTTAAATCTAAGACATTTCTTACAATTGAACTTTACCCTTTACTCCGGTCACACCCGTTCTACTCCGGTCAACCCCTCCCCCCCACACACACACATAAAGGAGGGGAGTTATCGCAGCCTCTCCCTATATAAGGGAATTTGTCGGCACCCCCATCCCCTATATTATTATCGTTGCTGGAATTATCGCTGTAACAAATGTCGTAATTGGCAGGTCCTGTATAGTATTAGAAGATATGCTCTTGCTCCACGACATCTGGTACGACAAAGGGCGCGGGACTCTCAACCGGCTATAGCGGGTGAAACATTAAGACTAACTTCGACAGTCCCACCGCAAGCACGTTCGTATCAATGTAGGGCGCCGTATAGGCGTTGAGAATGATGACTTGAGGTGTTTTGTGCAGAATGCAAAGTGAATATATTAAGGTCCTTATTTCGTTCTTACTACATCTAAGCCTGATTTGTTCTAGAGGCTTCTAGATAATGACGTCATACAATGACGTCATTCCGCCATCAGATAGCTTGACCAATCAGACGTGTCAACGTCGATGCTTATACTTTAACTTGGTACTGGCGCAACTTGAACAGTCGCTCTTCAAGTTGTACTAGTATATCGATACTTATTGGTACGCTGAATCTGTACGAGACGCTATCTTTACAACACTCCCACTAGACTCCAACACGCTTGATTGCTTGATCCCTAGGATGTCGAGAATACTTTCGAACAGTACCGCGGTGATCGGCTTGGTCGAGCAGTGATGCAACACCACTTGACCTTCTTCAACATTCTCGCGTACAAAATGGTAGCGGATCTCGATGTGCTTGGTGCGCTTGTAGAATTTGGGGTTCTTGGCCAA